>CM034082.1:16641215-16643715 GCA_019845555.1 Aristolochia fimbriata | reverse complement strand
CAGATCTCGGTCACTTACAATGGTAGCCGGCACATCCCAGTGCTTGACTACTTTGGCCATGAATGCTTTAGCCGCTTCTTCTGCTGAGCAGTCCGCCGAAACTGCAGTAAAGACTCCATACTTGGAAAAACGGTCCACCATGAACATGATGGAACCAAGGCCTCCGGTATGTCGTAGCCCCGAGATAAAGTCCATGGAAACGGAGTCCCACCGGTGCTTGGGAATTGGTAGGGGATCCAGCAATCCCCCTGGCTTGACCCGCTCTACTTTATCTTGTTGGCATACATAGCAAGTTTTTACAAATTGCTCAACATCTTCTTCCATACCTGGCCAATAGAAGTTGTGCTCCAATAATGCAAGGGTCCGCTTCTGTCCATGGGTATCATGATGCTCGCGCATAAGCTCCCTCCGCAAGCCACCGTGCTTCGGGACATATACGCGCCCGCCTCACGTGCGCACCAAGCCGTCATGGATCCAGAACTTGCGCGTGCCACCAAGTGCTGCTGCCTCTAAAACTTGTCGCGTTTGGGGGTCTTGTCGCAAGCCTTCCTTAATGCGGTCAACTAGATTGGTACTGACCTGAGTGATGGGAGCAATCACATGCAAAGCCGCAAGATCCGCTCTGCGACTTAAGGTATCAGCCACATTGTTGCTCCGGCCTGGCTTGTACTCGAGCATCATGTCGAACTCAGCGAGAAAATATTGCCAACGGGCTTGTTTGGGACTGAGCTTTTGCTGCGTGAGGAAATAGCTTGAAGCCACATTGTCCGTGAAGACTACGAACCGCGAACCGAGCAAATAGTGTCGCCAAGTGCGTAGGCAATGCACTATGGCCGTCATCTCGCTCTCTTGGACGGTGTATCTCCGCTCCGTCTCGTTGAGTTTGCGGCTCTCGTAGGCTATTGGGTGTCCATCTTGCTCAAGCACCCCACCTATGGCAAAATCTGAGGCATCAGTCAATACCTGGAAAGGCTTGTTGAAATCAGCAAGCTGTAGAACAGGTTCCTCCGTCGCTGCCCGCTTCAAATCGTCAAATGCCTTTTGGCATTTGGGTGACCAGCACCACTTCTCCTTCTTCTTTAGCAAGTCGGTGAGTGGTGCAGCTTTGGCAGAAAAACTCTTGATGAAACGCCGGTAGTTGTTGACGAGTCCCAAAAACCTTCTCAAGTCGGCCACCTTGGTCAGCTCGATCTAGTCTGCAATGGCTTGGATCTTCGCTTTGTCCATCCAAAGCTTGCCGCCTCCGATCCAGTGTCGAAGGAAGGACACTTCCTTCAAGCCAAATGAGCACTTCTCTTTCTTCACATAAAGAGAGTTCTCGCGCAACACCTCAAATACTTGCTTCAAGTGTTGCACATGCTCCTACATGTCTCGTCTATATTTGACAATGTCGTCTAAATAGACGACAACGAATTTGTCCAAGAAAGGAGAGAATACTTTTTGCATGAGGGTACAAAAAGTTGCAGGTCCGTTGGTTAAGCCAAATGGCATCACCAAAACCTCGTACGACCCGTACCTTGTAACACACGCTGTCTTGGCTTCGTCTCCAGCTGCGATTCGGACTTGGTAGTATCCCGACCGCTAGTCCAATTTTGTGAAAACTCAGGCATCCTTTAACTGATCAAAGAGATCAGCAATGAGAGGGATTGGATACTTGTTTTTTATGGTCACCTTGTTCAGCGCGTGATAGTCTATGCATGACCTCATAGACCCATCCTTCTTCGGCTGGAACAGCACGGGTGCACCGTAGGGAGCCTTGGACGGCTGAATGAACCCGCATCCATCAACTCCGTAAGTTGTTTGCGAAGTTCTTCCAACTCCTTCGGGGCCATCCGGTAAGGCGCTTTGGCAGGCGGCCTTGCTCCAGGCTCTAACTTGATCCGTTGGTCAATTTCTCTTCGCGTGGGCAAATAAGAGGGCAATTGTTGCGGCATCACATCTTTATACTGGTCCAACAACGGAATCATTTCCTTTGGCACCAGTGCAGATCCCTCCGGTTCTGCTACTAAGGCTGCAAGACAAGTAAATTCTCCATGCTTAAGGCCACGCTTAAGCTGGAGAGCGGTTATCACTTGGGTTTTTCCCATTACATTGTGGCGTTCTGCCTCAATCAAGGTACATGGACCATTCTCGTCCAAAATCCCGACCATCCCAAGGTACGGCATTACAAAGGCTTTACAATGAGAAAGGAAATCTATCCCCAAGATGACATTAAAGTCGTCCATCGATACAATGGTGAAATTTACGATGCCTTCCCACTTACCGACTTTGACTTTTACATCTTTTGCTTCTCCACAAACCGCCTTGGCTGCGGAATTAACAGCCTTCATGGTGCTTCCGTCTTTTGCCCAGCGTAGTCGCAAGCGATTGGCCTCCTCTTCCGCCATGAAGTTGTGCGTTGCGCCAGTGTCAACCATTGCCTTCGCACTACCACCTAGCACTTGTATGTCGACAAAAAGAAGTTCTCGACGGGGTCTTACCGAAGAAGTTGCGGATTGCT
>CM034082.1:16333715-16628715 GCA_019845555.1 Aristolochia fimbriata | reverse complement strand
GTATCAGAAACAGAGTCAGAGTCAGAATCCGAACCAGAACCGGAAAAAGATTCAAGCTCGATGGGTCTGATCCTGTTAGTATTGATTTCAAGAGGAGGGAGTCCATCTTCTCCGTCACTCAAATGTGATTCCTCCAACTTTGGGGCACAACTTTTACTGTCAATGCTCAAATCACCAGAAACACTTGTTCTGAAGACTTTAGGCCTGTTGAAAGAATGAAGAACAAGCACAGGAAAAATGTCATGAAAAGAAAATGGGCCACCAGGAAAGTTCAAATAGTGAAACACATAATGAATCAGATCAAGCAATAGAATTAGTTGCATAATGACTTCAAGTGATATAAGAACGACCTTGGTAAATTTGCAAAAGTTATGCAAGAGAGGGACCCATAAAAGTCTCTAAAGAATAGTCAGCATGAAATGGTTCCCCATGGAAGCCATGACAACCATCTTACGTGAGCTTCAATATGTGAAGCAGGATCCACATCCATGTCCCTAATCAGTAATAAGACCACAGGATTATGCAGTCTCTAAGAGTCTTTGTTAGGCCCCCAGTAGTAACGGTTTACAGCAGGAGGAAAGGGACCACAACACACGTGGCAGCACCTACAGAGACACACACGGAAGGCATGTAATCTGTTAGAGAATGTCAGAAGGGGAACGAAGGGAATGAGTCAGGAAATCAATGAGGGAGAGAAACTATAAAGAAGAGGAGGGAGACATGTAAGGGGCATGGAAAAAACAGAGAAAATTGTAATTGGGCTGAGGGGGTTCCCATCAGTTGGCATCAGAGCGAGGAGACACCTGGGGTATGAGAAATACCCGAATGGAAGCGAGAATAGAGAAGACGGAGAAGGAGTTGGCCGCAATCCATGGTAAACTGGGAAGTCTGGAGGAGAAATTCGATTCCCTCACGTCTACCCTGGATGCACTTCGTTCAGCCATGACGGAATTTAGAGAAGGAATAGCTTCCCACTCAAATCGGGGGAAATCTCCTATCGGCGAATCATCAAGAGGACTAGAGGACATACCGCAACGGACGATTTTGGCAGCAGGAGGGCGTGATCCAGTCCGGCGTCTGGAACTTCCAATTTTTAGGGGTTCCGACCCTACGGGTTGGCTCTTTCGAGCAGAGAGATATTTCTCGGTGAACGGCATGGGAGACGACGACAAGGTGGCTGCAGCGGCCGTTTGTATGGAAGAGACGGCTCTCTCCTGGTTCCAGTGGCTGGAATCCCGCTCCCCGATCCAAAGCTGGGCAGATTTCCGACATCTCCTTCTCGATCGTTTCCACTCTTCGCAAGAGGGCTCTCCACATGAGAGACTCATGGCGCTCCGACAGTCGTCGACGGTAGCGGACTACCGGCGCGACTTTGAGATGTTGTCTGCAGGCCTTCGGGACCTCTCTGACGATCTCTTAACCAGCATCTTCATCAATGGCTTGAAGCTGGAGGTACGTATCGAAGTCCGGCTTCTAGCATCGCTGGATTTAGGACGGGCGATGGCTGCCGCTCAGCAAATCGAAGATCGCGAGGCAGCCCTGCGTACAGCCCGTGAAGGAGGCCATCGTATATTAAGTCGACCATGGGCGACCACTCGGCAGCCGCGTTGGGACGAGTCTAACTCGGTGAATCGTTGGAGCGAGTCAGCCCCACCGAGCCATGACTCGGTAATACCCGAGTCACGCATCAGGTCAAATTTCCTGCATACAAACCCCCCGACGACCCGAACTGCAGCATCTTCGGCCGTGGGTACGCGACCTGGCTTCCCTTCTCCGTCCGTCGGCTCTGCATCTGCAGGTCGTCGTCCCTACCGAGGCCTATCGGACGCGGAGCTCCAATCCAAACTGGAGCGCAGAATTTGCTTTTGTTGCGACGAAAAATTTTCGCCCGGCCACCGCTGTCGCAACAAATCAATCCACTATTGTTGATTGACGACGACGACGGCACAGACGACCCCCTAGGAGAAGAAGAAGACGCCCCCATCGCTGACAGCAAGACTCCAATCGAGCTCTCCCAGCAAGCCGTGGCCAGAATTTCCTCCTCCCAGACGCTTAAGCTTTGGGGCGACATCTCAGGCACTGCAGTTGTCGTGCTGGTCGATAGTGGTGCGTCACACAGTTTTATTTCATCAAAAACCAGAGATGCCCTCCATCTTTCAATCACTCGTACTGGTACATTTGGGGTCAAGGTTGGTGATGGCCACGAAGTAGTGGGTTCTGGCATTTGTCACGTTGTTCCCTGTTAGGCCCCCAGTAGTAACGGTTTACAGCAGGAGGAAAGGGACCACAACACACGTGGCAGCACCTACAGAGACACACACGAAAGGCATGTAATCTGTTAGAGAATGTCAGAAGGGGAACGAAGGGAATGAGTCGGGAAATCAATGAGGGAGAGAAACTATAAAGAAGAGGGGGGAGACATGTAAGGGGTATGGGAAAACAGAGGAAATTGTAATTGGGCTGAGGGGGTTCCCATCAGTTGGTATCAGAACGAGGAGACACCTGGGGTATGAGAAATACCCGAATGGAAGCGAGAATAGAGAAGACGGAGGAGTTGGCCGCAATCCATGGTAAGCTGGGAAGTCTGGAAGAGAAATTTGATTCCATCGCGTCTGCCCTTGATGTACTTCGTTCGGCCATGACGGAATTTCGAGAAGGAATCGCTTCCCACTCAAATCGGGGAAAATCTCCTATTGGCGAATCATCAAGAGATCTGGAGGACATACCGCAAAGAACGATGTCGGCAGCAGGAGGGCGTGATCCAGTCCAGCGTCTGGAACTTCCAATTTTTAGGGGTTCCGACCCTACGGGGTGGCTTTTTCGTGCAGAGAGGTATTTTTCTGTGAACGGAATGGGGGACGACGATAAGGTGGCTGCAGCAGCCTTCTGTATGGAGGATACGGCTCTCTCCTGGTTCCAGTGGCTGGAATCCCGCTCCCCGATTCAAAGCTGGGCAGATTTTCGATGTTTCCTCCTCGACCGATTCCATTCTTCGCAGGAAGGCTCTCCGCACGAGCGACTCATGGCGTTCCGACAATCGTCGACGGTAGCAGATTACCGGCGTGATTTTGAGATGTTGTCTGCAGGCCTTCGGGATCTCTCCAATAATCTCTTAACCGGCATCTTCATCAATGGCTTGCAACCGGAGGTACGTATCGAAGTTCGCCTTCTGAAATCGCTGGATTTAGGTCAGGCGATGGCTGCAGCTCAGCGGATTGAAGATCGCGAGGCAGCTCTGCGTTCAGCCCATGAAGGAGGTCCTCTTAAAACACACCGATCCTGGGCTACCACTCGACAGCCGCGCTAGGACGAGTCCAACTCGGTGACCCGTTGGAGCGAGTCACCCCCACCGAGTCACGACTCGGCGATTCCCGAGTCACGACTCGGCGATTCCCGAGTCACGCACCAGGTCAGGCTTTACACACCCGACCCTTCCGACGGCACGTTCTGCAGCACCCTCGAGCGTGAGTACGAGACCAGGCCTCTCTTCTTCGTCCGCGGGTTCTGCATCTGCAGGTCGACGTCCTTACCGACGCCTGTTGGATGCGGAGCTCCAATCCAAACTAGAGCGCGGGATTTGCTTCCGTTGCGACGAGAAGTTTTCGCCGGGCCACCGATGTCGCAATAAATCCCTCCATCTATTGCTGATTGACGACAACGACGGCTCAGAGGACCTTCTGGGAGAGGAAGAAGACGCCCCCATCGCGGACAGCAAGGCTCCAATCGAACTCTCCCAGCACACCGTGGCCGGAATCTCTTCCTCCCAGACACCTAAGCTTTGGGGAGACATCTCAGGCACTTCAGTCGTCGTGCTGGTCGACAGTGGTGCGTCGCACAGCTTCATTTCTACCAAGACCAGGGATGCCCTCCATCTTCCAATCACTCCTCCTGGCACCTTTGGCGTAAAGGTCAGCGATGGCCATGAAGTAGTGGGCTCTGGCATTTGTCGTGTTGTTTCCCTCCGATTGGGCCATGTGTTACACCACCTGGACCTCCTACCATTTCCACTGCAGGGAGTTGACATTATCTTAGGCTGTGATTGGTTGCAGGCCTTGGGTTACGTCACGGCTAATTGGAATACGCTGACACTGCGTTTCCTTCATCAAGGGAAACCTATGGTGCTTCACGGGGATGTTTCCCTCACCAGGTCTCAGGTATCTTACAGAACTTTTCTTAAACATTGCCGTGATAGTGACTTCGGGTTTTGGGTGGATCTACACAGCCTCCTTCCGCATCAAGCTGTCGCAAGTACCATGCACAACGCAGTTCAGCAGCTTCTTCAGCAATACGATGCCTTGCTCCAACCTCCATTACAGCTCCCTCCGTCACGTTCACAAGATCATGCCATTCGGCTATATGACGGGGCCGTCCCACCAACTTGCAGGCCCTATCGCTACCGCCATTTTCAGAAAGATGAAATTGAGAGAATCGTGGGTGACATGCTGGCAGCCGGTATTATTAAACCCAGCACAAGCCCATTCTCCAGTCCGGTGCTGTTGGTCAAGAAAAAAGACGGGAGTTGGCGATTTTGTGTTGACTACCGAGCCTTGAACAAGCTCACTATTCCAGATAAGTTCCCTATCCCGACTATTGATGAGCTGCTAGATGAGCTTGCCGGTGCTACTATTTTCTCTAAAATAGACCTCCGTTCCGGTTATCATCAAATCCGAGTGCGAAACGAGGACACTGAGAAAACTGCCTTTCGAACCCATGAAGGCCATTATGAGTTCTTAGTCATGCCCTTCGGTTTGTGCAACGCACCGGCTACTTTCCAATCCATCATGAATACTATCTTTCGGTCTTGCTTGAGAAAGTTTGTTCTTGTATTCTTCGATGATATACTAGTCTATAGCCCAGACATGGACTCTCACATTGTTCACCTGCAGCAGGTATTCGAAATCCTCCAACAGAATGCTCTCCATATGAATCCTAAGAAGTGTAGCTGGGCACAACCCCAAATCGACTACTTGGGTCACCTAATTTCAGCTGAGGGCGTTTCAGCTGACCCCGCCAAAATATCATGGTACACTGGCCACGCCCGTCTACCATCAAAGACCTTCGGGGTTTTTTGGGTCTTACGGGGTATTACAGACGGTTTGTCAAGGATTATGGCAAGATTGCTGCTCCACTCACACTCCTCCTGAAGAAAGACTCTTTCCAATGGACTCCCATCGCACAACATGCCTTTGATCTCCTTAAGCAGGCGGTGACTTCAGTGCCCGTCTTGGCCTTGCCAGATTTTTCCAAGACTTTTGTTATTGAAACCGATGCTTCTGGCTCGGGTTTAGGTGCTGTCCTGATGCAAGAAAGCCGACCCATTGCCTATATCAGTCAAGCTCTATCAGAAAGGGGTCGAGCAAAATCCGTGTATGAACGAGAATTGATGGCAATTGTCCTTGCAGTCCAAAAATGGAGGCACTACCTTCTGGGCCGAAAGTTCATCATCCGAACTGATCAAAGGAGTCTTAAATTTTTAATGGACCAGCATACTTTGGATGTCGAGCAGCAGAAATGGGTGTTCAAATTATTGGGTTTTGATTTCGAAATCCAGTACAAACCGGGAGCAGAAAACAGAGTGGCAGACACTCTCCAGGCAGCCATCACTTCATACAATGACCGCCTCTTCTCGAGCACAGATTTTGGGTCTAGAGACAGTTGATGACGAAGTCAGCAGGGATCCAAAACTCTCAGATAATCCATAATCTTCTCAAAGGAACTGCAGCTCCAGAGGGTTACTCATTGAGGAAAGGTAGCCTCTTGTATAAGGGTCGGTTGGTCCTTGCTAAAGGATCATCTCTCATTCCGCAATTTCTCCAAGAGTTTCACTCCTCTCCTTATGGGGGACATTCGGGATACTTCAGGACATATAAAAGGATTTCATCCTTGTTATATTGGGAAGGCCAAAAGAAGGACATTCAGACTTTTGTAGCTCAATGTACAATATGCCAGCAGAACAAGTATGAGGCAATGAGGCCGGCTGGGCTCCTACAGCCCCTTCCTATTCCAACTCCAAGTCTGGGAAGATATCTCCATCGACTTTATCGGTGGTCTACCTCGCGCACATCATGTCGACACTATATTGGTAGTGGTCGATTGCCTGACCAAGTTTAGCCACTTTATTCCCTTGAGTCATCCTTATACAGCCAAGACAGTCGCTGAAGTTTTTACAAAGGAAGTCATAAGGTTGCATGGGTTTCCCACCTCCATTGTTTCGGATCGAGATAGAGTCTTCATGAGCCACTTCTGGACCGAACTATGGCGTTTAGCCGGTACTACTCTCCGTATGAGTTCAGCCTACCATCCTCAAACTGATGGCCAGACCGAAGTAGTGAACCGCAGTCTTGAAGCTTACCTCCGATGCTTTGCTGGGTCTCATCCAAAGTCCTGGCCAAAATGGCTTTGTTGGGCTGAGTTTTGGTTTAACACCTCATATCATGGAGCTGCTGGTATGACTCCATTTAAAGCCTTATATGGCAGGGATCCCCCTTTGCTACTGAAATGGACTGACGAGCCATCCCTCGTGGAAGAGGTTAACACTCAAATCAGAGAGCGAAACACCATTCTCGATGATCTCAAGACCAACTTACTCAAGGCCCAAAATCAAATGAAGAAATATGCTGATACAAAGAGGCGAGACATTCACTTTTCTATTGGAGACAGGGTGTACCTTAAGTTACAGCCTTATCTCTTCAAGACTCTCGCCAAGAGGCCCAATGAGAAGCTGAGTCCCCGATTCTATGGCCCTTTTGAAATCTTGGACCGAATTGGAGAGGTGGCCTATAAACTCAACCTGCCACCGGACGCCAAGTTACACCCTATCTTTCATATATCCCAGCTTAAAAAGGCTATCAGCTCTCCCTCTGTTTCTCAGCCACTCCCACACTGCTTGACAGAGGACTTGGAGATTCGCCTCACACCACACATGATCAAAGATATCAGATCCTTGAATGATGGCACGGTCGAAGTTCTGGTGCAATGGGAAGGACTACCGGACTTAGAAAACACTTGGGAAAAGGCGTCTACCATTGCCACACACTTTCCTGACTTCCACCTTGAGGACAAGGTGGCTCTCTTTGGGGGGGGTACTGTTAGGCCCCCAGTAGTAACGGTTTACAGCAGGAGGAAAGGGACCACAACACACGTGGCAGCACCTACAGAGACACACACGAAAGGCATGTAATCTGTTAGAGAATGTCAGAAGGGGAACGAAGGGAATGAGTCAGGAAATCAATGAGGGAGAGAAACTATAAAGAAGAGGGGGGAGACATGTAAGGGGCATGGAAAAAACAGAGAAAATTGTAATCGAGCTGAGGTGGTTCCAATCAGTCTTCCATCAAACATCTGTTCCCATATACTTCTCATGTTTTTGGCCCCATGCTTCATTGGATCTACCAAGCTCTATTAGATTCACTGGATATAGTATTTGAAACAAAACATAATTCCTCCAATTAATCAGACAGGCTAAGGCATGTATATGTTCGACTTTCTAAGAAGCATTTCTGAGTCTAGAGTTTGTCTTTAAGTCATCTATCCTCTGGAAGGTATACTTTGATAAGAAAATGGATTTGGAGATTCTCAAGTCATACAGAAGTTAAATAGGGGCAGCACCCCAAACTGATTGCCGCCAAGTTATTAAATCAATCACAAATTAATGACAAGTTATTAAAATACATCACAAATAAGGCCAAGTTATTACAATCCATCATAAATTAAGGCCCAGTTATTAAAATCCATCACAAATTAACTTTACCAGGCTAGGGGTGCCACCGAATCAAGCAGTTTCACGAATGGCTTGAACCGGGGCAAGCAAGTTCATGAATAGCTTGAACTCTGCTTGGGCCTTGCTCGATTTAACAAGATAACTCATCAAATTCGAGGTAGGAGAAAGACTTGTTATGTTAAAGAAGCCTAACTCAAGATTAGGTTGGTTTGGTTCACAAGTTTGTGAGCAGGTTAGTTAACTTGGTATATTTACCATCCATACCCTGGATGACTGAACGAGCAGAACCCTAATTTCCAGACTCTTCGACACTTTAGCCTTCAACATCAGGGAGATGGGAGTTGCCCCATGGTATTGCCTTCCATAGTCTTCAACCACTGATCTTTTAAGGAAGAGTTGCCCCGATGCTAATCCCTTCACATCCTCCGGCTTCCCAACTTTTCAAGACTTCAGCCTTCAACTTCAGGGAGCTGGGAGTTGCTCTATGCGGTTCTCTTCCTCAGCCTTCAACGTCTATTTTTTAAGGAAGAGTAGCCCAACACTAATCCCTCCATGAGCCTCCGATCCTCCGATCGAAAATAGTTAGGAATTTTTTCCATGTTATTCTCTTACACAGCCTTCAACTGAGCAGCGTCCACAGCCAATGTTCGGCATCACCAACCAACAACCAAAGAGGCAAGTTATCTGTCATTGATTTTATTTGTCGTCATTTCATTTTTTACTTTATTTTCTCTAAGTCTATTATCTGATTCCGTCTTTGATTTTGTCTCATTCTATTCCCTATAATATGATCTAATGTTCTATTTTGGTAATTCTATCTCTAGTTTTGTTTTTGATGATCTCTCCACCTTAAACCCCAAATCTATAGTTCATTCAGTAATATTTTTTCTCTTTCATTTGTTTCATTTTCTTTCTGAATTTTGATTATTTTTTTATTTGTTGTTTGCTTCATTCAGGTAGTCAAATGGGGTTTTCGTGTTTGGCAGCAAGTGAAACTGAGAGCAACCAAAAAGCTAGGAGAAATGGAGAAGGGTCGTTTTGTCTTGGTGATGGAATGTTCAAAAGGAGAGAAGTGACAACTTTGTGATATATCGATACACAAATTTTAGTTTAGCTTTTGATATTACATTTCATCTAGATTTAGTTTGCTCAGTTCATTCATGTAAATCTCACTTTTCTCCTCCTTCGTTCAGTTTTTCTTTTTTTTTCTTTTGTTTGGTATTTCTTAAAACTGGTCTCCATTTTCACTGTAAATTGCTTGAAGTGTGATCTCAGTTCAAGCCATTCAAACTTGAGCTCAACCTCAGTAAAATTGCTCGAACCGGAGCTTAGGTAAGGCTCACTGGCAAGCTTGTGCCTGAGCTAAGAGATTCCTGGTTGACCCAAGCTGAAAGTTATGTAGATTCGCACTCGAGATAACTCAATGCCACACTTAACCATAAAACATGAGATTCACAACCGTAAGAGATAAAATTCACAAGAGAACACTCACCATTCTGTGGATTTCTGCAACTCACGAACTTGTTCGTAGAAGAGAACTTGAGAGACCATACAGGCCACCTTGCTACCAGATTGGAGAGCTTTCTCGCGGCCATTTTCGTCTACTACCACAAAATTTCCTACATAAAGTCATGTGAATGATCAAATTGCATTCAATGCTCTAGCAAGTGAAATGCACAGCACTAGTTATGAGGAAGGCTTATCCATACAGCAACGCCAGGCTAAAGTGAGGCAAATGAAATGTAAAACCTCACGCTTACCACTCTTTATCCACAGGCTCTTTTGAAATTTAGCTGGAAATAGCGCCAAAGATTTGACACCTTTTGCATCCATTACCTGATAACATCTATGGAAAATAAGAAAACATATATGTTCCTCATGTTTATGAGTTTGCTATAGGAGCAAATAAGTAAAAAATACTTAAATGAATGTGCACAGGCCATGTTTAAATGTTAAGTGCTAAATATGTAGCCATATATGATTAAGAAGTATGTCTTGAACAAGTTGTAGGATTCCTTCCAAAACAATAAGAGGAGAATATTTGATTAAGAAGTATGTCTTGAACAAGTTGTAGGATTCCTTCCAAAACAATAAGAGGAGAAACTATGATGCATCATTTTGAAGTCGACACACATATAAAGCAACTGCCATGGAAATATCCTCTCTTAAACATGCAAATATTAGACTGGACAGAAAAAATAAAACCTCAATGAGATTGGAGCCTCGAAGTGATACGACTTGCATGATGGTTTGGCCCTCTTGAAGAGCAAGGTCATCCTCCTTGACTGCTCTCTTCAGATTCTTACGCCCACCTCTCATGGCCAAAATCTGCAGCCAGAATAGCACCAAATATGAGAAATTTAGAACTGCTTTAAAAGAACTGATTTTTTATTCTTTTTGAAAAGGGGGTGGTGGGGACAGTGTCAGATAACAGGCCCTAATTGCCTGTCCAACTTTTCAATAGGAATCAGCATCAATCAGACAAGATGGAGGAAGCCCAATCTTTTGGAACTGAAGAAATTGCAAATTTAGCATCAACTAATTGAAGTCTCAAGTGAAAAGAGACCAAGGGGAGGATTGCACAATTGGTCTCGAGTCCCTCAATAGGGTACTCAAAAGTCTGAGATGACTCTTATGTAAGGATACACTTCAGCCAAGACAACAGTGTCACGTACTTTCTCGAAAAACCAGTAAATAGGTACAACAATGGACCTAAGTTATAGATAAATTGTACCATAACCAAATATACAAGAGCTTCGACAAGCTAAGAATCCTCTAGTTCATTAATTAATTTTATTTGATGGTGGTGATTTTATCAAGAATGAAAAGCAAAAACAGACATGGCATAGAAAAAAACAAACAAATGTACTATATGGCAAATTTTACCCTAGAACAAGTGTTAGGTCCCTCTTCTTGCAAGCCCGTATATGCTAGTCCAAAGAAACATTAAGAACTCGAGAAATGACCCCCGCTTCAGAAAGAAAATGATCAATCTTCCATGGAGGATCAATCTATTCTAGGTTCGGCTAACAACTGCGTTGCAGTCTTCCCGTACAACAAAGATCAAAGAATTATTGATACTTTTCTTCAATTCATCCCTTTATGATTTACAGTACTAAATGTTGAAGGGTATTAGATAAACACGTTGTTGAACTTCCATAGTTGACAAAATTGGATATCTAATTCGGGATAAACACAAAAAAGTTGTAGTTTTTTGGGTTTCTCTATCCTTATCTCTTCTAAATCAACCCCCTTCAGAAACCCACCCTCACTGCTGTGCTGCCTTCTCTCTTTCAGCGCGTTTTGGTAGTTCCTCTAATTTTTTGGTCCCTATATTTTCTCTCCAAACATTCTATAGTTTTTCCTCTCTTACCCATCTTTTTCTCTAATCACCTACTTCCTCAATGTACTCAAATTTACCAGAAATGCGTCGATACATCAGAAAATTGCAGCTCAAGAAAACCGACCGGGAAAGCAGCACCAGAAGAAAAAATAAAAAACTAAATAAAGGAATAAAACTATTTTATAGAAGTCTGCGTACCTTGTCTAAGCTCCGGTTACCCTAGATTTTGGGTTCTTCGTGAACCGTGCAAGAGTAGAATATTGGTCTCACCCTGCCGTCAGCAGGAACGCTAAACTAGCTTGTAACTCTAACAGTTCCCGCTTGTTTATTTGGCGACTCCTATCTTAGCCTTCCTGGCCCTTCCTGGCCCTTCCTGAGCTTCAACTTCCTATTCATTATTAACAAAATATGCTGTGTTAAAAAAGGGTTGAAGAGAATACTATAAACTACATCCTGGCAATAGCTCCAGTGGTGGCATATGTATAAACACCCACTAGAGCCGTTTTGTGTCTCGGAGCCCCGTGATTCGCTTTGGCCACGCTATATTTTGGCTAGCGGATCCAGGTCCCACTAGAGCCTGAATCCGATGGCCAAAATGTAGGTGGCCAAAGCGAATCATGGGGCACCACTACCTAAGCCCCGCACGGGCAGTTTCGTGTCTAGGAGCCCAGTGATTCGCTTTGGCCACACTGCATTTTGGCCAGCGGATCCAGGTCCCATACACCATGTTAACTTATGAGGATGCTCAATGCTGGTATGGGCCTGTGGTTCGGTGCACAAGAAATGTTAGACATACTGACTGAGGGAGAAGCTGAGTAAAACTCATCTCCAAATACCTATTTAAATTTTCTAAGAAAACTAGAAAAAAATAAGCCCGTTCAAGGAGGAGCATCTTGAGCTCTATACATTCAAGCATTTCATGATCATCATATTTCTGAAGTTAGAAAAAAAAAAAAAAAAAAATAGATGGAACTAATATAAACCCTATAATATAGTTAACTTTTCTCGCCATAAAGAAATTTTATAATCATTACATTTCAAATAAAGAATAGACAAATTAAGTAAATAAAGGTTTAGTTGAACTACTTCTATATAACTAAAGCACTATTTTTTGTCTTTTTTACTATAGAAATATTAAGTATTATAAAGTGTAGAGTATAATTGTATGCACCAAAATGTGCATGGCCCAAATTCAACAGGTCCAGAAGTCCATCGACCCAGCAAACAAAGTTCGTGGACAGGCCTCGACAATTCTCGAAGTAATCCGACGCAGCCCATCGCCAGGATCCCGTCTCGTCGCATTATCAACACAGTGAGTCATCTTACGACCAACATCAACTCGGTGAGTCATCGTCTAGTCAAGAACGACTTCGGTGAGTCATTGCCACATCATCAGCGAAGTCCGCATACGGTCATCCACTTCAAACAGAAGATAAAATCTTTGGAAAGAGGTCACGATCCTCATTCAAGGGATCTCAACAGGGAGTTCCTGGTCTCCCTCCTCCCCTCTTCTTCCTCAACCTCATGAGCAGAAAGGGGATCGTGATCCCCTTTCCCAAGCAAAATCCCTCAACAACCACACATAATGGCTACAAAAGGCCAGAAATTCCCTGTTCCAGGGGTTGGAAAAAAATCAAATTCGAGAGCTCTTGCTGAGAAAATACTTCACACACAGGAGTTCTTTCTCTCTCGAACGGAGGTCTGAAAATCCCTTCACCGAGAAGAAACTCCACGCACAGAAGCTCTCTCAAACCAGAGAAGTTCAGCAACTCGCAGTGCGTCGTCCAACAGTTCAACCGGAGCAGCTCTACATGTTCGTCGGCAACGTCACAAGTCGAAACACACGGAACACAAATACTTCCGTCCGAACCGACCAAAGCCACACCGGATCGTGCACACACTCGTCCCCGAACTCAAACCGGCGTTTCGCCCGGAGGCGAAACCGACAATTCACACGGAGATAGAATCAGAGGAAGCCTAGGAGAGTGAACTTGCATTCCTTGATACAAAACACACCCAGTAAACACAAATTTTTTCTAAAGTAATTGAAATATTCTCTCGGTCGTGCCTCTTCGCGGACCGGCGGATTTTCGGTGAAACAGATTTGGCACGCCCGGTGGGACATTTCCTACCTCTCATCTCCTTCTCCGTCCAACCAAAAAATAATCCCCAACCTCAGCCATGGCCAGCAACGCCAACAATGGCAACAACAACAACAACAACAACAGGGGTAAGCAAACTGCCTCCTCGAGCTCTGCTCACCCGCTCCCCGCAGCGACCGCAAGCTCAACCGCAGGAGCTCGCAGACCATCTGCTGACCTCCGCGCTCCTACCTCTCCACCACCAGCCATTCGCCCAATTACAAGGGCCTTGGCCAGGAGTTTGTCCACTGGAGAGGCTCCTTTAATGCTAGATGTGCGCCGTCCGAGTGCAGTCTACCAACCACGAGGCTACGCGGCCTCTACCAAAAGCGGTCGTCGCCTGACCGTCGAGAATGATCCCGGCAGCAAATAGGCCGACCTACCGCCCGTCGACACCACACCACCCGGTGCACAATCCGGTGGTCAGTCCAACCCAATCGCCACCATCGCCAAAGGATCTCCGTGCGTCTACGCTTTTGGTGCGTGATGAAACAACGGGGGGCATAAACTCCTCCTCCGCGGCCGAGAAAAAAATTCGCCATCGGCCTCCCTCCTCCGCATGCAGAGGGCGGCGGCCGAAGACAAATCTCAATCGTGACAATCTCTCCACGATCTCTTAGCAGCGCTTACTTCAGCAGCCGGCTCACCACCCATTCGTTAAGCCTTTGTCGGCGGACACCGGCGACCTCCCCGGCTGCGCTATCTCCCACTCCGCCTTGCCGCATCTCATCGGGGGCTGCCTCCGCAAGCCAGTCGCCCACAACAACTTCTCCACACCCG
The DNA here is from genome assembly GCA_019845555.1 of Aristolochia fimbriata. NCBI lineage: Eukaryota > Viridiplantae > Streptophyta > Magnoliopsida > Piperales > Aristolochiaceae > Aristolochia > Aristolochia fimbriata. Next base: position 16,614,731 of record CM034082.1, on the reverse strand, counting down.
AGAACACGGACGACCGTCTCCCCAATGCGGTCACCGACAAAATATTCTCCACTTCGATCTGCGTCGGGAACAGCTCCGTCGACGCCGACCGTCAAAATAGCTGCAATGACGACATCGGTCAAAACAATCGAAGAGCAGCTTGCCGAAATGCAAGCTGCATTTAAAGAACAGAGCGAACAACTGCGCATCAAAGACGCACAACTCGCAGCTCGCGATCTCTAGATCACAAGGATGATGGAGCGGCTCGAAATGGGCGCGGCCGCGAACAGCGCCGGCGTTTCGCAAGAGGTCGACCGAAATCGGGCGACTACTAGTGGCTCCGCCAAACCATCGCGAGAGGATCCTGCCTCTGACGACGAGATGCAGCCCATCGCACCGACGGTCATCCACAGAGGTCGAATCGAAGCGAGCCGGCTGCCCTCACCTTAGATGTGGTGACTGAACTCATCAACCGTGCCATGCAAAACGGCTCCGCGAAAGTAAGTCGGTGGCCTATCGAAAAGCCGCATTACACGCAGAGGATCTGTAACATCCCCATGTCGTTCGGCTATCATCGCCGAAGTTCCAGCAATTCAATGGCAATGGCCACCCAAAGCAGCACATCGCACATTTCATCGAGACCCGCAACAACACCGGCATAGACGGCGACACTGTTGGTCAAGCAATTCGGGCGGATCCTTGAAAGGCAACGCCGATTGGTATATCAATTGCTGCAGGAATCAATCGATAGCTGGGAACAATTGGGCGAGAGTTCCTCGGTCGATTTTACAGCACTCGACGCGACCGTCACTCGGGTCGAGATAGCCAATCTAAAGCGTAAGAAGGAAGGGCGAAGGTCGTCGACTACATCAACCGGTGGAGGAACTTGAGCCTCAATTGCAAAGAGAGCTCAAATCTATCTCTCGAAGCCGAAATTGAAATGTGTGCTCGAGGGATGCAATGGGAGCTCCTGCGCTACATTCGAAGTCGGAGGCCAACTGACTTTCAAGAGCTCGCGACAGAGGCTCACAACATAGAGAACCTCATGGAGGAGCGAGGGGAAGAAGTTACGTCGTTTGCTGATCCTCGCGAGAAAGGAGAGGCAGTCGTGACCGCGCCAAAAGAAACGAAGGAGAAAACAAAATCCTCCTTCACGACAAATACTTTCGAGCCTATTAAGGTCGGAAGTAAGGTCAAGGCAACCTACCGAAAGTTATCTCTGGAGGAACGACAAGCAAAGACATATCCCTTTGCCGACGCAGACGTTCCTATCATGCTCGACCAACTCCTCGACAACCATCTACTCAGATTGCCAGAAGTCAAAAGACCCAACGACTTGTCTAGGAGCAAAGATCCAAACTTCTGCAAGTACCATCGCTTGGTCGGGCATCCGACCGAGAAGTGCTTTGGTTTGAAGGATCGGATCATGGAGCTCGCGGCTCAAGGCCGCATTGAAATTGAAGGAGCCAAAAACACGACCTCCTCATATATCATCTCCATTCAAGCCGAGTCAAACCAGCGAGCTCGGCCAAACAAACAACATGTCGCAAAGAAGGAGTACCGTCCAAAATCCGGTCCCTCCAACCGACCACACAACAACAGACGACCGCCGGCTAAGGTCGCAACAAAACTGGCACCCCACGAAGCAGCTGCAGCCGACGCAGAGGGGTGGATCCTAGTTACCCGGAGAAAGAGGCCAATTCGAGAAATTGAACCGGCACCAGCCAACACCAGAACAAAGGCGAAGCGGCCAAACAAAAAAGTCGCGAAGCGCCAAAAGAAAACTCCGAGGACCAACGTCCAGGGGGCAAACAAGAAAAAGAGGAGACCCGTCACTTTGGCGGAGTTCTTCCCCAAGGAGTTTTTCGCACCTCCAGCAATGGTGGCAACCTGTTCAATAGCTCCTCCCGAACCAGCAGCAGCCAAAGACAAAGGCAAACGACCGGTCGTCGAATGCGACGACCTCGAGACGTCATTGAAGCAAATCTTGTCACTGAACAAGATAGAAGACGATTTCGACTTGGCCATTCGGTCAAAACAAGCCTTAATTCAAGTCCTTGACAAACTAGAGGAACTCCAAGCCGAAGTCGAGAGGCTGCTCATGAGAAAGCATGACTTGCCGAAGGTCTAGTTAACTCCACCCTACCGAAAGGAGGAAGAAGATGCACAATCCTCCCCGCAGGCGGTAAAGTCAGAAGCGGCACTCGTCGTCTCCTGCCCATCGCGCATTGTGTTCCGAGAGAAGAATGCACAACTGAGGGCAAGAAACCATAATCGGCCGTTGTTCAAAAGAGGCCCCGACTACACTCGAGAAAGGCGACTTGGTACTAGCCGTCAGACAACCAATGCTTTTTACGAGCAAAATCGGGGGCAAGGTTGCGCCGAAATGGGAAGGGCCGTACGTAGTGCAGGAAGCCTATACCAATGGCGCGTACAAGCTCGTAACATCAATCGGCTCACTGACAACGAATGGTAAATCCCTCAAACATTTTTATGCATGAGTGGGCAGAAAAAAAAAAAAAAAAAAAAAAAAGAAGAGTCGAATACAAGAAGCCAATGTTTCTCATTACAAAAATGGGAATAATGCGAGACTTACAACAAAAAGGGGAGAGGTACAAGTCAAAAAAACAAAAAATACACAAAGAAAGCTACATCAGAGCTGTGGAAGTTCAAGGTCGGCTATCCGTCCCTCCAGTCGAATCACCTCAGCACGAGTCTCGGACAGTTCCCTCGTCCCCGCTTCGTCGAGGATGGGGCGAAGCAAACTGAAACCAACGAGCCTGGTCGCGACTTCCTCTTCAAAAAAAAAAAAAAAAAACAAACACAGATGATGCATCGGCCTCACAGCTCTAGTCCGCCAAACACGAAGCGACGTAGTCTCTGGTTCGAAGTCAGAAGCAGGGCGAAGAAGCTGTCCATCTGCTCCAATCGATCCGTTGGGCGAAGTTGAAATTCCACAGCCGTACCCATTTTTCGGCAGCGGCCAAGAGGCAGAAACGCCGCGATCAACGCAGCCGACGCTGCTGTAAGTCGCGCAGAGGCGAAGGGTTCTCCGTCGCGTCGCCATCTCCCCAACACTGCCCGCGAAGCACCGTCGTCGGAAGAGAAAATTGGGACCCTATGCTGCCCTCGCTTCCGTAACAGGGGAGGCCAGTACCGAAGCCGCGGGCTCCGTTTCCCCCACCTCGGCGAATGCTACTGCCTCCTCTGCTTCCCGCGCGGCCTTGTCGCTCCTGGGTGCTGCTTTGGGAGGGTTCGTCTACCATCGCATGAATTTGATCCAGATATTACAGAAAGAGAGAGAAAGAGAGACGCCTTCTCTGAGTCTGCCTCACCTTCGCGCCTTCTAAAGCTTCAACTAACGCCGGGCGGATAGACACTACGAAATCTCTCAACTTTCGTCCCTACCTCCCTCAATTGGGGTAATCAGAGGCTGCTGCGATCCATCAGTGTGAATCCTTCGATTTTCTCGTCGGATTTCGATGAATCGCACTTGCAGACTGAGCCTTATTCTCTCGGTCACGCCTCCCAATCACCACAAAAAATTCGCATAAACCTTCCTCGCGGTCTCTCCCGCCGCCGTTTCCAATCGAGAAATTGCGCAAGCTTCCGCCACTGTCGATCAAACCGGATGATGGAATCGAGAAGGTCAGGGAGAAGCTTCTTGTCCATCTGCGAGCTTTGACCAATGTTGACGATGGAGAAAAACGAGAAGAAGAGGAATTGCTTGAGAAGATTCCATGGAACCTTAGGACTAGGAGAGCTGCTTGCGATGCTCTACTCAAATTTGCGGACAATGGCGAAAAGCTTCAACTGGATGACTATCTTTCTCTGCCTGCAGAGATGCGGCCGAAATCCCTCCGTTTAAGAGGCCTCGCTCCTGCAAAAGTTGAAGACAAGAAAAACTAAACCAACTCGCAGGTTGACCCAAAATCGCAGGCAGTCAATAGTCGAAAGAGTTACACCGAGGAAAAAGGAGAAGTCGGAAAGTTTAAACCAGGTACGCACTCATCTCTCTCTCCATTAAAAAAAAATGCGCCTCCTGCGACCACAGTAAAGTCGCACACAAAAAATAAAAGAAAGAAAGACTTGCGAAAAAAAAAATTAAAGTCACAATAAAAAAAAAGAGAGGGCAAAATCGAAAGGGCTACCGATCCCCTTCTGCTCGACAAGCAAGCCTTCCCATCCGACAACCGAGGCAGACACGGTCAAAAGAAATCTACAGCACTCACCAAGCAAGAGCACGATTTCAGCAGTGCAGCACTTCACCAAATTTGCGGCCAACAACAAAGCCAGCCGCAGCGAAAAAAAAAAGGGAGAGCAACCGGTGATGGAGCCGGGGGCGACCAAAACAACAATGCTATGCCTCGGCGACCAAGCCGAGCACAGTCCCAAAGGGTTCACGCACGGCAACAGAGCTGGACGCGACCAAAACAAACAGCCTCGCGGCCAACAACTAAACCGGAGGCGAGCAACCAAACTCTGGTGCCCAGCGACCGAGCCGGACGCAAGAAGAATTCAGCATCTGGCGACCAAGCCGAGCACAATTCAAAGCTTCGTGACCAGCTACAAAGTCGGTCGCGATCGAAACAAGTGCCCGACGATCGAGCCGAGCACAATTCAAAGCTTCGCGACCAGCAACAAAGTCGGTCGCGATCGAAACAAGTGCCCGACGACCGAGCCGAGAACAATTCAAAGCTTCGCGACCAGCAACAAAGCCGGCCGTGATCGAAACACGGGCTTGGCGACCAAGCCGAGCACAGTTCAAAATCAGCGCCTAGCAACAAAAAGGACGCGAAGAAAAAAAATGCAGAGACACTACCTGACGACCGAGTCGGGTGCTGTACTACAAACTCCTGCGGTCGGCGACCGAGCCGGACGCAGCCAACAGAACAAGGTACACAATCCATCTTCTAAAAAAAAAAAGGAGAAAGAAAAAGGCTGCGACAAAAAGAATCTGTCGCCGAACAAAAAGCTGCGACAAAAATGAGCTGTCGCAAAAGAAAAAAAAATGCAGTGACAAAAAGAAGCAGTCGCAAAAAGAAAAGAAGTGGTTGGCGACCAAACCAGAGCTCACCATTCAGCAGCTCGCACCCGACGACCGAGCCGGGTGCCCCAACGAGGGAATTCAGCCTCCTAGCTACCCAACCGAACTCAGCCGAACCAAAGCCTCGCACTCGCGGGTTAAAATAGAAGTCACCGCTGGCGACCGAACCGAAGCTCACCGAACAAAGCCTCGCACTCGGTGTAAAAAAAAGAAGACGCCTAACCTCCCGGCGACCGAGCCGACCAAGTTTAAAACGAAAACTGCAACACTGGCGATCGAGCCAAACACAATCAAATTGTGTCGCACGTAACTCGCCAAAAAAAAAAGAGGGAAAAAAGCGCAACAAAAGAAGCGGTCGCTAAAAACAAGAAAAAGGTCCGCGACAAAAAGAAGTCGCCGCCAAAAAAAAAAAGCACGAAAAAGAAGCGGTCGTTAAAAAAAAAAAAAAGAAAAGGTCAACACAACTCACATCCCGGCGACCCTTGCCAACCGCGACCAGATCGCTAATCGCACCCGGCGACCAAAACACAAGCTAAGCATGCATTAAACCGCTTCCTAGCGACCAAGCCGGATCAACCCACGTAAATTTCAGCACTGGCGACAAAACCCGGCGCCGACCGAATGAACTGTGGCACCGACGACAAAGGCTGTGCACCACAAAAAATCACAATGTCGGGGCACAAAACCGCCACTTTGTCACAATGCACAAATTGACAAATACTTAGATCGCAAGACGAGAGAAAAAAAAAACTCAAAAAAAAAAAAGAGGAACAACTCAAAAAAAAAAAAAAAAGAGAGAACATCTCGAAAAAAAAAGAGAGAAAATGAGAGATTGAGGGAGGAGTCGAAAATGAGAGAAGAGAAAAAGAGGAAGGAAAAGGAAGAGAGAAGAAAAAAAAAGAGAGTGGGAAACCCGGCTGACTCGAATTCAATCCGAGCTTGCCGGAAAAAAAAAAAAAAGTTCTTTTTTATAGTACCTTTGAATTGGATTCGCAGAGAACTCTGACACAAGCCGGAGGGATCAGAGAAGACAGCAGACGACCACGTGCAGCCTCCCAAAGTCGCAGAAAAGAACAGTCAGTTCGAAGACTGTCTCCCAGAGCAAAGTCGCTGACTGAGTATAGACTGACGGAAAATGTCAAACCACAGACAGTGTCTCAAACCGTGGATTGACTCAAGATGCTGGATCGTAGAGAGTCAAGAAGAAAAGGAGGATTTTTTAGAGCAGGTTCACAGGAGAAATTAAGGGGAAGTCAATAAGTTCCTCTGTTTTGGGGATTAATTGACTAAACTTAACAGAGAAGAGTATTAGGGCGGGGCCCACATCCCCTAATTGAGGAGGCACGACCAGGAAAAAACCCTAGGTCGGCGCCAATCCAATTAGGGCGGGACCCACACTCCCTGATTAAAGGGGCACGAGCTGGGAAAGCCCTAGGTCTGTGCCAAACCTATTGGAGTGAGGCCCACCGCAATGCCTCTCATCTTCCATCAAGGCCTCCCCTCCCAGCGAGAAGGGTTTTCATTTGCAGAGTCGGCCCACAGGGGGCAGGCCCCTGTGCCTTGCCTCCCTTCTTCCTCCTTAAGCTAGAACAATTCTGCCCGCAGACGGAAGCTCTTCTTGAGTCAGCCACATAGGGGGGCCCCTGGGGCCGCCTCCCTTCTTCCTCTCTTGTTTGGAGCAATTCTGCCTGGAGACTCCTCTTGAGTGAAATCCACCGCCCTGGGGAGACCCCCTACCCTCCCCTTCTTCCCTCTTCCCATTTGGAGCATTCCTCGGGCGGGAGTTCTTGGTCAGGTCAGGCCACCTGGCCCGGGGCCCCTGGCCGCTGCCTCCCCTTCTTCCTCCCTTTGGAGCAATTCTGAGGAAGCCAGGAACATTCTTGAGTCCCACGCCACCTGGCCCGGGCCCGCGGCGGCTGCCTCCCCCTTCTTCCTCTGCATTTGGAGTAGTTCTGCCGATGCGAGGGCTCGCTTGGCTGAGTCCCGGCGCCGGGGGAGGGCCCCGGCGGCTGCCTCCCTTCTTCCTCTGCTATTTGGAGCAATTCTGCCGAAGGCTGGAGCTATTTCTGCTGATGCCAATGGTGGGGCCCCTGGCTGCCTCCCATCTTCCCCAGCGCAGAATTAACTTTGTCGAAGCCGAAGTTTGTCAGCTGAGTCAGTGCCATGCAATGTGGAGTTCACTGCGCAATCTCTCTCTTCTCCAACGCTGAAGCAAAGCTACTGAAACTACACCTCTCACCAGTCCGATGCACACAAAGTCGTCGAGTGGCACCTCTTCACCAGCGCGACATCCAAAGTTGCCGAGGTTTCGAATGTGATTTCTCCAACCCCTGGAACAGGCAATTTCTGGCCTTTTGTAGCCATTCTGTGTGGTTGTTGAGGGATTTTGCCTGGGAAAGGGGATCACGATCCCTTTTCTGCTCGTGAGGTTGAGGAAGAAGAGGGGAGGAGGGAGACTAGGAACTCCCTGTTGAGATCCCTTGAATGAGGATCGTGACCTCTTTCCAAAGATTTTATCTTCTCGATTGAAGTGGATGACTGTATGCTGACTCGCGCTGATGTGGCGATGACTCACCGAGTCGTTGCTGACTAGATGATGACTCACTGAGTTGATGTTAGCTGTAAGATGACTCACTGTGTTGATAATGCGACGAGACGGGATCCTGGCGATGGGCTGCGTCGGATTACTTAGAGAATTGTCGAAGCCTGTCCACGAACTTTGTTTGCTGGGTCGATGGATTCCTGGACCTGTTGAATTTGGGTCATGCACACTTTGGTGCATACAGATTGCCCCCTTCGAGACTTATTCGTTCGGGAGACTGCGCAGTGAACTCCACATTGCATGGCGACTCGACTCGGTGACGAACCGGCTTCGGCAAAAGTTAATTTCTATTTGGGGAAGATGGGGGGCGCCGTAGGGGCCCCATACGTGTGGGCCTGACTCAGCAGCCGAGCCCGGCCGGTAGAATTGCTCCAAGCCAGGAGGAAGAAGGGAGGCAGCAGCGGCGTGGGCCCGCCTGTGTGTGGCACTTGACTTCAGAGAGCTCTAGCCCGGCAAAGTTGCTGCGCCAGAGGGAGGAAAGGAGAGGACTTGCGGGCCCCACCCTAATTAGTCTGGCGCTGACCTAGGGTTTTCCCAGGTCGTGCCTTCTCAATCTGGGAGGGTGGGTCCCGCCTAATTGGCTTGGCGCCGACGCCCTAATTCCCTTTTCTCTTACTTTTTGTCAATTAATTCCCAGAACAGAGGAATTCATTGACTTCCCTTAATTTCCCCCGTGAACCTGCTCTTAAAATCCTCTTCTTCTTCTTGACTGTCTGCGACCTACCTCTTTTTGTCAGTCCGCAATTTGACACTGTCTGTGGTTTGACGTTTTCTGTCAGTCTCCATTCTGTCTGCGACTTTGCTCTGGGAGACACTCTTCGAACTGACTATTCTTATATGCGACTTTGGGAAGCTGCACGTGGTCATCTGCTGTCTTCTCTGATCCCTCCGACCTGCGTCAGAGTTCTCTGCGAATCCAATTCAAAGGTACTGTAAAAAAAAAGAACTTTTTTTTTTTTTTCTCCCGGCAAGCTCGGATTGAATTCGAGTCAGCCGGGTTCCCCTCTCTCTTTTTTTTTTTTTAACTTCTCTCTTCCTTTTCCTTCCTCTTTTTCTCTCCTCTCATTTTCGACTCCTCCCTCAGTCTCTCATTTTCTCTCTCTTTTCTTTTTTCGAGTTGTTCTCTCTTTTTTTTTTTTTTTTTTTTTTTTCTCTCGTCTTGCGCTCAAAATGTTTGTCAATTTGTCTGTTGTGACAAATTGACAGTTTTTGTGGCAGACGTTGTGAGTTTGCGTGGTGCCTGGCTCTGTCGCCAGGTGCTGCAATTCATTCGGGTCGCGCCGGGCTCTGTCGCCAGGTGCAGAAATTTCTGTGGACTGATCCGGGTTGGTCACTAGGAGACAGTCTGTCTGCGCTAGCACACCTGTTTTGGATGTCTGGTACAATTAGCAGTCTGGTCGCAGTCGGCTAGAGTTGATTGCTAATGCAAGGTTGCAGCCGGCAAGGGTCGCCGGGTGCGAATTGTGTTGAGGTCGCAGCCGGCAAGGGTCGCCGGGTGCGAGTTGTGTTGACCTTTTTTTTTTTTTTTTTATTTGCTTCTTTTTTGTCGTAGTTTTTTTTTGAGCGACGGCTTCTTTTTTATCCACGACCTCTTTCTTGTTTAGCGACCGCTTCTTTTTTTTGTCGCTGCTTTTTTTTTTTTGGGCAGAGTTACGTGACGACACCATTTGATTGCGTTTGGCTCGATCGATTGGGTGTTGCAGTTTTCGTTTTAAACTTGGCGGCTCGGTCACCGGGAGGTTAGGCGTCTGTTTTGGTCACCGAGTGCGAGGCTTTGGTTGGCTGAGCTTCGGTTAGGTCGCCGGGAGGCTGAATTCCTGCGTTGGTGCATCCGGCCCGGTCAGCGGGTCGAAGCTTCTTCTGCGAGCTGTTGAGTGGTTAGCTCTGGTTTGATCGTCAACCACTTCTTTTCTTTTGCGACTGCTTCTTTTTGTCGCTGTATTTTTTTTCTTTTGCGACAGCTGCTTTTTGTCGCGGCTTTTTGTTCGGCGACGGCTTCTTTTTTGTTGCAGCCTTTTTTTTTTCTTTTTTTTGAGAAGATGGATTGCGTACCTTGTTCTGTTGGCTGCGTCCGGCTCGGTCGTCGGCCACAGGAGTTTGTAGTACAGCACCCAACTCGGTCGTCGGGTTGTGTCTCTGCACTCTTCTTCACGTCCGTTTTGGTGTTGGGCGCCTGTTTTGATCGCGGCCAACTGTTTGACTGGTCGCGATAGGTTGAGTTGTGCCTAGTCTGGTCGCTGGGCACTTGTGTTTCGCAACATCATTTTCCTCTCCAACTCGGTCGTCCGACACTAGGATCGGATATGCGGCATCTAACTCTGTCGCCAGATGCTGAATTCTCTGTTTTGGTGCGCCTAACTTGATCGTCGAGCACTAGAGAACTCTGTTTTGTTCGTCTCTGGTTTAGTTGTTGGCCGGGAGGCTGTTTGTTTTGGTCGCGTCCAACTCTGTTGCCGTGCGCGAACCCTTTCGGATTGTGCTTGGCTTGGTCGCCGAGGCACAACATTGTTGTTTTGGTCGCCCCCGGCTCCATCTCCGGTTGCTCTCCCTTTTTTTTTTTAGCTGCGGCTGGCTTTGTTGTTGGCCGCAAATTTGGTGAAGTGCTGCACTGCTGAAACCGTGCTCTTGCTTGGTGAGTGCTGTAGATTTCTTTTGACCGTGTCTGGCTCGGTTGCCGGACGGGAAGGCTTGCTTGTCGAGCAGAAGGGGATCGGTAGCCCTTTCGATTTTGCCCTCTCTTTTTTTTTATTGTGACTTTAATTTTTTTTTCCGCAAGTCTTTCTTTCTTTTTTTTTTTGTGTGCGACTTTTTCGTGGTCGCAGGAGGCGATTTTTTTTTAATGGAGAGAGAGATGAGTGCGCACCTGGTTTAAACTTTCCGACTTCTCTTTTTTTCCTCGGTGTAACTCTTTTCGACTATTGACTGCCTGCGATTTTGGGTCAACCCGCGAGTTGGTTTAGTTTTTCTTGTCTTCAACTTTTGCAGGAGTGAGGCCTCTTAAGCGGAGGGATTTCAGCCGCGTCTCTGCAGGCAGAGAATGATAGTCATCCGGTTGAAGCTTTTCGCCATTGTCCGCAAATTTGAGTAGAGCATCATAAGCAGCTCTCTCCTAGTCCTAAGGTTCCATGGAATCTTCTCAAGCAATTCCTCTTCTTCTCGTTTTTTCTCCATCGTCAGCATTGGTCAAAGCTTCGCAGATGGACAAGAAGCTTCTCCCCGACCTTCTCGATTCCATCATCCCGGTTTGATCGACGATTGGCGGAAGCTTGCGCAATTTCTCGATTGGAAACGGCCGGGGAGAGAGACCGCGAGGAAGGTTTATGCGAATTTTTGTGGTGATTGGGAGGCGCGGACCGAGAGAGAATAAGGCTCGGTCCATGAAAGTGTGAATCATCGAAATCCAACGAAAATCGAAGGATTCACACCGATGGATCGCGAGCAGCCTCTCGATTACCCCAATTGAGGGAGGTAGGGACGAAAGTTGAGAGATTTCGTGAGCGTCTATCTGCCCGGCGTTAGTTGAAGCTTTAGAAGGCGCCAGAGGTGAGGCAGACTTCGAGAGAAGGCGTCTCTCTTTCTCTCTCTTTTCTGTAATATCTGGATCAAATTCATGCGATGGTAGACTAACCCTCCCAAAGCAGCACCTGGGAGGCGACAAGGCAGCGGGGAAGCGAGAGGGAGGCAGTAGCATTCACCGAGGTCGGGAAACGGAGCCTGCGGCTTCGGCATCGGCCTCCCCGTTATAGAAGCGAGGGCAGCATAGGGTCTGAATTTTCTCTTCCGACAACGGTGCTTCGGGGGCAGTGCGGGGAGATGGCGACGCTGACGGAGAACCCTTCGCTATCGCGCGCGACTTACAGCAGTGTCGGTTTGCGTTGATGGCGTTTACGCCTCTTGGCGCTGCCAAAAAAATGGGTACGGCTGCAGAATTTCGACCGCCCAACGGATCGATTGGAGCAGATGGACAGCTTCTACACCCCGCTTCCGACCCGGACCAGAGACTACGCCGCCGTGTTTGGCGGACTAGAGCTGCGGCGCCGATGCATCATCATCGTGTTTTTTTTTTTTTGGTGAAGAGGAAGTCGCGACCAGGCTCGTTGGTTTCAGTTTGCTTCGCCCCATCCTCGACGAAGCGGGGACGAGGGAACTGTCCGAGACTTCGTGCTGAGGTGATTTTGGAGGGACGGATAGCCGACCTTGAACTTCCACAGCTCGATGTAGCTTTCTTTGTGTATTTTTTTTTTTTGACTTGTACCTCTCCCTTTTTTGTTGCAAGTCTCGCATTATTCCCATTTTTGTAATGAGAAACATTGGCTTCTTGTATTCGACTCTTCTTTTTTTTTTTTTTTTTTTTTTTCACTGCCCCCTCATGCATTAAAACGTTTGAGGGATTTACCATTCGTTGTCAGCGAGCCGTTTGATGTTACGAGCTTGTACGCGCCATTGGTATAGGCTTCCTGCACTACGTACGGCTCTTCCCATTTCGGCGCAACCTTGCCCCCGATTTTGCTCGTAAAAAGCATTGGTCATCTGACGGCTAGTACCAAGTAGCCTTTCTCGAGTGTAGTCGGGGCCTCTTTTGAACAACGGCCGATTATGGTTTCTTGCCCTCAGTTGTGCATTCTTCTCTCAGAATACAATGCGCGATGGGCAGGAGATGACGAGTGCCTCTTCTGACTTTACCTCCTGCGGGGAGGATTGTGCATCTTCTTCCTCCTTTCGGTAGGGTGGAGTTAACTCGACCTTCAGCAAGTCATGCTTTCTCATGAGCAGCCTCTCGACTTCGGCTTGGAGTTCCTCTAGTTTGTCGAGGACTTGAATTAAGGCTTGTCTTGACCCAATGGACAAGTCGAAATCGTCTTCTATCTTGTTGAGTGACGAGATTTGCTTCGATGACGTCTCGAGGTCGTCGCATTCGACGACCGGTCGTTTGCCTTTGTCTTTGGCTGCTGCTGGTTCGGGAGGAGCTATCGAACAGGTTGCCACCATTGCTGGGAGGCGAAAAACTCCTTGGGGAAGAACTTCGCCAAAGTGGCGGGTCTCCTCTTCTTCTTGTTTGCCCCCTGGACGTTGGTCCTGGGAGTTTTCTTTTGGCGCTTCGCGACTTTTTTGTTTGGCCGCTTCGCCTTTGTTCTGGGGTTGGCTGGTGCCGGTTCGATTTCTCGAATTGGCCTCTTTCTCCGGGTAACCAGGATCCACCCCTCTGCGTTGGATGCAGCTGCTTTGTGGGGTGCCGATTTTGTTGCGACCTTAGTCGACGATCGTCTGTTGTTGTGTGGTCAGTTGGAGGGACCGGATTTTGGACGGTACTCCTTCTTTGCGACATGTTGTTTGTTTGGCCGAGCTCGCTGGTTTGATTCGGCTTGAATGGAGATGATATATGAGGAGGCGTGTTTTTGGCTCCTTCAATTTCAATGCGGCCTTGAGCCGCGAGCTCCATGATCCGATCCTTCAAACCAAAGCACTTCTCGGTCGGATGCCCGACCAAGTGATGGTACTTGCAGAAGTTTGGATCTTTGCTCCTAGACAAGTCGCTGGGTCTTTTGACTTCTGGCAATCTGAGTAGATGGTTGTCGAGGAGTTGGTCGAGCATGATAGGAACGTCTGCGTCAGCAAAGGGATATGCCTTTGCTTGTCGTTCCTCCAAAGATAACTTTTGGTGGGTTCCGGTCAGTTGTCATGGGAGGTAGGTTGCCTTGACCTTACTTCCGACCTTAATAGGCTCGAAAGTATTTGTCGTGAAGGAGGATTTTGTTTTCTCCTTCGTTTCTTTTGGCGCGGTCACGACTGCCTCTCCTTTCTCGCGAGGATCAGCAAACGACGTAACTTCTTCCCCTCGCTCCTCCATGAGGTTCTCTATGTTGTGAGCCTCTGTCGCGAGCTCTTGAAAGTCAGTTGGCCTCCGACTTCGAATGTAGCGCAGGAGCTCCCATTGCATCCCTCGAGCACACATTTCAATTTCGGCTTCGAGAGATAGATTTGAGCTCTCTTTGCAATTGAGGCTCAAGTTCCTCCACCGGTTGATGTAGTCGACGACCTTCTCGTCCTTCTTCTGCTTTAGATTGGCTATCTCGACCAGAGTGACGGTGCGTCGAGTGCTGTAAAATCGACTGAGGAACTCTCGCTCCAATTGTTCCCAGCTATCGATTGATTCCTGCAGCAATTCGATATACCAATCGAAGGCGTTGCCTTTCAAGGATCCGCCGAATTGCTTGACCAACAGGTCGCCGTCTGTGCCGGTGTTGTTGCAGGTCTCGATGAAATGTGCGATGTGCTGCTTTGGGTGGCCATCGCCATTGAATTGCTGGAACTTCGGCGGATGATAGCCGAACGACATGGGGATGTTCTGTATCCTCTGCGTGTACGACTTTCGATAGGCCACCGACTTACTTTCGCCGGAGCCGTTTTGCATGGCACGGTTGATGAGTTCAGTCACCACATCTAAGGTGAGGGCAGCCGGCTCTGCTTCAGTTCGACCTCTGTGGATGACCGTCGGTACGATGGGCTGCATCTCGTCGTCAGAGGCAGGATCCTCTCGCGATGGTTTGGCGGAGCCACTAGTAGTCTCCCGGTTTCGGTTGACCTCTTGCGAAACGCCGGCGCTGTTTGCGGCCGCGCCCATTTCGAGCCGCTCCATCATCCTTGTGATCTGGAGATCGCGTGCTGCGAGTTGCGCGTCTTTGATGCGCAGTTGTTCGCTCTGTTCTTTAAATGCAGCTTGCATTTCGGCAAGCTGCTCTTCGATTGTTTTGACCGATGTCATCATTGCGGCTATTTTGACGGTCGGCGTCGACGGAGGTGTTCCCGACGCAGATCGAAGTGGAGAATATTTTGTCGGTGACTGCATTGGGGAGATGGTCGTCCGTGTTCTCGGGTGTGGAGAAGTTGTTGTGGGCGACTGGCTTGCGGAGGCAACCCCCGATGAGATGCGGCAAGGCGGAGTGGGTGATAGCGCAGCCGGGGAGGTCGCCGGTGTCTGTCGACGCAGGCTTAATGAATGGGTGGTGAGCCGGCTGCTGAAGTAAGCGCGGCTAAGAGATCGTGAGAGATTGTCACGATTGGAGATTTGTCTTCGGCCGTCTCCCTCTGTACGGAGGAGGCCGATGGCAAATTCATTCTGGTCGCGGAGGAGGAGTTTGTGCCCCCCCTGTTGTTCGTACCGCCGTACCAAAGCAGAGACGACAGAGCTCCTTTGCGATGGTGGCGATTGGGTTGGACTGGCCACCGGACTGTGCGCCGGTGGTGTGGTGTCGACGGGCAGGTAGGTCGGCCTATTTGCTGTCGGGATCATTCTGACCGGTGCGACGACCGTTTTGGTAGAGGCCGCAGTAGCCTGTGGTTGGTTGATTGCACTCGGACGGCGCACATCTAGCATTAAAGGAGCCTCTCCAGTGGACAAACTCCTGGCCAAGGCCCTTGTAATTGGGCGAATGGCTGGTGGTGGAGAGGTAGGAGCGCGGAGGTCAGCAGATGGTCCGCGAGCTCCTGCGGTTGAGCTTGCGGTCATTGCGCAGGGAGCGGGTGAGCAGAGCTTCGAGGAGGCGATTTTCTTACCCTGTTGTTGTTGTTGTTGTTGTTGCCGTTGTTGGCGTTGCTGGCCATGGCTGAGGTTTTTTTTTTTTTTTTTTGGTTGGACGGAGAAGGAGATGAGAGGTAGGAAATGTCCCACCCGGCGTGCCAAATTGGTTTCACCGAAAATCCGCCGGTCCCCAAAAGAGGCGACCGAGAGAAGTTTTCAATTACTTTAGAATAAATTTGTTACAGGGTGTGTTGTAAATATCAAGGAATGCGAGTTCACTCTCCTAGGCTTCCTCGATTCGATCTCGTGTGAATTTGGTGAAGTTTTGGCTCCGTGGAGGTCGTCGTCGAGACTTCGAAGTTACGTAAAACGAACGCATTAACGATCTGGTGTGGCTTTTTGTCGGTCGGACGGAAGTATTTGTGTTCGTGTATTTTGACTTGTGACGATGCCGGCGACGGTGTAGAATTGCTTCTGGTCGAGCTGTAGAGCGACGAACTGCAGATGTTGAACTTCTTTGCGATGAAAGAATCTCTGTGCGTGGGGAACTCTTCTCGGTGAAGGGAGTTTTGGACCTTCGATCTGGGAACGAGAGAGCTTCTGCACTGATGTTAAGAGAGTCTTTCGAATGTGATTTCTCCAACCCCTGGAACAGGGAATTTCTGGCCTTTTGTAGCCATTCAGTGTGGTTGTTGAGGGATTTTGCCTGGGAAAGGGGATCACGATCCCCTTTCTGCTCGTGAGGTTGAGGAAGAAGAGGGGAGGAGGGAGACCAGGAACTCCCTGTTGAGATCCCTTGAATGAGGATCGTGACCTCTTTCCAAAGATTTTATCTTCTCGGTTGAAGTGGATGATTGTATGCTGACTCGCGCTGATGTGGCGATGACTCACCGAGTCGTTGCTGACTAGACGATGACTCATTGAGTTGATGTTGGCTGTAAGATGACTCACTGTGTTGATAATGCGACGAGACGGGATCCTGGCGATGGGCTGCGTCGGATTACTTCGAGAATTGTCGAGGCCTGTCCACGAACTTTGTTTGCTGGGTCGATGGACTCCTGGACCTGTTGAATTTGGGCCATGCACATTTTGGTGCATACAAAAACATTGGTGTTAACGATATAATTTGTGAATAAAAAAATAATAAATCAAAGTTCTTTCGTTCTTGATACGAGTGTTGTGACTATGGTATTATGAATATCTACTAAATAATTATTAATTCAAAATAACCTAAATATATGAGTAAAATCTAAATATAAATGTTTCGCCAAAAATTCTCCGATCTGCAAAGCGGCACGACCGATTAATTAATCGACTAAAATTACAAAGAAATTACAGTTTAATGTTTGGAATTTGGGAAATTTTGTGGGTGCAATATCCCAGCTTTCCTTTGATTCGATCTCCGTATTTAGTGAAGTTACTGCTTGTTGTGAATGACGACGAACTTTGAGCCTCCGGTGGAGTGTACACGATCAACGACGGATGTAGTCGGCTAGAGTACACGATCAACGACGGATATAGTCGGCTAGACGGGAGTATGTGTCCCGTATAATGTAGCTTGTGACGTTTCCGGTGAACGTGCAGTGTTCATGTAGACTGTGTGAACTTTGATGGCCTGAAGGTAGCGTTCGCTTCTGGCTCGATGGTACTCTTTGAAGTGAAGACAATTTTGAACCCCTTTGTGATTGGAGTTCCTGGCTATTTGTAGTTGGTGTAACTCACTTGTTTGATGGAGGTCGATCCTCAGAAAGGGATCTCGATCAGATTTTTCTACTTCTGTTGGGGTGGGAGAAGAACTTAGAAGCTCCCTATTTTTTCTCTCTCGATCCTCAAGAAGAGGGGTGACTTCCCTTTTTCTTCCCTGCAGTTGAGGGGTCGACCAGAATGGGTTGATGATCCTCTGGCGTGGCTTCAAACTTGGTTGTCTGCCAAGTGACTGGAGAAGCTGGCGTGGCTTCAAACTTGGCTGACTGCCAAGTGACTTGATGAGTTGGCATGGCTTAGTGTCGGGCATGCAGATGGGTTGTTTAGTAGACTTGATGAGCTGTTTGGTAGACTTGATGAGCCGTTTGGTAGACTTAATGGGCGGACAAAATCCGCAATGGATACAAAGTAAGCCTCTGGACGGCTTATTGGGTGGATCGTCGAATGGGTTTATTGTAAATGGGTTGTGGAAAATTTTGACACATACAGATTGCCCCCTTCGAGATTTACTCATTAGGAGAATGAGTAAATTTCGAACATGAATTCACACGCACACAAGCAAAATACACACACTTTTCTCTTTTCTCTTCCTTTTTTTTTAGACCCTCTTACTCTTTTAGGGTCGTTTGATTTTTTTGTGTACTTATTTTTTGTCCTCTTGCTCTTTTAGGACAGTGTATATTTTTTCTGTACACCTACGTTATCGTCTATTTTTTTATTTATTTTCTTTTTTTTTGGCCCTCTTGCTTTTTTTTAAGGGTTGTTTGATTTTATTTTTTTGTACACGGGTACGTACATGAAGGTACATATGCTTATACGGAGAACATTGTGTACCTGATAGAGATATTTTATCCTTCTCGAGACAAAATTGTTGTTGAATTGGAACCCCTACGGCAGACTGAAGATTTGGCCTCGACTCTGTTCGAATTTCGCAACAAATTGATATGTTTACGGTGAATTGAAGTTGAGTAGAGGATGGTGGGTCCCACTTTGGGCGTTGTTGACTTCTTTGACCCAAATTTGAGAGAGGCGCCACGACTTGAAAGTGATGGGCCCCGCTGTATCTTGGCTGACTTCCACAAGTCGTATGATTTTGATATTGAAGGAAAAAAAAAGGAGAGAGCTTAGGAAGGGGCATGGTGGGACCCGCCCTAGCTTGATTGGCGGCTCCCTCTTCGACTTTGGTTTGGACTTCCATGCAGAGAGGACTCTGCGTAGAAACTCATTGACAGACCCGATTTGAGGGATGGATATTAATTGACTCCCAAAACCGTGGGAATGTTTGATTTCTTAAAAAAAAAACATCAATTCCTTCTTCTTCTCTTTTGGTTGAGGTGGCGTTCCATCTCCGTGCGATTATTGCTTGCTGCTCTTTCTTCGTTGTTGTGATACAAGGTAGGTACTTTCTCTTCTCCTCCTCTTCTCCTACTCTTCTCTACTTCACTTCTCTTTGCCTCTCCTTTGAACCGATTCTCGATTTCTATTCGCATAGACTCAAGCTTCAATGAGGTAGACTCAGACTTCGCTGTTTCCATCCCTTGTGATTAAGATACATATTAGCTTGCTTATCCTTCTCTCATTCTCATCGGTTTCATCTCTTCTTCTCTCTTTTTTTTAATCCTTCTCTCATCTTCACTTTTCTCAAAAACTCTCTCCTTGTCGGCCATGACTTCATCCCCCTTTTTATTCTGTTACTCTCTCTCTTCCACTTTTATTTTTCTTTTGCTTTCACTTGTCCTCTTTCTCGAACTTCTAATTAATTTTTTTTTTGACTCTGTTAGTGCCAGACATTACAAGTTGACTATCTTGTGACAAAATCAGTTATGGAAGATCAAGGAGATCAAGGCGTAAGATATATATATAGTATGTACTCAAATCAGGAGTGGTCTAAACAGAATGATTGCGTTGATAATTGAAGAGATTGCAATCTGTTTAAATAAGGTGAGATTGAAGATATAAAAAGAAGAAGGTCACGAAAGGAAGGAAGAATAAGAAGATCATGGCAATATGTTTAAATAAGGTGAGATTGAAGATATATGGGGAAGAGGGTCACGAGAAGAAGGAAGATTGAGAAAATCATGGACTGTCAATTAAGCCATGATTAGAGGATATGCCATAAAAGGGGACACGTGCGAGTATAAATAGGCATGAAGGCATGAAAGCATGTACACAAAACACAACTTCTGAGAAAGCTATTCCGAGTATTCAAGAGAAGTTCGTGTGTTCTGGAGCGTATTTGTTCTTCATCAATTAGCTTTCTGAGAAGCGGTCGAGGAGATGAAGACGGAGTTCCACCCACAGTTGGAACACCCTTGCTGAAGTCTGTGCTGGAGACAGACTAAGTCTTCCACGCTGGGAGCTCAAACTGAGGGGGAGCCTCAGTGGGATAGTAACGTGACCACTTACACTGAGTGGGTCAGGTGTAGAAGGTAATCCACGATTATGTTGAGAAGGTGAATCAAAACTGTATTGTCTTTGTGAAAGACTTGTAATCAGTTATCACTAGTGGATTGTTACTATCCTTGGCAAGAATGCCCCGCAGATTAGGAACAATTGTTCTGAACTGCGATAACTACTTGCTTATGTTTTCATTGTTCTTTATTTCTCGAGGTGTTTAACGCAGAGTTCCAAGCGGAGTTTTAACACTCGTTAATTTATTCTAATCGATATCATCAGAATACTTTTTCAATTGATATCAGAGCAGGCACCGGACATATTATGTGGTGAGATTCGAAAATTCTGGTGAAAATGGCAGACACAATCAAGGATGGAGGCTCTTCAACTCGTCCACCCCTTCTAGAAGGAACAAATTATCCCTACTGGAAGGCTAGAATGACTCCTTACATCAAAAGCATAGATGAAGATGTTTGACTCATTGTACTTGAAGGATGGTCCCGTCCCACTATTGTACTTGAAGGAAAGACGTTGGATAAGCCACAAAAGAATTAGACTGATGAAGAAAAGAAAAGCAACAATCTGAATTGAAAAGCGCTTAATGCCATATTCTGTGGTGTTAGCCTGGAGGAATTCAGCAGGATGTTAGCTATTGCATCTGCAAAAGAGGCATGGGAATCACTCGAGATACACTATGAAGGAACTGTTTCGGTCAGAATTGCTAAACTCCAACAACTTATGACAAAGTTTGAAATGATTAAAATGAAAGAAGATGAGACCATCTTAGAGTATGATGGAAAGATCAGAAGATTGGCCAATGAAGCAAGACTACTTGGAGTTCTGTTTCCAGAAAATAGATTGGTAAGAAAGGTTTTGAGGTCTTTAAATAAAAAATTCTCTGTGAAAGCCATTGTTATTGCTGAAGCTAACAATATTGACAAAATAACTTTGAATGAAGTGATTGGTTCACTGTGTACATTTGAGACAGAGATGGAAGCTGAGGAGAACATATCTCCGATGAATGGGCAGAATATTGCGTTCACTGGTGAAACCAGAAAACAAGGTCAGTCATCAAATGAATTACTGGAAGAAAGAATTGCTAACTTGAGTAAAGGTTTCAACAAGTTGTACAAGAAATTCTCTAAACATGGAAACCCTTCCAAGTATGGTGAAAAGAAACCTGAAAAGTTCACAACAGAACAAAGAAGAGTACAATGTCATGGATGTGATGGATATGGTCATATCTAGGCTGAGTGCCTCACAGTACAGAAGAAAAAGAAGGCTCATAATGTGACCTGGAGTGATTCAGACAACAACTCGTCAGATTCAGATGAAAATTATACAGTGTTCTTTACTGGAGTTCAAGATGATGTTCCACCACTTGAGATACCCCAGGATAACATAACTCTTCTGAAAGGTATGAAAGACAAACTGAACAATCTCTCCAATATAAATCGAGAGCTAATTGTTAAGCTTAATGAGTCTGAAGCTTCTCAAAAGTTTCTTTAGATAGATGTGATGAAAAGAGAAGAATCTCTAAAGCTACAGGAAAAACAGATTGAAGAATTGCAGAATGAGTTATTCTCGACATGACAAATCTTGAAGAAGTTGGAGAAAGGGAAGGGTAAGTTGGATGAGATTTTAAGCAGTGGAAAAACAAGTAATGATAAGAGTGGACTTGGTTATACTGGGAGCACCTCCAAACGGCAAACAGTATATGTTAAAGAAGGATCTCAAAAGAAAAGACCTCATCAAAAATTCAAAAGGAGTGGATGCTATTATTGCCAGGATTTGGGACATATACAATCACAGTGTTACAGATTGTTCAAAGATCTGAAGTATAGCAACAGAGGGATTCAGAGGAATCATCTGAAACATAAGTTTATTTGGGTTCAAAAGAAGGTATCTTGTAATCGTGCTTTGAAAGTAGTTACTAACTCTGTGTGGTATTTTGATAGTGGATGTTCGAGACACATGACTGGCAAATCAGAGTTGCTGAGCAACATAAGTTACACTGAATCTGGCCAAGTTACATTTGGTGATGGAGCAAAAGGTACAATTACTAGGAAAGGAACTTTAAATGTTGGTGGATTGCCTAGATTACTGAATGTATTACTTATTCAGGGCCTGAAAGCAAATCTGATTAGTATTGGCCAATTATGTGATGAGAATTTACTAGTTCACTTTACTAGTGAAAAGTGTCTAGTGGCTGACCATAAAAGAAATTTGGTGATGGAAGGAGTTCGAACAGGTGATAACTGTTATAAATTGATTGACAAATTACAATGCTATACTGCTTCTTTAGACAGTGCAGATATCTGGCATCAGAAATTGGGCCATGTGCATTTCAGGCATATTCAGAAGCTGATCAAACATGCAGCAGTAAAGGGACTTCCTGAGATAAAACACATTCGAGATAAGCATTGTGGTGACTGTCAACATAGCAAGCAACATAAGACACAACATAAAAGCACCACTCAAATCAATATAACTAGACCTTTGGAACTTCTCCATGTTGATTTAATGGGACCAGTTCATACTCCAAGTCACAAAGGAAATAGGTATATTTTTGTTTGTGTGGATGATTTTTCACGATTTTGTTGGGTTGACTTCCTCAGGGAAAAATCAGATACATTTGAGTCTTTTCAAAGACTTTGTTCAAAGGTGATGATAGAGAAAAGAGAAACAATCCAAAAGATAATGAGACACAAGAGTGATCATGGGAGAGAGTTCGAAAACAAAGATTTTACTGAATTCTGTGATAAGAAAGACATTCATCATGAGTTCTCTGCTCCAAAAATACCACAACAGAATGGAGTGGTGGAAAGAAAGAATAGAACCCTGCAAGAGATGGCTCAGATTATGCTGCTTTCAAAAGGACTTCCTGAAAAACTCTGGGCTGAAGCCATAAACACTGCTTGTTATATTACAAACAGAGTCTTCTTCCGTCCTTTCACTCACAAGACTCCGTATGAGTTGTACAAAGGTAAAAAACCTACGGTAAATCATTTCCATAACTTTGGAAGTAGATGTTATATTCTGTGTGATAGAGAAGTACTTGGTAAGTTTGCTGCTCGGAGTGATGAGGGTATCTTTCTGGGTTATTCAACAAATAGTAGAGCATATCGAGTAT
This sequence comes from Aristolochia fimbriata, assembly GCA_019845555.1. NCBI lineage: Eukaryota > Viridiplantae > Streptophyta > Magnoliopsida > Piperales > Aristolochiaceae > Aristolochia > Aristolochia fimbriata. The sequence goes on along the minus strand of CM034082.1, from coordinate 16,592,353 downwards.
ACAATAAAAGAACTCAAGTTATTATGGAATCCATCCATGTAACAGTTTTTTATGATGATACTCAAACTCAGAGAACATATGAAGATTTATCCACTCCACAGTCACAAATACAGAATGACAGCATACCAGAAGTCAGTTTCAGAAGGAGTTTCTGAGCCACTAAGTGATGAAACTCTCAGTGAACCTCCTCAGACAGATGTGAACGCACCAATACAAGATAAATCCGGTGTTACCAAGAAACCTTCTTCCAGAATTAAGAAAAATTATCCAACAGAAGCGATTATTGGAGAACTCAATGAAGGTATGAAAACTAGAGGGATTGATATTAATTATCGTGATATGGTTCTTTTTGTGTGCTATACTTCATCACAGGAACCAAAGAAGGTTGAAGAAGCCCTCAACGATGAATATTGGGTTCAGGCAATGTAGGAAGAACTCCATCAATTTGAAAGAAACAATTTGGAGGTTGGTACCACGTCCTGTTCATAGCAACATCATTGGTACTAAATGGGTTTTTAAAAATAAAATAGATGCAGCTGGAACGATTATCAGAAACAAAGCCAGATTGGTCGCCCAAGGGGTATACTCAAGTAGAAGGTGTAGACTTTGAAAAAACCTTTGCTCCAGTAGCTCGATTAGAAGCTATAAGATTGATGGTCTCGGTAACATGTCAATTAAAGATAAAACTCTATCAGATGGACATCAAAAGTGCGTTTCTAAATGGATATATTTCAGAAGAAGTATTTGTGGAGCAACCCAAGGGGTTTATAGATCCTCACAACCCAGACCATGTCTACAAACTCTCTAAGGCACTATATGGGTTAAAGCAGGCACCACGTGCCTGGTATGATAGCTTGACCTTTTTTCTAATTGGGCACGGGTATTGTCGAGGTAATGTGGATCAATCTTTGTTTATTAAACGAATTGATGGAGATATGATAATGACACAGATTTATGTAGATGACATGGTTTTTGGTGCTACAAAAGAGCATTACTAAATGATTTTGTTCAGGCTGTAAACAGGAGTTTGAGATGAGCATGGTTGGAGAACTGTCAGTTTTTCTTGGGTTTCAAATCAAACAGCAGAATAATGGTATCTTCCTGAGTCAAGAGAAATATGCTAAAGAGATGGTCCAAAAATTTGGAATGGAACACACTAAGCCAAAAGCCACTCCAATGGGAACCAATGAAAAACTACATAGAGATTCAGAAGGAGTTGGATCAGATCAGCATCTATACAGAAGAATGATTGGAAGCTTATTATACCTTACATCAAGTCGTCCTAATCTATGCTTCAGTGTAGGCACTACAAGAACCAAACTCTCTTGTTACGAATACAATTCGTGACAAGAAGTAATATTTTCGTGACAAGAACTTCTTGTCACGAAATTTTCGTGACAAGAACTTCGTGACATCATTTTTGTTGCAAGAAGTTGTTACGAAATTTAAAATTCGTCACAACAAAGTACAAGATGTTGTCACGAAAAAATATATCGTGACAAAAATAGTCGAAGACAAAAAACAAATTTGGCTGAATTTGTTGTCACAAAATTCACGATTCGTGACAAGAAATAACACCTTGTTGTCACAAAATAATTTTGTGACAAGTACCAGGTAACAAATTTGGTTTAGTCTTTTGCCACAAAATTGATGATTTGTGACAAGAAATTACAAATTGTTGTCACGAAATATTTTTGTGACAAAAAAATTATGAAACTTAATAAAATTCTTGTCACAAATTTGTTCGTGATAACAAATTCCTATGTTTTTGTCACGAACAAAATTGTGACAAAAATATGGCTTATTTTTAACAATTTTTTAAAATTTTTTTTATTTGATGTGACTTCCAATATACTTATTGTCACAAATATTTTTGTAACTAATAATATTTGTTGTTTCAAAAATATTTTTCGTGACAAATTTTAACTTTAGATATTTTGTTACAAAATATAAATTTTGTGACAAGAATTTTAAATTTTTTATAGATTTTATCAATTTATTTTTCCTATTTCCTATATTTTGACTATTATATAGTTTTAAAAAATATCAAATATAAAAAATAAATATTATTATAGGCAAATATAAAGATAATAAAAATATATTATATAAATTCAAACAAAATAATATTTCATACTTAATAACTTATACAAATAAGTACACAAAATATCAAAACAAAAATACTTGTCTAACTTTTATTTTGTGCTTCTTGCAACTTACGAATCATCTAAAAAATTTTCTGCATCTGTTTGTCATCTTTCTCCTCCATCTGTTTGTTACTCTCTATTTGTTTGCTGTTCTCATCTCTCAACATTTGTATCTCTCGAGAATGTTCTTCACACATAGAAGCATTTTCTTCCTTCAATGATTGAATTTCTTGGGAATACTCAGACAATTTTTCTTCAAAGTGTGTTGCAGTAGAAGAACTTCGAGATCCTCTGATAATACGTGGTTGGGCTGTCCCTTGACCTTTGAAGTAGCCAGACCTATATCCAAGAATGTTTTCCACAATCTTTGCTTCATCAACAGAACCAGTTTCAGATGCAGCTTCTTTAGCTTCAAGCATTTGGTTCTAAAAAGAGAAAATATTTTATTATATGACATTAATAAGAAAACCCAATAAAATTTTTTTTAAAAAAAAATTTACATAGAAGAAACTAATACTTACATATTTCTCTTCTGCACCAAACCCCCACATGCCATTTTTCGAACAATGTGTTTGCTTGAACTAATTTATGGGACTTTTATCATCTCCTTATAAGATATAAGAATACAAAATCTAAATTACTCGTAAATATAAAAATTCAACACAAACAAAGCAACTTAAATGAATGTAATATATCACCTCGCACCATGGAAGACCCAACGGGTATAACTTGGCAACATCCCATGCACAAATAAGTGCTCCTCGACTCGGCTTAGTGAGTGAAAATCTCCATTAGCACAAACCCGACAAGGACAACGGACTTTATTGTCTGAATCTACTACAGTTTGTGCCTTTTGCATGAAATACTTCACCCCTTCTTTGTATTCTTTGTTGAATAACCTAGAACGCCAATTTTGTATCCAACTCTTGTCCATTCCTGATAACCAAAAAAGTTTTCATATTAGCCGACAACATCCTCTAACATAGAAGGGACCACAAACCCATCACACCTCCAATTTAAACCAACGTCCCGGCTCCCCCTTTATACAAAACAACTCTCCCCCCTTCCTTACAAAATAGCCATTCAACCATTACAACGCATCCCTCCCCTTCACCCCAAAACCCTCTTTAGAAAGAGGAAAGGAAGAGTTGTTTCTTTATCAGTATATACTCCATCCCTCCCGCCTTGTTTGTTGTAATCAGTACTAAGTTTTCATTTAGAAGCTCAAAAAAATAAACAAAATGAACCCTATAGGCACTTCATTACTCTCATGATAGCAAAAACATTATAACAAACAAATAAACACATTCACATTCCATAAACACATTCCCATTCACATTCCATAAACACATTCACATTCCATTCCCATTCACATTCCATTCCCATTCACATTACACTAAGACATTAAGCTATTCTCATTCACATTCCCATTCACATTCCATAAACACATTCACATTTCATTCCCATTCACATTCAATTTCCATTCATATTCCATAAACACATTCACATTCCATTCTCATTCACATTACTCTAAGACATTAAGCCATCGAGTCACTGCTGATTAGAAAGAGAGCGCTAATGAGAGAGAGTTAATGAGAAAGAGAGCAATAAAAATTAGACCCAACATCATTCCTTATAGAGAAAAGAGAGAGAGAGAGAGCAAATTAGAGAGAGAGAGAGAGAGAGAGCAAATTAGAGAAAGAGAGAGAGAGAGAGAAATTAGAGAGAAAGAGAGCAAATTAGAGAGAAAGAGAGCAAATTAGCGAGAGAGAGAGAGAAAGAGAGAGAAAATTAGAGAGAGAGAGAGAGAGAGTAAATTAGAGAGAGAGTGGGAGAGAGCAGATTAGAGAAAGAGAGAGCAAATTAGAGAAAGAGAAAGAGAGAGAGAGAGAGAAAATTAAAGAAAGAGAGAGAGAGAGAGCAAATTAGAGAAAGAGAAAGAGAGAGAGAGAGCAAATTAGAGAAAGAGAAAGAGAGAGAGAGAGCAAATTAGAGAAAGAGAAAGAGAGAGAGCAAATTAGAGAGAGAGAAATTAGAGAGAGAGCAAATTAGAGAGAGAGCAAATTAGAGAGAGAGCAAATTAGAGAGAGAGCAAATTAGAGAGAGCAAATTAGAGAGAGCAAATTAGAGAGAGCAAATTAGAGAGAGAGAGAGAGAGAGCAAATTAGAGAGAGAGAACAAATTAGAGAGAAAGAGAGCAAATTAGAGAGAAAGAGAGCAAATTAGAGAGAGAACAAAAGTGAGAGAGAGAGAGAAAGAGAGAGAAAATTAGAGAGAGTGAGAGAGCAAATTAGAGAGAGAGGAAAATAATTAAACATATCATGGGATTTCAGAACATTAAACTAAACCAAGCATAACAGAGAAGTAAAGTCTAGACAAGAGTAGACGCCATTAATGAAAAATTCTCCAGCATCACCTCGCACCAACCAAACAAGTGACAAAACCAGAAATAAACAGTAGGACAACCATGAAACTCGGGCTCTTATAATGCCGGGAATTTTAAGGTGCAACTCTTATCATGGTTACGAGAACAGCAACAGCACTAAACTCCAAAAAATGAAAAAAGAATTATATTTCCAGAATTACATTTCTAGAGAAAAAAGCACTAACCAGAGATAGCTCCCGTCTGGGTCGGATGATCTGCTCCATGTCGTTTCTGAATTCTGACTACCCTTGCCTTAAATCGAAAGAAACACAAAAAATTCAAACCTGATTCCCAGAAACACCATGAATATTTATAAATCGGTCCATATGTACCAATCGATCATAACAGACTAATAACAGATACGCGATAAAACACCCCCAATTCCACGAATCACAAATAACCCCTTTTCAAAGAAACACAGAATGCATGCGACAGAAACCCTTCTTTAAACCTAATAGAGAGAGTGAGAAAGAGTAACGAAATAGAAACTAACGAAATCAGAAGAAAACAGAGAGGAACGGGGAAACGCTGGTACGCCCCGTCGACGCTGGTACGCCCGATGGGTGGTCTGATCGCCGGAGGAATGCTCGCCGATGGAGTCGTCGCGTGGTGCCAATCCAAGACGAGAAGAGATTAGTGCAGAAGAGGAAAGGAGGGAAACGGGGGCGGAAGAGGAACGGGGAAACGCAGTGGGAAGAGGAAAGGTGGGAAACGCTTGGGGGAAGAGGAAAAGGGGAAAATGCGGCACGCTGGTGATGGGGTTTGTAAATTTTGAGACAATGGACCTTCGTGGGTTTAAGAGAAAGACTTAGCCACAAGATCAATATTTCGTGGCTAAATCCAGAGTTTTAAAACCGAACCGAACCGGCCGGTCTGACCCGATTGAACCAGAAACAGAGGCCAATTTGGTTCTTACTGACTCAGCCCGGTTCACTAAAATTAGGATTGTTTTTATTATTTTTTCTACAGAATTATTAATAAAGTATAAAGACTAGGGAATAATATTTAATAGTTGAACCATTGGTCCAACCTGGTCCAACCTGGTTCAACCAAAACTAGACATACTGTCGGTTTAATGGCCAGTTCAGTTTTAAAACTGTATGCACCAAAATGTGCACGACCCAAATTCAACAGGTCCAGGAGTCCAACGATCCAGCAAACAAGGTTCGAGGATAGGCCTCGACGATTCTCAGATTTGCCCGACGCAGCCCATCGTCTGACTCATCCGTCTCGCCGCATCATCGACACAGTGAGTCATCTTACAGCCATCAACGACTCGGTGAGTCATCGCCACATCAGCATGAGTCAGCATATAGTCACCTACCTCAAACGTGGAGATAAAAACCCAGAAAAAGGGCCACGATCCTCATTCAAAGGACCTCAACAGAGGAGCTCCTGGTCCTCCTCCCATCAACTCCCTCAGCAGAAAGGGGATCGTGATCCCCTTTCCCAGGCAAAAATTCTTAACGACTACACAGACTGGCTACAAAAAGGCTAGAAGTTCCCTGTTTCGGGGGTTGGAAAAACTTTCATCCCTACGGTTGGAGAAATTAACCTCAAAAGACCTCTCGGCAAGTGAAGAACTTTCTCCCTCTCCCAAACCGAAGGACACAAATTCCTCCCCGGAGGAGAAGCTCTCACACACAGAGGTTGGAAAAAATCGAGTTCGACAGCCTTCTTGCCGAGAAGAAAATACACTCGCGGAAGCTCTCGAACCAGAGAAGTTCAGCCACTGCAGTTCGTCGTTCAACAGTTCAACCTGAGCAGCTCTACACGTTCGTCGGCAACGTCACAAGTCGAAACACACGGAACACAAATACTTCCGTCCGACCAACCAAAGCCACACCAGATCGTGCACACTCGTTCCCAGAACTCAAACTCCGACGTTCTCGCCAGAAGCCAAAACTTCACCAAATTCACACGGAGATTGAATAAGAGGAAGCCTAGGAGAGTGAACTCGCATTCCTTGATATTTACAACACACCCTGTAACAAATTTATTCTAAAGTAATTGAAAACTTCTCTCGGTGGCGCCTCTTCGCGGACCGGCAGATTTTCGGTGAAACAGATTTGGCACGCCCGGTGGAACTTTTCCTACCTGTCATCTCCTTCTCCGTCCAACCAAAAAAAAAAAATCCCCAACCTCAGCCATGGCCTGCAACGCCAACAACGGCAACAACAACAACAACGACAACAGGGGTAAGCAAACTGCCTCCTCGAGCTCTGCTCACTCGCTCCCTGCAGCGACCGCCAAGCTCAACCGCGGGAGCTCATGGGACCATCTGCCGACCTCCGCGCTCCTACCTCTCCACCACCGGCCATTAAGCCCAATTACAAGGGCCTTGGCCGGGAGTTTGTCCACTGGAGAGGCTCCTTTAATGCTAGATGTGCGCCCGTCCGAGTGCGGTCTACCAACCACAGGGCTACCGCGGCCTCTACCAAAAGCGGTCGCCGCGACCCGGTCAGAATGATCTCGGCAGCAAATAGGCCGACCTACCTGCCCGTCAACACCACACCACCGCACACAGTCCGGTGGTCAGTCCAAACAATCGCCACCATCGCCAAAGGAGCTCCGTTGTCTACGCTTTGGTGCAGCGGCACGAACAACGAGGGGGCACAAACTCCTCCTCGCGGCCAGAATGAATTCGCCATCGGCCTCCTCCCGTCTGAGGCGGCGGCCGAAGACAAATCTCAATCGTGACCATCTCTCACGATCTCTTAGCAGCGCTTACTTCAGCAGCCGGCTCACCACCCATTCGTTAAGCCCGCCGTCGGCGGACGGACACCGGCGACCTCCCGGCTGCGCTATCACCCATTCCGCCTTGCATCGATCTCATCGAGGGCTACCTCCGCCAAAGCCGGTCGCCCACAACAACTTCTCCACACCTGAGAACACCGGCGATTTGTTTCCCCAATGCGATTCGTCGACAAAATATTCTCCCGCCGATCTGCGTCGGGGAAAGCTCCGTCGACGCCGACTGTCAAAATGGCCGCAATGACGACGTCGGCCAAAACAATCGAAGAGCAGCTTGTCGAAATGCAAGCTGCACTTAAAGAACAGAGCGAACAACTACGCATCAAAGACGCGCAACTCGCAGCTCGCGATCTCCAGATCGCGAGGATTATGAAGCGGCTCAAAATGGGTGCGGCCACGAACAAAACGGGCGGCATTTCTCAAGAGGTCGATCGAAACCGGCCGACTACCAGCGGTTTAGCCGAACCACCGCGAAAAGATATTGTCTCTGACGACGAGCTACCACCCGTCGTACCGACGGCCATCCACAGAGGTCGAACTGAAGCAGAGCCGACTGCCCTCACCTTAGACGCGGTGACTGAACTCATCAACCGCGCCATGCGAAACGGCTCCAGCGAAAGCAAGTCGGTGGTCTATCGAAAGCCGTACACGCAGAGGATTCAGATTATCCCAATGCCGATCGGCTATCATCCTCCGAAATTCCAGCAGTTCAATGGCGACGGGCATCCCAAACAACGTGTCGCACATTTCATTGAAACCTGCAACAATGCCGGCACAGACGGCGATCTGTTGGTCAAGCAATTCGGCCGGTCCTTGAAAGGCAACGCCTTCGATTGGTACATCGAGTTAACCCAAGAGTCGATTGACAGTTGGGAGCAACTGGAGAGCGAATTCCTCAGTCGGTTCTACAGTACCCGGCGCACCGTCACTCTAGTCGAGATCGCGAATCTAAAAAAAACAGAAGGGCGAGAAGGTAGTCGACTATATCAACCGGTGGAGGAACTTGAGCCTCAATTGTAAAGAGAGCTCGAATCTATCCCTCGAAGCCAAAATCGAAATGTGCGCTCGAGGAAAGCAATGGGAACTTTTGTGCTATATCCAGAGCCGGAGGCCGACGAACTTTCAAGAACTCGCGACCGAGGCCCATAATATGGAGAACCTCATAGAAGAGCGAGGGGAGGAAGTTTCATCATCTGCTGCCGCGGCCGTACCCACATACGTGAAAGAGAAAACTAAAGCATCCTTCGCGACGAACGCTCTCGAACCAATAAAAGTCGGGAGCAAGGTAAAAGCAAACTTCACTCCACAGCCTCCCGCTCGGAGTACTTATCGAAAAACGTCGCTGGAGGAGTGGCAAGCAAAGACCTACCACTTCATCGACGCTGACATTCCTCTCATGCTCGAGCAACTGCTCGAGAACAACTTGATTAAGTTGTCGGACATCAAAAGACCCGGCGACCTTGCGAAATCAAAGGATCGAAACTTCTGCAAATATCACCATCTGCTTGGTCACTCGACCGAGCAAGGTTTCGCTTTAAAGGATCGAATCATGAATCTCGTAGCACAAAGCCGCATTGCGATCGACGGAGCAGAAGGAGCGGCGTCGACAAACATCGTCTTCGTTCAAGCCAAACCAATCCGGCGAACTCGGCCAAACAAACAGAGGGTCGCAAGAAAGGAGTACCCAAAATTCAGTCCCTCCAACCGACCGCACAACAACAGACGACCACCGGCTAAGGTCGCAACAAAACCGGCACCCCACGAAGCAGCTGCAGCCGACGCAGAGGGGTGGATCCTGGTTACCCGGCGAAAGAAGCCAATTCGAGAAATCGAACCGGCATCGGCCAACACCAGAACAAAGGCGAAGCGGCCAAACAAAAAAGCCGCGAAGCGCCAAAAGAAAACTCCCAGGACCAACGTCCAGGGGGCAAACAAGAAGAAGAGGAGCCTCGTCACTTTGGCGGAGTTCTTCCCAAAGGAGTTTTTCGCGCCTCCAGCAATGGTGGCAACCTGTTCGATAGCTCCTCCCGAACCAGCAGCAGCCAAAGACAAAGGCAAATGACCGGTCGTCGAATGCGACGACCTCGAGACGTCATTGAAGCAAATCTAGTTACTCAATGAGATAGAAGACGACCTCGACTTGGCCATTCGGTCAAGACAAGCCTTAATTCGAGTCCTCGACAAACTAGAGGAACTCCAAGCCGAAGTCGGGAGGTTGCTCATGAAAAAGCATGACTTGCCGAAGGTCGGGTTAACTCCACCCTACCGAAAGGAGGAAGAAGATGCACAATCCTCCCCGCAACCGGTAAAGTCAGAAGAGGCACTCGTCGTCTCCTGCCCACCGTGCATTGTGTTCCGAGAGAAGGATGCACAACTGGGGGCATGACCTCTTCCTCCGTGACCAGACAAACTGCTGGCCGCGAACCAAAACAGGTGCCCGACGACCGAGCCGAGCACCCTTCGAAGCTCCGCGACCAGACAAACTGCTGGCCGCGACCAAAACAGGTGCCCGGCGACCGAGCCGAGCACCCTTCGAAGCTCCGCGACCAGCCAAACTGCTGGCCGCGACCAAAACAAGTGCTTGGCGACCAAGCCGAGCACCCTTCGAAGCTCTGCGACCAGCCAAACTACTGGCTGCAATCAAAACCAGTGCCCGACGATCGAGCCGAGCACAATTCAAAGCGCCCCTCAGATTGGAACGCGTCGTCGTTGGAGAAGATGACCAAAAGCCGGCGTCGTCAACGAAGAAGACGACCGAAAGCCGCGATGAAAAAAAAAATCGCGACTTCCTGCCTTCTATTTTGCCCCCGAAGAAAAAAAAGGAGAAAGAAATTGACAGGCCATCCTCCCCGATCCCTCTCTCTTTCCCCTTCCAGCAGCAGCAGCGGCCCTAGGTTTGACGAAATTAGAAGAAGATGGCACTGTCGACAGCCGCCTTGAAACTCCCATTGGCCAGGGTGGTCGCGGCCATCCTCTGCTCCGGCGCCTCGGCGCTCTTCTCGAACCTTGCGGCTGTGGGCAAGAAGGCCGACCACGCCGACCTCTGCTACTCCGCCGCTAAGCACTTCTACAAGGCTCAGCCGATCACCCCAGCGGGAGCCGCGAAGGCCTCCGTCCTCGGTAACTCCGGAGTCAACAATGGCGAAGGCACAACTTCTCCTCGTCCTCTACCTCTCTGTATTTGCTCTATTCGATGTTTCTTCTGCGACCAGAACACGCGTTAAGCTATAAGCGATCAGAAGGGGATTTCTCGAAGAAGATTATCTACTTTGGGAGCCCTTTGTTGTTTTCCGCCATTTTGCCTATTTCGAAGGGAATTCGGCCGATATCATTCTTGGGTTCGATTCGGTGTCTCCTTAATACTTCGGGGCCCTCGTGGGTTGCGTAGCAGATGGTATGTTCTCCTCGACGGCCAGGTCTCCCAAATTTTCTAAAACGAAGACGAAAACATTCTTCACGGGGACACAAAGGTTTCAACAAGGTCATCTAGACTGCTTCAGAACACAGCACCAGAGGCGATTACCCATCGATTCCTTTCACTCACCACAGCTCCGACGACAAACAGGGACCTCGGATCTGTCGCCTAATGACTGGGTCACGAGGTGTGACTGGAAAGCGAGAAACTCTGCGTTTACACTCAAGGCAAATCTCACCGGGTGAATTGGAGCGAAGCGAACAGAAACGTTGCTAAGAAGAGATACTTTGACACACCTTCTAATACGACGAGCACAGTCCAAAAGGCTTCGCACCGGTGACCAGCCAAACAGCCGGCCGCGATCAAAACAAATGCCCGGCGACCGAGCCGAGCACAATTCAAAGCTTCGCGACCAGCCAAATAGCCGGCCGCAATCAAAACAAGTGTCCGGCGACTGAGCCGAGCGCAGTTCAAAAGCAAGAAATTCGGTCACTGAGGCTTTGATTCCTAGGAGCCGGTGTTCGCTCTTCCGTGAATGATCTGTTGTCGGGTTTCGTACCGAGGACGGCCTATTCTCGCTGTTGCCTATCGATAGCAGGGATAATGTGACGCTGCAAGCGGCTAGGAAGAGAATGCAGGCCGTGATTCTTCTCCTGCCTCAAGCGCGTCTCAAGTAGGAAATTTTTGGTTGATTCGAGAAAAAGGTCGATGGCAATGGGGCAAAAGTCGTTGAGGTTCTGGTTCGTAATGCGGAAGCAAGAGCTGTGATACTTGTCGATGTGATTTTGCCAATCATAGTCTGGTCTGGATGCCAATTTCATAAAGTTGGACAAATAGCCGTCTCTTTGTTCTGGCATTTGAGCTGAGCTTGCCAATCATCGGCACGCACGGGGAGGATAAAGTGTAGTGTCCGCGTCCGTTGTTCGAGCCGGACGTGACGAAACGAAAGCATTACGCCCGGCGATTGAGCCGAGCGTTGAACAAAAGGTCTATGTCCGGGGACTGAGCTGGACGCGACCAAAACAAACAGTCTCGTGGCCAACAACTAAACCGGAGGCGAGCAACCAAACTCCGGTGCCCGGCGACCGAGCCGAACGCAACCAAACGAAGAATTCAGCATCCGGCGACCAAGCCGAGCACAATTCAAAGCTTCGCAACTAGCCACGAAGCCGGCCGCGATCGAAACAACAAAATTTGCGCCCAACAACCGAGCCGAGCACAGTTCAAAGTCCGCGCCCAGCAACAAAACGGGCGCGAAGAAAAAAAATACAGAGGCACTACCCGGCGACCGAGCCGGATGCTGTACTCTGCGGTCGGCGACCGAGCCGGACGCAGCCAACAGAACCAGGTACGCAACCTCTCTTCAAAAAAAAAAAAGATGCGACAAAAAGAAACAGTCGCTGAACAAAAAGAAGCAAGCGACAAAAAGGAGCTGTCGCAAAAGAACAAAAAAAAATGCAGCGACAAAAAGAAGCAGTCGCAAAAGAAAAGAAGTTGTCGACGACCAAACCGGCTGCGATCACTCAGCAGCTCGCACCCGGCGCTCAAGCAAGTTGCGACAACAACACCCGGCGACCAAGCTGGGTGCGCCAGCACAGAAATTCAGCCTCCCGGCAACCGAGGCGGATGCGACCAAAACAGGAGCAATGCACTCGGTGACCAAACCGAATGCAGGAAAGAAGCTTAGCGACCGTCAGCATAGCCAGACGCAATAAAAATCTGTGGCTGGCGACCAAGCCAAACGCGATGAAGGAACTATCAGATGCAACACCCGGTGATCGATTCGGGTGCCGCGCTGCAAACTCCTGCGACCGGCGACCGAGCCGGACGCAGCCAGACGAAGTCAGGTATGTAACTCCTCTTCAAAAGAAAAAAAGGCTGCGACAAAAAGAAGTCGTCGCAAAAGAAAAGCCGCGACAAAAAGAAGTCGTCGCCACAAAAAAAAAAAAAAAAAAGAGCCGCGACAAAAAGAAGCAGTCGAAAGAAAAAATTGGAGGTCGGCACACACACCCGACGCCTCTTGTCGGCCACGACCTCAAAACAACTCGCACCGGCGACCAACTCCTGGCCGGCTGCGACCAAACAACAACTCGCACTCGGTGTCCAAGCTGAGTGCGCTAGCGCAGGGATTCAGCCTCTCGGCAACCAAGCCGGGCTCAACCGAATCAAAATTTTGGCACCCGGCGACCGAGCCAAATGCGACAGTAGCACCCGACGACCAAGCCGGATGCGACAACAGGGAAATGCAACACCCCGGCAACCCAGTCGGGCACACTCAAAGCAGAATTCAGCACATGGCGATCAAACCAGGTGCGACACAACACTTTTTTGTTCTGCTGTCGAGCCAAATCTCGCATTACAATTCGTCAGTCTGTCACTTTGACAAACTGACAGACACTTAGTGTGCAAGAAAGCCAGTTCGAGAGAGGTAAGTAAGAGAGAGAAGAACACAGAGAGGATATTCAAAAAAAAAAAAAAAAGGAGAAAATCGTGGAAAGAGAGAGAGAAAAAGAGACTGAGGGAGAGGTCGAAAATGAGAGGAGAGAAAAAGAAGAAGAAAGAGGGAGGAAGAGAAGAAGAAAGAAAAGAGAGTGGGGTCGACCCTGGCTGACTCGAATTCAACCCGAGGCCTCCGGGAGAGAAATTTCTTTTACAGTACCTTTGAATTCTGGCTCGCGGAAAACTTCTGATGTAAGCCGGGACCTGACAAGGATCGCAAAACAGAGAGAAGTTGCAGACAGTCTCCCGGGTCGTAACTGCAGAAGGCCAATTCGCAGACAGAGGGCAGCACCCAGAGCGCAGACTATCTTTCAAACTCGCAGAAGCCAAACCGTCGACAGAGATATCCCAATTTTTTGGGAGGATCGATTCAGCCAAGAGGGGTCCCACTACACACACCTCCTTTCAAAATCCTCTTCCCGGTGCGTCAATACAGTTCCCAGAAGGAACTGCAACTCACCGAGACATCAGTCAATTTCAAATTCGGCCTCCCGGGTCTTATTCAGATTCGAGTTTTCCCTTTGGTCCGACGACCAAGCTACTGAAACTGTACCTCTCACTAGTGCGACGCACACAGAGTCGCCGAGTGACACCTCTTCCCCGACGCGACAGCCAAAGTCGTTGAGACTTGCAGAAGTTCGCAAAATCTATCGCGTTGGCCTTCTTCGAGGTTTCGAAACAACTTTTCGGCAACACTCAAAGCAAACTGTAGCCAGCAGCTCAACCCCAATTCGCCGTTGTTGCTCAAACCTGGGCGACATCTCTGCTCAGGTATCCATCATCTCTCTATACCGTACATACTCCACATGTACGCGTATGCAAAAAAAAAAAAAAAATCGAAAAAAGCAAACAGCTCTAAAACAGCAAGAGAGCAAAAAAAAAAGAAAGAAAAGAAAAGAATGAAAAAAAAAATACGTACAAGGTGAACAGAAAATATACACTGTCCTAAACAAGCAAGAGGACAGAAAAGCATACGTACACAAAAGATAAACGATCCTAAAAGAGAAAGAGGATCAAAAAAAAAAAAAAAAAAAAAGGAGGTGTGTGTGCGTCGTGTTCATTCATCTTCACATTCGAAACTTGTTCGTTCCTCCCAAACGAACAAGTCTCGAAGGGGGCAATCTGTATGCACCAAAATGTGCACGGCCCAAATTCAGCAGGTCCAGGAGTCCAACGATCCAGCAAACAAGGTTCGTGGACAGGCCTCGACGATTCTCAGATTTGCCCGACGCAGCCCATTGTCAGACTCATCCATCTCGCCGCATCATCGACACAGTGAGTCATCTTACAGCCATCAACGACTCGGTGAGTCATCGCCATGTCAGCATGAGTCAGCATACAGTCACCTACCTCAAACGTGGAGATAAAAACCCAGAAAAAGGGCCACGATCCTCATTCAAAGGACCTCAACAGAGGAGCTCCTGGTCCTCCTCCCATCAACTCCCTCAGCAGAAAGGGGATCGTGATCCCCTTTCCCAGGCAAAAATCCTTAACGACTACACAGACTGGCTACAAAAAGGCCAGAAGTTCCCTGTTCCAGGGGTTGGAAAAACTTTCATCCCTACGGTTGGAGAAATTAACCTCAAAAGACCTCTCAGCAAGTGAAAAACTTTCTCCCTCTCCCAAACTGAAGGACACAAATTCCTCCCCGGAGGAGAAGCTCTCACACACAGAGGTTGGAAAAAATCGAGTTCGACAGCCTTCTTGCCGAGAAGAAAATACACTCGCGGAAGCTCGCGAACCAGAGAAGTTCAGCCACTGCAGTTCGTCGTTCAACAGTTCAACCGGAGCAGCTCTCCACGTTCGCTGGCAACGTCACAAGTCGAAACACACGGAACACAAATACTTCCGTCCGACCGACCAAAGCCACACCAGATCGTGCACACTCGTTCCCAGAACTCAAACTTCGATGTTCTCGCCAGAAGCCAAAACTTCACCAAATTCACACGGAGATCGAATCAGAGGAAGCCTAGGAGAGTGAACACGCATTCCTTGATATTTACAACACACCCTGTAACAAATTTAATCTAAAGTAATTGAAAACTTCTCTCGGTCTCGCCTCTTCGCGGACCGGCGGATTTTCAGTGAAACAAAAACACTGGCTAAAATGATGAAATATTAAAAAAATTTAAAAAATAATTTTAGTTATTTGCCACGAAAAATTACTTTTCATGGCTATTTGTATGCACCAAAATGTGCATGGCCCACATTTGACAGATCCAGGAGTCCAACGACCCAGTAAACAAAGTTCGTGGACAGGCCGCGACAATTCTTGATGTAATTCGACGCAGCCCACCGCCAGGATCCCGTTTCGTCGCGTTGTTAACACGGTGAGTCATCTCGCCACAGCATAGACTCAGTGAATCATCGTCTAGTCAGCAACAACTCGGTGAGTCATCACCACATCAGCATGAGTCAGCATACAGTGAGCCAATTCAAACGAGAAGATAAAATCTCTGGAAAGATGTTGCGATCCTCATTTAAGGGATCTCAACGGGGAGCTCCTGGTCTCCCTCCTCCCCTCTTCTCCCTCAACTTCACGAGCAGAAAGGGGATCGTGATCCCCTTTCACAGCCAACGTCTCTCTCAGACAGGCTACAAAAGGCCAGAAGCATTCTGTTCTAAGGGTTGGAAAATTGAAAAGTTAGAGGAATCACATTCGGAAGGCTCTCTTAACATCAGTGCGGAAGCTCTCTCTCGTTCCCAAATCGAAGGTCCAAAGCTCCCTTCACCGAGAAGAATTCTCACGTACAGAGGCTCTTTCATCACAAAGAAGTTCAGCCATTTGCAACGGTTCGTCCGCTCTCTGATTTCGACCAGAAACAATTCTACACCGTCGCCGGCATCGTCACAAGTCGAAACACACGGAACACAAATACTTCCGTCCGACCGACAAAAGCCACACCAGATCGTGTACACCCGTTTCTGTAACTCGAAGTCTCGACGACGACCTCACAGGAGCCAAAACTTCACCAAATTCACACGGAGATCGAATCAGAGGAAGCCTAGGAGAGTGAACTCGCATTCCTTGATATTTACAACACACCCTATAACAAATTTATTCTAAAGTAATTGAAAACTTCTCTCGGTCGCGCCTCTTCGCGGACCGGCGGATTTTCGGTGAAACAGATTTGGCACGCCCGGTGGGACATTTCCTACCTCTCATCTCCTTCTCCGTCCAACCAAAAAAAAATCCCCAACCTCAGCCATGGCCAGCAATGCCAACAACGGCAACAACAACAACAACAATGGAGGCAAACAGACTGCCTCCTCGAGTTCTGCTCAACCGCGCCCCGCCGCGACCGCAAGCTCGACCACCGGAGTCCGCGGACCAGCAGCCGCATCTCCGGCCAACCTCCGCCCTCCAACGTCTCCTCCACATGCCACACGCCCGTTTACAAGGGCTCTGGCCAGAAGTTTGTCCACTGGACAAGCTCCTTTCATGCGCGACACCCGTCGCCCAAAGGCCGTGTTCGTTCCTCCGGCTACCGCGGCCTCAACTAAACCTGCCGCATCCTCCACCAAACTGATGCTGGCGATGGCCAAGCCAACATATCTGGCTGTCGTCGCTTCACCTTCTCGCAGCCCGACCGCCAGCCCGACGCAGTCGCCGCCGCGGAGAAGCTCTATTGTTCCCACCTTGGTACAGTAATATGAGCAAAGCGGGGGCATCTCCTCTCTCCCTGCGACCAGAACACACTCTATGCCGGCCTCCTCTGTACAGAGAACATCACCGACAGACAACTCGCCGGTTATGCTGGTCTCACATGACCTCCTGGCCGCACTCAACGCAGCAGCTGGTCCACCACCTGTCCGTTCACCTCGCCGACAAACACCAGCGATTTCTCCTGCTGCCACATCGCCCATTCCATCTTGCCGATTCTCATCGGCGGCTGTCACTACGAGCCAGTCGTCGCCCAGAGCCACCTTCCGCAATCAACCTGCGACTGGTCCTTCTGACCGGTCCCCCACAACAACCACCTCTCCAATGAAGTCACCGACGAAGGATTCATATCTCCAAGCCGCGTCGAGAGCAATTACTCCGACGCAAACCGTCAAGATGGCCGCAATGACTACTTCGGCCAAGACCATTGAAGAACAGCTTGCCGAGATGCAGGCTGCAATAAAGGAGCAAAGCGAACAGCTGCGCATAAAAGATGCGCAGCTTGCAGCCTGTGATGCTCAACTAGCA
This sequence comes from Aristolochia fimbriata, assembly GCA_019845555.1. NCBI lineage: Eukaryota > Viridiplantae > Streptophyta > Magnoliopsida > Piperales > Aristolochiaceae > Aristolochia > Aristolochia fimbriata. The sequence continues at coordinate 16,574,924 of CM034082.1, read as the reverse complement.
GCTCGCAATGATCAAATTGCGAAGTTGTTTGAACGGCTCAAAATGGGCACAACCACCAATAACACCGGTGGCGTCTTTCAAGAAGTCGACCGAAATCGACTGACTACCAGTGCCTCAGCCGAGCTGTCGCAAGAAGATTCCTCTTCTGACGACGAGCTGCCGCCCATCGCTCCAGTGGCCATCCGCAGAGGCCGACCCGAAGTGGATCCGTTTGCTCTTACCCTTGATTCCATTACAGAGCTCATCAACCGTGCAGTACGAAACAGCGCCGGCGATCACAAATCAGTCGCCTACAAAAGACCGTACACACAAAGGATCCAGAACATCCCAATGCCGATTGGCTATCACCCTCCCAAGTTTCAACAATTTAAAGGCGACGGCCACCCAAAGCAGCATGTCGCACATTTCATCGAAACTTGCAACAACGCCGGCACAGACGGCGACTTGTTGGTCAAGCAGTTCGGCCGATCGGTGAAAGGAAATGCCTTCGATTGGTACATCGAGCTGCCTCAAGAGTCTATTGACAGTTGGGAGCAACTGGAGAGCGAATTCGTCAGTCGATTCTACAGTACTCGGCGTACTGTAACAGTAGTCGAGATCGCCAATCTAAAACAGAAGAAGGGTGAAAAAGTGGTAGACTACATCAACCGATGGAGGAACCTGAGCCTCAATTGCAAAGAAAGCTCGAATCTATCGCTCGAAGCCGAAATAGAAATGTGCTCACGGGGAATGCGATGGAACCTCCTCTGCTACATACAGAGCCGAAGGCCGAAATATTTCCAGGAGCTCGCAACAGAAGCTCATAATATGGAAAACTTGATAGAAGAATGAGGAGAAGAAGGATCCTCTTCCGCTGACCCTCGCAAAAAGGGGAAGGCACCTGCTGCGACCACGTCTAAAGAAACGAAAGAGAAATCAAAATCCTCTTTCGCGACAAATACTGTCGAACCGATCAAGGTCGGCAGTAAGGTCAAGCAGACTTACCTCCCACGACAATTGACGGGAGGCTTCAAGAAGCTGACACTGGAAGAACGACAGGCAAAGACATATCCCTTTGCCGACGCCGACATTCCCATCATGCTTGATCAGCTGCTCGACAATCAACTATTGAGGCTGCTAGAAATCAAAAGACCTGGCGACCAATCCAAAAGCAAAGATCCAAATTTTTGCAAATACCATTGACTGGTTGGGCACTCGACGGAGAAATGCTTCGTCTTGAAGGATCGCATCATGGAGCTGGCGGCGCAAGGCCGTATTGAAATTGAAGGAGCTGAAAACACAGCCTCCTCATATGCCATCTCCATCCGAGCCGAGCCGAATCAGCTAACTCGGCCAAACAAGAAGCAGGCCACGAAGAAGGAATACCGACCAAAGCCCGGTTCCTCCAGCCGACCTCATAACAACAAACGACCACCGGCTAAGGTCGCACCAAAACCGGCACCCCGCGAAGAAGCTGCAGCCGACGCAGAGGGGTGGATCTTGGTCACTCGGAGAAAGAAGCCTATTCGAGAAATCGAACCGGCACCGGTGACCATCAAAACAAAAGCAAAGCGGCCAAACAAAAGAGCCACGAAACGTCAAAGAAAAGCTCCTAGGACTGACGTCCAGGGGGCAAACAAAAAGAAAAGAAGACCCGTCACATTGGCGGAGTTCTTCCCGAAGGAGTTCCTCTCGCCGCCTGCAATGGTGGCGACCTGCTCAACAGCTCCTCCCGAGCAAACGGCAACAAAAGAAAAGGGCAAAAGACCAGTCGTTGAATGCGGCGACCTCGAGGCGTCGCTCAAACAAATCTCACATCTCAACAAAATAGAAGATGATCTCGATTTGGACATCAGGTCCGACAAGCCTTAATCCGAGTCCTCGACAAACCAGAGGAACTCAAAGCTGAGCTCGAGACGCTGCTGATGAGAAAGCACGACTTGCCGAAAATCGGGTTAACCCCTCCTTTTCGAAAAGAAGAGGAAGATGCTTATACCAAAGCGCATCTCGCGAAGTCGGAAGAAGTTCTGGCCGTCACATGCCCACCGTGCATTACGTTCAGAGAGGAAGACGCACAATTGGGGACGAAGAATCACAACAGACCGTTGTTCATCTCCGGCTACATCAAAGACCATAAAATCAACCGTATCCTCATCGACTGTGGATCCGCAGTCAACATTCTGCCTATTCGCACGATGAAGAACATTGGTCTCTCTGCCAGCGACCTCTCTCCAAGTTCTCTCCTCATTCAAGGTTTCAACCAGGAGGGCCAAAGAACGCTCGGCATGACGAACCTGAAGCTGCACATCGGGGGTATGGTAGCCGACACTCCTCTTCAAGTCATCGACTCTAGGACGTCCTACAATTTGCTCCTGGGTCGACCATGGCTTCATTCGAACGGAGTCGTACCATCGACTCTGCACCAATGCTTCAAGTATTGGGAAAACGACGAGCAGAAAACGGTGTATGCCGACGAAAGCCCATTCACAGAAGCAGGGGCGTCGTTCGCAGATGCTAAATTCTATCTGATGACCAGACCGACAGTCAAATTGTCACCTTGGTCGAACCAAGCAGCGAACGCTAAAGGTACCCCGACGCAGGTTGCATCGTCCAAACAACCGGTGCAAGATGCAGCACTCAAACAGTCGTCGCAGTCAGCCAAACCACAGACTTCGATGCAAGTTGCATCTCCCAAACAGACCACGACGCAAGTCGTATCTCCACAGCAGCCAGCACACAGTCATAAATCGGCCACAGTCATGCCTACACCAAATCGGCACAACATGCCCATCTTGCGATACATTCCACAGTCGCAAAGGAAGATAGGAGAGGCTCCCCTGGTCGCCTGCAACAAAATCCAGCCGACCCCGTTGCCAGAAAAAGTCACGCTTCCTCTACCAAAATTAGAGGAAAGAAGTATCGTGAAGCAGCTGCCGAACCAACAACAGTTGCCGTCCACACGCTCAAATGAAGGCTTCGACCCAAATGCCTACCGGTTGATGGCCAGAGCAGGGCGCAATCTTACAAAAGACGAGATTCACGCCAAGCCTCCTGTGACTTTACCCGTCTTCACTCCAGAGCAGGAGAAGCTAAAGAACGAAGGGCATCGCATCAGTCAAGGTCGCCTGGGCCTTGGCTATGAAAGGCCAAAACCAATCAAGATCTATACAGCCCAAACGAAGCCGGTAAAGATAACCAGAAAATCATCGGCAGACGTGCACCAAGTCTCAGTTTGCCAAATCCCAACAGAGGAACAGAATACTTCAAAGCCGGTGATTATTTACACAAAAGCTGCCATCAATTGACGTCAACCAAAGAAAGACGGTGGGCCAGTCATCATCTATACTTTGAAAGCAGCCCTTGCACGAGCTCGCGCGTACGAATCGGTAATGGTGAATCACATCTCCGTCACCGACGACGAACAAGATGATGAGGAATTTGTTTTGAAGGAGGCTCCGGCTGAATTCGAAGAAGGAGGCCAGTCAACCGTCGATGAATTAAAGAAAGTCGACTTGGGCACAGCAGAGGAATCCGTTGAAGTGTGCTTTCGGCGTCACCTCGGGCAAATATTTGGGATTCCTCGTCCACCACAGAGGAATTGAAATAGACCAGTCGAAAATCGATGCCATTCAAAAGATGCCGGAGCCCAGAAACGTCTCTGAGCTTAAAAGCTTCCAAGGTCACCTGGCGTACATCCGACGTTTCATCTCAAACCTTGCCGGGAGATGCCAGCCTTTTAGCCGTCTGCTGAAGAAGGGTACACCGTTCGAGTGGGACGATGCATGCCGGAACGCCTTTAACAACAAAAAGGCGTATCTCACCAAGCCACCAGTGCTCGTAGCTCCGATCGTCGACAAACCACTGCTGCTATACATCGCAACACAGGAGAAGTCGGTGGGAGCTCTTTTGGCTCAATGTGATGAGGACAACAAAGAACGTTCTCTCTACTACCTTAGCCGAACATTGGTGGGCGCCGAGCTCAACTATACACCGATAGAGAAGACCTCTCTGGCTCTCATATTCGCAGTTCAAAAGCTTCGGCACTACCTCCTGGCGCATTCGACAAACCTCATTTCGCGAGCTGATCCGTTGAAGTACATTATGTCACGACCAATTCTCTGCGGTCGATTGGCAAAAATGGGGCTGCTTCTCTCGAATTGAGATCAACCGTTCCGTAAAAGAGCTATCAAAGGTCAAGCTCTTGCTAATTTCTTGGCCGACCACCCGGTGCGGCCGAATGGGAGTTAACTGAGGAATTCCCAGACGAAGAAATATTCCTGGTCGAAGTGCTTCCCCCTTGGGAGATGTATTTTGATGGCGCCGCACGAAGAAATGGAGCTGGCACCGGAGTCCTTTTTGTGTCTCCAAAGAAGGATCTACTGCCGTATTCGTTCGTGCTATCCCAAATTTGTTCGAACAATGAAGCAGAGTATCAAGCCATCCTCCTGGGACTCGGTATAGCGGTCGAGATGCAACTGCCGCAATTAAATATCTACGGCGACTTGGCTTTGGTCATCAAGCAATTGTCAGGAGAGTTCGAAGTCAAGAAACTCGAGCTTGAACCCCTCTGGAGATATGCCGGTGAACTTCTGGCCCAAATCCCGGAAGTTTCACTCCACTATGTCCCTCGCTCCGAGAATGGGCCAGCCGACGCATTAGCCGGCATTGCCGCCAGCTTAGCACACTTCGACGAACGGCCAAACCAAGTTCCCATTTGCGAACGATGGGTCATCCCTCCACCACTCGAGGAAGAAAAAGAAGAAGAGCAAACAGAGGAGACAGAAGAATCTCTCCCTATCTCGGCTACCCAAAACCAGACCGAGGACTGGCGCAAGCCTATCATCAACTTCCTTCGTCACAGTACACTCCCATTCGACCTACGAGAGCGAGTTCAAATTCGTCGGACAGCCCCTCGGTACGTTTTCATCAACGACATACTCTACCGAAGGTCGTACGAAGGTCTGCTCCTTCGCTGTCTTTCAAAAGAAGAAGGACTGCAAGTGCTGAAAGAAACACATGGTGGGATCTGCGGCGCACATCAAGCTGGCCCAAAGCTCCACCTATAGGTCAAAAGACTCGGCTACTATTGGCCAACTATGCTCAGGGACGCCATCGAAATGGCTCGAACCTGCAAACCGTGCCAACTTCATGCCGATTACATACATCAACCACCGGTGCCGCTTCACCCAACGGTCGTTTCCTGGCCATTCGAAGCCTGGGGTATGGATATCATCGGCCCTATCACTCCCAAATCCGACACCGACCGGCAATACATCTTGGCTGCCACCGATTACTTCTCCAAATGGGCTGAAGCTGCAGCCTACCGAGAGGTCAAAGCCACCACCGTCGCCGACTTCATTCGAACTCAAATCATATACAGATATGGATTTCCACGGTATATCGTAACGGACAACGGTACACCCTTCAGAAACAGAGTCATAGACCGCTTTTGCGAAAAATTTCACATACAACAGCGGACGTCGTCGGCTTACAACCCGGCAGCCAATGGACTCGCAGAGGCCTTCAATAAGACACTCTGCAAAATTCTGAAGAAAACGGTCGGCGCCCACAAAAGGAGTTGGGATGAAAAGCTTCCGGAAGCTTTATGGGCATACAGAACGACGGCCAGAACGCCTACCCGGTCGACTCCATACTCGCTGGTTTATGGCTCCGAGGCAGTGCTCCCTCTCGAAGCACAACTCCCTTCCTTACGCATAGCAGTAAGAGAAGGACTGACGACGGAGGAATGTGCCCAATTGAGGCTCGCAGAACTTGAGTCTCTCGATGAACAACGACTCGAGGCACAACAACGTCTCGAATGCTATCAGTCCCGCATGACCAGAGCCTTCAACAAAAAGGTACGACTCAGGTCATTCCAGAAAGGCGATCTCGTGCTCGCAGTAAGACGGCCGATGCTTTTCACGAGCAAAATCGGGGGCAAATTCGCCCCAAAGTGGGAAGGACCTTACGTGGTGCAGGAGGCCTATACCAATGGTGCCTATAAGCTCATCACCGCAAACGGGTCAGAGCTGCCAATAACGAACGGTAAATTTCTCAAACGATTTTACCCATGAAAAGGGCAGCGAAAAAAAATGTGAGAAAAGGAAAAGTAGTCGAATAAAGGAGAGTACTTCTCATAAAAAATCAAATGGGAATATTCTCAGCCTCACAAAACATAAACGAGGCAAACAAAAAAATGCAAAGGAAATAAAGAGTGATATGGCCTCAAAGTCGCGGAAGCTCGAAACTGGTAAGTTGACCCTTCAAACGGATCACCTCAGCCTGGGCGTCAGCTAGCTCATGTCCCTCCTGCTCGCTAAAGGTAGGCTGAGCTCTAACCTCGGCCAAACGTCGATGAATAGTGGCAGCCTCTTCATCTTTTGCATCAAGCTGTCTCCTATCGGTCGCAAGTTGTTCATCCAATGAGTCAAGTCGAGCTGAAACCTGAGTAAGCTGCTCGCGAAGCCGCTTCTGCTCCTCTTCGGCAGCCTGCCGAGCCACCCGATTCTGGTCGACACTAGTGGACAGTTGGTCACGACTGCTGGTCACATGTCGCTCAGCTTCAGTAAGTTCAGCCTCTGCAACTTGGCGTTCTTCTAGACTGAGCTTCCCTTCCAGCGAACAGCGCAAGTGCTGAAGTCGAGCCGCCCCGGATGCGAACTCCTCAACCCAATGTCCCAATATAGAGGTGTCGATACCTACCTCAATCAGCTTCTCAAGGCAGATGAAGGCATCCTCCACCAATTCGGGTGAACTTCGGATCATTTGGGTGATAAGAGGTCTGTCTGGATGAAGTCCTCCCACAACCCCAAAGCCGCCCTCTGAAGCCTTAGAGTCGTCCTCGCTGATGGACGTCTCGAGGACCCCTGTAGAAACAGAGGCTATGAGTTCGAGGGAGGAAAGACAAACAAATATATATACGAAAAAGAGAAAAGAAAATCATGACTCACCGACAAAGACTTCGAAGAGGTCGAATGATCGCTGCCTAGTGAATCTGTGAGGGCTGTACGGTTCAATAGCCAGAGTGTCGCGCTGCCGGTAAACCAAAGAAGTCGATCGAACACACAGAAAATAGTCCGATTCGATCGATGAAGCCACGCGACTCCTCGCGTCAAGAAGAATGCCAGAAGGAAGAGCCTCGGCTGGATACCAAGTCTTGATCGAACTCTTCCAAAACAATGCACGGGCTTCGACCGGAGTAAAATGTCGGCAGAGTTCTGGGTTCCGATACATCCACATGAGAGGACCAGAGCCTTCGCTAGGATCTGCGCCATGAGCACCGAAACGCTGCGCCAACCAGGCACAAAGGAACGGCCAAGCTATGCGACCCGGAGAGAAACTGTTGAGGCTCCGATAAAGATGTGCCAAAGCCGCCCCAGCCAAGCCTACTTTTGTTCCGCTCGCCATAAAACAGGCCATCTTGAAAGTATCCGGTCGCATAGCAAAACCCGCCATGGGGATCACACTGCGGCACAGCCAAAGCGCTAAGAATGCTGCCAAGTAGACCTCATATGCAAGAGCCTCAGGTACGCCGAGTTCAACAAGGACCCGATCCTGAATAGTAGAACGATCTCTGCTACAGGACTCCGTCATCTTGCCGCGATCAGCCCAAGGGTCAGACGAAGGAACGACCCCCTCCTCAGTGCGAAACCAGAATGATGTCCAGTCCGAAAAGGACATGGCAGGACTCTTCTTGTCTCCCGGGTCGCGACGACAGTAAATCCGGTAGAAGGCCAGCAGTAAATATGATACGCCCTCCGGCAGCGGTAAAGCTCGGACAGCAGTAAAGTCAGCCACCGTCGGCACCACCTCGTCGTAGATAGATCCAGAAACAGGCAGCCCACAAAGATGATGTAAGTCCCACAAAGAAATCGAGAATTCCCCACCTCGAGTGAAAATCGTATTCGTCGACGGACACCACAGCTCCTAGAAGGCATGAATCACATGGGGGGAGCACTGATAAGTAAAAGCGGAGGCACGGATTGCGGTCAAAATGCCTAGTCTAGCCAAGATCTCCGGGCAAGTACGAACGATGGTGCAGGTCCATTCGAAGTAAAAGGGCACATGAACGGGAAAAGGAACCGGTGGTGCAGGGTGTGAGTCGTCCCAAGTGCCGAATCGAGGGTCGTGAATTGATAGCTCAGGTGCTGTGTACGTGGCTAACTTATGCAGAGGGCTCAACAGAACGTTCCCCCCAGCCTGATGTGAAGGGAAGGCCGTTTGTCGCAGAAGGTAACAAATCTGGTCGTCCTCAACCACCGGACGACTCCACAAGTCATGCACACTCATGAGCGTGAAGCGCAGACACGGACTGACCCCGAATGCTGATTCGCCCGTGAGGTAATAACATCGACTTCTCTTGTCCATTTGAATCTCTAACCCGCAGGCAGCGTCGCATAACACCATCGGACAACAGAGACATCCGAGAAGGTCAGACCGAGGAGGGTAACTGAAGCTGAGACAGTGAGACATCTGCGGCAAAAAAAACAAACAGGTGCGTCAATCACTCTTTCAAAAAAAAAAAGTATCCCCCCGCGACCAAAAAAAAAAAAAAAAGAGAGAGTCATAAAATCGCAAATAAAACAAAAGAAGGAACCTGCGAAAAAAAATTGAAGTCACAAGAAAAAAAAAACAGAGGGGGACGAAAAAAGAACAAGTCGTCGGTCAAAAAAAACGGAGAAAAAAAAAAAAAAGTGGGCAAACCGAATAGGTATACCAATTCTTTTCGACAGTGCGACAAACAAGTCTCGTGCTCGGCAACCGAGCCGAGTACGATCAAAATGGAGTTATCTCACCCAGCGACCAAATCGGGTGGAGCACATCTTCAAATTCGCAGCCAACTACAAGGCTGGCCACAGTAAAAAAAAAAAAGAGCAGCATCCGACGACCGAGTCGGGTGCGACCAAAACAACAACACTGTTCTCGACGGCCCAAACCGAGAACAGTCCCAAAGTCTCGCGGCCACCAAACCGGAGGTGAACAGAACAGAGTTCTCTAGTGCTCGACGATCAAGTTAGGCGCACCAAAACAAAGAACTCAACATCTAACGACAGAGTTAGATGCCGCATACCCGATCCTAGTGCCGGACGACCGAGTTGGACAGGAAAGGGATATTGCGAAACAAAAATGCCTGGTGACCAGGCCAGGCGCAACTCAACTTATTGTGACCAAGTCCAACCGTTGGCCGCGATCAAAACAGACGCCCAACACCCAAACGGACGTGAAGAAGAGCATAGATACATCACCCGATGACCGAGTCGGGTGCTGTACTACAAACTTCTGCTGCCGGCGACCGAGCCGGACGCAGCCAACTAAACAAGGTACGCAATCCATCTTCATCTTCTCTAAAAAAAAAATAAAAAAAGAAAAAAAAAAAGCTGCGACAAAAAGGAGCAGTCGAAAAAAAAAAAAAAAATGCAGTGACAAAAAGAAACAGTCGCAAAAGAAAAGAAGTGGTTGTCGACCAACCCATTGCTGACCACTCAGCAGCTCGCACCTGGCGACCGAGCCAGGTGCACCAACGCTAGAATTCAGCCTCCTAGCGACTTAGCCGAGCTCAGCCGAACCAAAGCCCTCGCACTCGGTAACTACAACAGACGTCCAACCTCCCGGCGACCGAGCCGACCGCAATCAAAGGGTGTCAGGTACGTAACTCTGTCCCAAAAAAAAAAAAAGAGAATAAGCAGCGACAAAAAGAAGCGGTCGCTAAACAACAAAAAAAGGTCAGCGACAAAAAAGAAGCCGTCGCTAAAAAAAAAAAAGCTACGACAAAAAAGAAGTAGCCAGAATAAAAAAAAAGCTACGACAAAAAGGGCAACACAACTCGCACCCGGCAACCCTCGCCGGCTGCGACCTTGCAATTAGCAATCAACTCTGGCCGACCGCGACCAGACTGCTAATTGCACCCAGCGACCGAAGCAGGTATGCTAGCTCAGACAGACTGTCTCCTAGCGACCAAGCCGGATCAGTCCGCAGAAATTTCAGCACCTGGCGACTGAGCCCGGCGCAACCCGAACGATTGCAGCACCTGGCGACAGAGCCAGGCACCATGCAAACTCACAACGTCTGGCACTAAAACTGTCAATTTGTCACAATAGACAAATTGACAAACACTTAGAGCGCAAGACAGAAAGAAAAGAAAAACTCGAAAAAAAAAGAGAGAACAACTCAAAAAAAAGAAAAGAGAGAAAATGTGAGACTGAGGGAGGAGTCGAAAATGAGAGGAGAGAAAAAGAGGAAGGAAAAGGAAGAGAGAAGATAAAAAAAAAAGAGAGTGGGAAACCGGGCTGACTCGAATTCAATCCGAGCTTGCCGGGAGAAAAAAAAAATTTCTTTTTTACTGTACCTTTGAATCGGATTCGCAGAGAACTCTGACGCAAGCCGGAGGGATCAGAGAAGACAGCAGACGACCACGTGCAGCCTCCCAAAGTCGCAGATAAGAACAGTCAGTTCGAAGACTGTCTCCCAGAATACAGTAGCAGACAGAGCACAGACTGACAGAAAACGCCAAACCACAGAGTCTCAAATCGTGGACTGAAAAAAAAAATAGTCGTTGTAGAATGTCAAGAAGAAAAGGAGGATTTTTTAGAGCAGATTCACAGGAGAAGCTAAGGAAAGTCAATGAGTTCCTCTGATAGGGGGATTAATTGACTAAAGTTATCAAAGAAGAGAATTAGGGCGGGGCCCACATCCCTTAATTGAGAAGGCACGACCTGGAAAACCCTAGGTCAGCGTGAAACATATTGGGGTGGGGCCCACGACAAAGCCCCGATCCCCCCTCCTTCTTTTCCCTTCCGCCCCACTCCTCCCTTCCTCTCTTCCTCCCGCTTAGCTTCTCTCTCTTTTCTTCCTCCCCTGCTTCGTTCCGAGGGAGTCGCCGCTTCACTCTTCTCTCCCTCTCCCCCGTTCGCTTCCGCTTTGCTTCTCCCTCTTCCCCCCTTCCTCTTCCTTTCTCCTTCCTCTCTCTCTCTCTCCTTTCCTTTCTGGGTTTCCCCCTTTTTCCTTCCCCCCCCTTTTTTCCTTTTCTCCTCCTCAGCTTCCTTCCCCTTCCATTCATTCATAAAATCAGGCCTCCTTTTTTCCATTTTCCATTCCTTCCCTTGACCCTTTCCTTCTCCTGCTTTCCTTCTGCCCTCTTCCCTTCTTCCTCCTCGAGCTTCTTCTCTCCCTTCTTCCCTGTCGCGTCCGCTTCGATGCTCCTCTCCCCCCTTCCTTCCGTTTTGCTTCCCCCTCTCTCGCTCCCGCCTCACTCCTCTCTCCCTTCCTCCCCTGTTTCGTTCTGCGACTTCGTCCCCGTTCGCTTCGATCTCTCTCTCTCTCTCTCTCCCACTTCGATTCTGCCCCCTTCCGCGTCGTCCCCCTTTCTTTTTCACTTCCGCCGTGGCTAATTCTCTTCTTTTCCCTTCTATCTCGATCCTCTCTAGGGATTCATTTCGACAATCTCTTGTCTAAGAGGGATTCGGTCACAAGTTTATGAACAGAGTCCCAGTGAAATTCCGCATGGAGGTTTAATCAAGAATAGCGTCGAGTTGTTAACAGTCAAGGGTGGACCCACCACTTCGAATCCGTCTCAAACTACTCAAGCTCGATTACAAGCCACGACGAGTTTGGGAGAAGGAAGGAGACGTCTACCACCGAAGAAGCTCCTGAACAACGAATCCATCACACAAAAAAACAAATAAAAAAAAAAAAAATAATCTAAGTTGGCAGTAGGTGGGGCCCACACAATTGCATCCCCCCTCCCCACGGCGCTGCCCCTCCTTTTGCCGAAGCTGGAGCAATTCTGCCGAAGTCGGAGCAACTCCGCCGCCGCAGGAGCTCACCCTGAGTCAGCGCCACACAAGGCGGGGCCCATGGCGTCCTCCCTTCCTCCGCGCAGTGGAGCAATTCTGCCGAAATCGGAGCAACTCCGCTGCCGCAGGAGCAATTCTGCCGAAATCGGAGCAACTCCGCTGCCGCAGGAGCAATTCTGCCGAAGCCGAAGCAATTCTGCTGAAGGCGTCCTCCCTTCCCCCTGCGCGGGAGCAGTTCTGCCGAGGCCGGAGCAACTCCGTCGCCGCAGGAGCTCGCTGCTGAGTCAGCGCCACACAGTCTCCCCTCCTCCAGCATAGAACCAGTCCTGCCGAAATTGAATTTCACTAGATGGTTCAGCGCCATACGGTGTGGAATTCACTGCGCAGTCTCCCTCTTCTCGATGCGTCGCTATTATTCAAACCCGGGCGACATCTCTGCTCAGGTATTCATCATCTTTTCAGACCCGACGCATTACTCCACATGTACAAGCATACAAAAAAAAAAAAAAAAAAAAAAAAAAAAAAAAAACAAACAGCTAAAAACAAGAAGAGAGCCAAAAGAAAGAAAGAAAAGAAAAAAAAAATAAAATAATTACAAAGGCGCATCTGAAAATTTTTAATCTTGTCTAAAAAAAGCAAAGGAGGACGAAAAGCATATCGCATACACAAAAGATAAACGATCCTAAAAGAGTAAGGGGATCAACAAAAAAAAAAAAAAAAAAAAAAAGGTGTGTGTGCGCTTGCGTTCATTCATCTTCACATTGAAACTTGTTCGTTCCTCCCGAGCGAACAAGTCGAAAAGAACAATCTGTATGCACCAAAATGTGCATGGCCCACATTCGACAGATCCAGGAGTCCAACGACCCAGTAAACAAAGTTCGTGGACAGGCCGCGACAATTCTCGAAGTAATTCGACGCAACCCACCGCCAGGATCCTGTTTCGTCGCGTTGTTAACACGGTGAGTCATCTCGCCGCAGCATAGACTCAGTGAATCATCATCTAGTCAGCAACAACTCGGTGAGTCATCGCCACATCAGCATGAGTCAGCATACAGTCAGCCAATTCAAACGAGAAGATAAAATCTCTGGAAAGATGTTGCGATCCTCATTTAAGGGATCTCAACGGGGAGCTCCTGGTCTCCCTCCTCCCCTCTTCTCCCTCAACTTCACGAGCAGAAGGGGATCGTGATCCCCTTTCACGCAACGCCTCTCTCGCAGCAGGGCTACAAAAGGCCGAAGCATTCTGTTCTAAGGGTTAGAAAATTGAAAAGTTAGAGGAATCACATTAAAAGGCTCTCTTAACATCGGTCGGGAAGCTCTCTCTCATTCCCAAATCGAAGGTCCAAAGCTCCCTTCACCGAAGAATTCCTCGCGTCTGAGGCTCTTTCATCACAAAGAAGTTCAGCCATTCGCGGTTCGCCGCTCTACAATTTCGACCAGAAACAATTCTACACCGTCGCCGGCATCGTCACAAGTCGAAATACACGGAACACAAATACTTCCGTCCGACCGACAAAAGCTACACCAGATCGTGTACACCCGTTTCTGTAACTCGAAGTCTCGACGACGACCTCGCAGGAGCCAAAACTTCACCAAATTCACACGGAGATCGAATCAGAGGAAGCCTAGGAGAGTGAACTTGCATTCCTTGATATTTACATCACACCCTGTAACAAATTTATTCTAAAGTAATTGAAAACTTCTCTCGGTCGCACCTCTTCGCGGACCGGCGGATTTTCGGTGAAACACTATTATGACTTATAAAATCATAATTTTTAATAATTTGAACTTTACCAACAAAACAACAATTTTGTGGTTAATAACCATCTTTTTAGTAAGAAAATCACTTTTGTGGTTAAAAAGATTGTTACTTAGGTGTGGGCATCGGGTCGGGTTACCCGGGTTTTCCGGGTAACCCAATCCGACCTGACCCAAAAACCCGGGTTTGGATTTCCAAATCCAACCTGACCCGAAAAACCTGGGTTTGAATTCCCAAATCTATCCTGTCGGTCGGGTTCGGGTTTTAAAACCTGTGCGGGATATTCACAGGTTCAGATTTTGGGTTATATAAGTTGGGTCAGGTTTGGGTTTTAAGAAACCCGACCCAAACTCGACCCGTGCCCACTCGTAGTCCAACCCAGTCAAATCGGGTTCAACCTGAACTGGGCATACTACTGGTTAGATGCAGGTTCCGTTTTTAAAACATAGGGTAGAATGAATATTATTAATTATTCAAACTTTAAATAATTATTCAATCTTTAAGATCTTTAAAAATTAAGATCTTCTTGTCATGAAATACCTAAATCGTGACACAATGAGCGTCATATTGTAACAATTCGTTTCGGTTCATGCAAGTAAAATTTTGAGGGATTTTAGCAGAAAATTTTATTGTCACAAAATTTCTATTTTCGTGACGATTGTTTTGGACTTTAATACAATTTTTTATTGTCACGAAATACTTATTTCGTGACATCATCTTCAGTCTCTTGTTACGATTTAATAAGTTCGTGACAACAAATTTCATAAGTAATTTTGTTGTCACAAAATTTCCTTTTCGTGACAACATAAACCAGACGTAATAATTTTAACTTCCATGCCCATTTCAGATTTTGAAAGAACAAAGCGCCAGTGGCGCGACCGAGCCATTATTAGGCAAATCACCGGCGTGGTCGCGCCATGAGTTTTCCTTTAGTCACGAAATATTCATTTCGTGACAATAGCTTCAGTCTCTTGTTACGAACAATATATTTCGTGACAGCATATTACAAAGGTAATTTTATTGTCACAAATTTCCCTTTTGTGACAAAATTTCTCACACATTAAATATTTAATTTTTATTAGTACACCCATTTGTTACGAAACTTATTCGTGACAATAGGTTTCACTTAAAAAATAAATATTTGAAAACAATTTTTTATTGTCACAAAATTCGTATTTCGTGACATTTCTTCTATCTCTTGTTATGATTAAAACTTTTGTGACAACAAATTTCTCAAATATGTTTATTGTCACGAAATTTCCTTTTCGTGACAACATAAACCTAACGTAATAATTTTAACTTCGATCGCACCATTTTAAGGCAAATTTCTGGAACGATCGCGTCGAGCTAGAGTTTTTCCTTTAGTCACGAAATATTCATTTCGTGACAATAGCTTGAGTCACTTGTCACGAACAATAAATTTCGTGACAACATATTTCAAAGGTAATTTTATTGTCACAAGTTTTTTTTTCGTGACAAAATATCTTGCACATTGAATATTCAATTTTTATTAGTGCACTCACTTGTTACGAAAATTATTCGTGACATTAGGTTTCACTCAAAAAATAAATTTTTTAATACTATTTTTTATTGTCACAAAATACATATTTTGTGACATCATCTTCCATCTCTTGTTACGATTAACTATTTCGTGACAACAAATTTCACAAGTAATTTTATTGTCACAAAATTTCTTTGTTAGTAACAAAAAGTATTATTCATAAAATAATTAATTTTTTTGGGGTCTCTACTTGTCACAAAATTCTGCTTCGTGACAACTTGTACTTAATGCTGTTACGATTTTCTCTAGTTCGTGGCAACAAAATTCGTGGGAAACTGAGTTTTTTCGCCGATAATTTTATTGTCACGAAATTTCTGTTTTCGTGACAATACATTTTCCTCATATATAACTCTTTTCTGTTCGTCTATCTTTTGTCACGAAATTTATTATTCGTGACAAGAAAACATTTTATTGTTACGAAATATATTCCGTGACAAAAAAGATTTTTTCTTGTAGTGAGGGGTGTGTGCACGATATCAGGCAAATCTGAAAGATTCACACCTCCAGGCAGTAAAAAGAATATTGATGTATGTACATGGGACTACTAAACGTGGTATATTCTACTCAAATTCTTCAACTATAGCACTTGCAGGATATAGTGACGCTAATTGGGTTGGGAATGTTGATGATCAAAAAAGTACCTCTGGTGGTTGTTTCTATCTAAGAACAAATCTTGTGGCATGGTACAGTAAAAAGCAGAACTCAATATCCTTATCTACTGCTGAAGCTGAATACATTGCAGCTGAAAGTTGTTGTACTCAATTACTGTGGATGAAGCAAATGTTGGCATATTATGGTTTTGAACAAAACAGTTTGACAATGTTTTGTGATAACACGAGTGTAATAGATATCTCCAAAAACCCAATACAACACTCTCGCACAAAGCATATTGATATTCAATACCATTTTATCAGAGAGCTGGTGACAAAAAAGATAATTAGTCTGGAGTACATATCTACAGCAAATCAGTTAACAGATATCTTTACCAAAAATCTTGACAGAACACGCTTTGAAGTCCTCCGAGGAGCTCTTGGGATGTGTCATTTGTTCAGGGATCATTAAAAAAAACAAAAAAAAAAAGGGAAGGGTGAAATCAGATTTTGGTACTTTTTATATGTCACGGTTTGTTTGTTTTGATAAGTGTTCAAGAGGGAGTTACTGTAAGCACAAGTCACTTACCGCCGAACATTACATGGTGCTAAAGAAGTTGGTAAAGTTCTTTTTTACTGTTGTGCAACGGTAAAAACACTCGGACACGACAGGGGAGAAGGAGATGGAACAGGAGCAGTTGAGATGCCTGTTCTTCTTCCAGATGTGCAACCTGTTCTTGTGGACGAAGAAGCCAGAGCTTCGTGGCGTGCATTCTGTCCTCGGAAGGTTATTCTTGAACTTCACATATGTGACGCTGAGTATGAGAACGCTGATCTCCTTACGTTTTTAGATCAGACCCATCTTCAACAGTCTGCGCTATTCATTGCCAAATTCCATCCTATCATCAACTATGAATTGTATTCAAATATGAAGAAAGCTATCGTTGATCCTGCATCTCCCGGATATCACAAGGTATGGCTTCGGGGTTACTGTTATGAGTTCTCACCTGAAATTTTGACTATGTTTGTTGGTGTCCCTACAATGGTAGAAGTGACTGTTGATGTTAGTCTTGATGACATTATTTCTGAGCTCACTGGAGGCTATAAGAAAAAGTGGGTTTCCCATCGTATTTTTCCTACCTCGGCGCTGACCACAAAGTAGTATGGACTACACAAGGCTGCTATCTCTCACTGGATGCCCACTGGTCATTACACCACTGTTAACAAATCTCTTGCACGATTTCTGTATAAAGTGGGTAAGGCTATTCTTGTTAATCCTGGGCAGTTAATTTTGTATCAAGTTGTGAAATTTGCTGAACATCCCAAACACTATGCAAGCTTGATGTTCCCCAGCACTATCTACACTATACTGTTGTTTCAAAAGGCGTTTGAACTGCCACCTGGTCCATTGTGTTTTCGATCTATTACTTTGAAGATTTGTACTCGCAAGGCATCCATACAGACAGGTCAGTGTGATGATGAAGCAGACATTCATAATATTTCTCAGCCAAGTTTTTTCGAAGCAAACTCCAAGCGGCAACAACAGTACTATAAAAAATGGCTGAAGAGCCGTCAACCGAGTCTGATACTGAAGTTCCAGTGGATGATGATGTCTAAAATATTGGAATGAGTACTCTTTGACTTTCCTTGTCAAAATGGGGGAGAAAATATTTTGATCTTTTGCTATTTTGATTACTGTTCTACTCCTGCTGTGCTATTACACATTTCTTCAGTGAAAGAAAGAGTTTTCAAGAGAAAGAAGTGATATCTCAGAAAGAATACTTAAAACAGATGTGCAAGAGTCCAAGCTCCAAGTGTATTTTGTCAAAGAAAGTCAAAAGAGGAGATTGTTAGTGCCAGACATTACAAGTTGACTATCTTGTGACAAAATCAGTTATGGAAGATCAAGGAGATCAAGGCGTAAGATATATATATAGTATGTACCCAAATCAGGAGTGCTCTAAACAGAATGATTGCGTTGATACTTGAAGAGATTGCGATCTATTTAAATAAGGTGAGATTGAAGATATAAAAAGAAGAGGGTCATGAAAGGAAGGAAGAATAAGAATCATGGCAATCTGTTTAAATAAGGTGAGACTTAAGATATATGGAGACGAGGGTCACGAGAAGAAGGAAGATTGAGAAAATCATGGACTGTCAATTAAGCCATGATTAGAGGATATGCCATAAAAGGGGACACGTACGAACATAAATAGGCATGAAGGCATGTACACAAAACACAACTTCTGTGAGAGCTATTCCGAGTACTCAAGAGAAGTTCGTGTGTTCTGGAGCGTATTTGTTCTTCATCAATTAGCTTTCTGAGAAGTGGTCGAGGAGATGAAGACGGAATTCCACCCACAGGTGGAACACCCTTGCTGAAGTCTCTGCTGGAGACAGACTGAGTCTTCCATGCTGGGAGCTCAAACTGAGGGGGAGCCTCAGTGGGATAGTAACGTGACCACTTACACTGAGTGGGTCAGGTGTAGAAGGTAATCCACGATTCTGTTGAGAAGGTGAATCAAAACTGTATTGTCTTTGTGAAAGACTTGTAATCAGTTATCACTAGTAGATTGTTACTATCTTGGGCAAGAATGCCCCGCAGATTAGGAACAATTATTTCGAACTGCGATAACAACTTGCTTATGTTTGGATTGTTCTTTATTTCTCGAGGTGTTTAACGCAAATTTCCAAGCGGAGTTTTAACACTCGTTAATTTATTCTAATCGATATCATCAGAACACTTTTTCAGACTCCATTCTTTGTTTTTTCAATTTTCTCTCTTTTTATTTTTTTTCTGTCGGATTCAAGTATGTGCATCAGTCTATCAATGCGAGGTCTGACCTTCGATTGTACAGTCTGGCTCGATGAGATGCAAAACTCAGCATTTTAATAGTGATTCGATGATGGGTCTGACTCGATAGCCGGGCTGCAAAAGGCTCGATATCTTAGATGGCTCTTTGGTGATAGGTCCGACTTGATTGCCGGATTGAGACAGACAGGGTGTTTTCAGTTATGGGTCCAGCTCAGCCGTCGGACCAAGGAAGGTTCGGCATTCTTACGACGAGTCTGGCTTATTTTTGACATGTGACAGGCATCACTTTCGATAGAGTACGACCTACTTGACAGGTTGAAATGAACTCGATATCTCACTGACGAATCCGGCATTGCCGGGTTGAGAAGGACTTGTCAAACTTCATTCTGGACAATCATATTGTGGCGAGTTTGGTGTAACTGATGACAGGTTCGGCTTGGTCGCCAGGCTGTGGCTTCTTTGATATCTCCTCGGTGGTGAGTCTGACTTGGTCGCCAGACTTAATCGTACTTGACCCTTGATCGACGAATCCGATGTGGTCGCCGAGTTACTGTGACTTGGCTTCTTGGTTGAACTTCGTGGCAGCCCTGGTTTAATTGTCGGGTTGGTTTTTCTTTGGCGGCGAGTCTGGCTTAGTGACCAGGTTGTTACTTCCCTGGCTAGTCCGACTTGGTTGTCGGGCTGCATTGAATGTGACTTTGTTGATGAATCTAGTTTTGTCGCCGGGCTGAATATTGGGTAGTGATAAGTGTCCATAAGACACTTACTTATGCATGAATTATTGATCATAAATTCCTAATTTGATTTGATTATGAGCATGAAAGTGACATATGTAACTCAAATACATGTTTTGTACCTTAGGTACCCGGTAAAAGAAGAAAATTTAGATTCTGAGTGAAAATGAAGGAAAAAGGAGCAAAATAGAGTCAAAAAGAGAATGACACGACCGCGCCGATTCTGGCGCGACCGCATCGGGAAAATGTGCGAAAATTCAAATAAATGGCAAAAATTCCCAACGGCTAGCAAGGGGTAAAAGAGCACAAATCGGGAATGTGAAACCGCGCAATCGTGCCCCCAGAAGGTGCTACCGTGCCCGGAAGATGGCTCAACCAGTGGCGCTGGTGCGCCAGACTGTTGCCTAACAAAGAGTTCAAAGTTCTATTTCGGGAAGTCCGCAAAGATTTTCAGGAGTGGTGCGGCCGCGCCACTTCTACTGCAAAATATGGCGCGACCGCGCCATGAAGTCTCCTTATTCCGCTCGAGTTCAAAGCCCATTTCTAGACTTAGAAAGATCTCTGCTCCAATGGCGCGACTGCGCCAAAATCAGAAGAAAATGTGGCGCGACCGCGCCGCTGACTCTGCAACGTGATTTGCAGAAATCTCGGGATTCTGACTGCCAATCAAGCCCAAACTTGGGAGAAGAAGTCCTAATTGTCTAAGGAAGATATCCACGAAGATTTTATGGAATATTGCTCGAGTCTAGGTGCATTGAATGATAAAAAAAGGAGAAGTTCCACACAAAGAAGGAAACTGCTGCCAGAAGGAGAAGTTGAATCCAAAATTTATGAAGAACTTATCTGGAGTTCCCGTGTTCCAATTGAAGCCAAATTTGGACTGAAGATTCCTGAGGATATTAAGGATCATATCATGAAAATTCAGGTAAGTCCAAGTCGTAGTTCTCAAGTTTTAGATCTTCCAAGTGGTGGACCCAGTGTTGGAATTGGCTGCAGAATCAAGCAACTTCTTCACACCATATCTCGAGTTTCCCAACTTAGATTGAACTCAAATTTCGTGGGCAAGGCAAGGACCACAGAAGGAAGGTTCATATGTAATATCAGCCAATTCTGATGTCGGGAAAGCATAATTCGTACCCCTGGACAGAGACCAAAATTACAAGTTCTGGACAGAAGCCCAACTAAAAATAGAGGTCCGAGGCAGAGAGGAAGGGGGGAGTTTTGAGCCAGTTTGCATCCAGTTCCGAGTTCCAGATCTTAGAATAGTTTGTATTTTAGGTTTTTATTGTTTTGTAATTAGTTTAGAGAGGAGAGAAAGTCCAGAGGGAGTCTTGCTCGACCTCTTGGCACTTTAGAGAGAGAAGGTGAAGATTTCAGTCAAGGTGCAAGAGAAGCTAAAGGCAGTCATTCAAGGGGGTTTCTATACTTAGTTTATTTTATGTCTATGGCTGTAATTGAATCCTTTTTACTGAGTGTTTATTCTATTATTATGGAGTAGTTTCTCTTTGTTGGGGAAGTCATAAACTCCTAGTTGTTTATGTTTATGTTCTGAATTCTATAGCAATAAAGTACTTTGGTTTTGTTTTAGAAACTGAGTTCATTGCTTATTTTTTATCTGAATTCAATTCTGGAATTTAATGAGGGTCGAATAGAGAAGTTAAATTTCAGTAGAGATTTGGGTTAGTAATTTGATTTTTGTTTTCTAAAACAACTTGTTTTTCTAACTAGATTGTTCCGGTTATGAAGGAGACTAGTTGAAAAGTGATGTGACTTCTATAACTCTTGTTCTGAATAAGAGAGAGTAAATCTTCAAGCTTTTATATTTATGCACTTAGGATTTGAATGTTCCGGTTGAGAAGGAGTTCAAAGAATAAGTGAATGTTATTTCCTGTATATGGGTAACCAGGTTTTCAAAAGCTAAGTCAAGGTAAGGGTATTTGAGATATAAAATCAGAATTTTGCATGTTAGCAACTAGGAGGGATTGACATTCTTCCCCAACATCTCATCTCTATAAGGTTTCCAGTAGTATAATTCTGTTTTGTTTTTCCAGTTCTCAAAACCAAAAATTCTTTTCCTCAATCAGTAGAAAAATCTTTACCTAAACTGAGTTCTCATCAAGGTCTCTATGGGATCGATATCTGGACTCTCGAAGTCTGTATTACTTGCTGACCTTGTGCACTTGCTAGATACCCAACAAGTTTTTGGCGTCGTTGTCGGGGACCATTGAATTGAGAGTAAGTTTAAGTGAATTTTAATTTGTTGATTGAGATTAAAATTTTTATTCTATCTTTTCAGGTTATTTCGGATCAGTACATGAAACCAGAATCAGTGGAGAGCCACTTGCTGAAATCGATCTGGAACTGGAAAGAGTACTCAGGTAACTATGATCTGTGGGTTGTGAGCTTTAATGGAATGGTCTAACTTCAAGCACACAAATGAGAGGTGGGAAGACGTGCAGAATGAGGTAACTCCCTATCCTAACTCAATTTGGTAAATTCCCCAACCATATGCATCTTCTAACTATGATCCATGGAGAGGTGAATCTGATGTATCATGTTCTTTTGTTGATAATGAACCTAATGATTTCTATAGAAGAGAGCATGATGATTATTTCTCTAGGCAATATGAAAAACAGTATTTTGAGAATGATTGGCAGGACAATTGGCCACATGGGCAATCGTCCATGTTTAGATATGAGCACCCTCCTGTGTATAATAATCATTGTTATCATAATTCTTCCCCTCAACATCAAGAAGAGTTGTCTAGGTTGGAGAGAAGTGCAAGAGGGAGTGTTGCTTGCATACATAATGTTGATCATGTATTAGCATTGCAGGCACAAGTTGAGTCACTAACCAAACAATTGTCAAAATTTCACACACCCGCTTTGGTTGCTCAGATTTGTGACATATGTGGAGGAGGACATCCCAACCATGAATGCCAAGCAGGTAATGTGCAATCTGTAAATTCTTTAGACCAGGCTAATTACGTTTCAACGTTTCGCAGGTTTAATGATTCATACAACAATACTTACAATCCTTGTTGGAGGAGTCATCCAAATTTTTCATAGTCAAACAACAACAACCAACAACCTAGCATTCAACAACCCAAAGCCCAAACAAGATCACCACCTGATTTCCAAAGAGCAGCACCAGAACAGGAACAAAAAGCTAGCCTTGAGGACCTCCTTTCAAAGATTCTAGCAAATCAAGAGAAAAGAGATGCTCGAACTGATTCCAGGCTTCAAACTCAAGAAGCATCAATCCGAAATCTGGAAATACAAGTGGGACAGCTGGCCAATGTTATATCAGGTAGGAACCAAGGTACGTTACCTAGCAATTCTGAATGGATGTATACAGCTAGCTCTTCTTGTTTTAATCTAGAAAATCAGCCAAAGCAAGAATTGATCAATAGTATGAATGCTGAACCATGTTTTCATGAGATATCTGATGATGATGAACCTGAATGGATGAATACAGCTAGCACTTCTTGTTTTAATTTATGTGTTACTGCAGAACACATAAAGGAAGATACAACGGAGAGAGCTGAGAGTTGTGAGTTTCAGAAATTTCAAGAGGGAGAGGATGAAAAGATCATAGAGATAAAAGAAGAAGATGAAAAAGAGAAAGAAGGGGATGGGGTAGAGAAAGAAGAGAAACCCCTAGAAGAGCATGAAGAGGTTAGGATAGAGGACACCAAGGATAATGAACATGCTTTCCTCTCATTAGATATAGATTTCTTCATTATCCAGCCTTATAAACCACCCACAAAAGTTGAAATTAAAATTTTATTAGGTCTGGGTAGTGTAAAGAAAAGTTGGCTACTAATAAATGAGCAAGAAAAGATCAAAGCCAACCAGAAAAGAGAAAGAGTGACCAGCTCTTTACTCGAAAGTTTGAATCACCATGCAACTCATTCCAAAGTCAAAAACACCCTCAAGCATGGGTTCCAGTTTCCATTCGATCCTGGTGGATCAGATCACATGGATCAGTAGGTAGTGTAAAAATAGGAGTTTTTGAATTTGCTGAAATTTTTTTTAGAGAAGGTTAGGATAGTTTTTAAAATTTTAGGAATTGTTTAAATTTAAATGAGATTTTGATTTCTTTGCATAGACCTAGGATAGGAATAGGGTTAGATTAAAAATTTACAGCTTTAAAAAAAAACTGAAAAACACAAAAAATTTAAAACTCAAAACTGGAAAATGGAAGAAGAAGATGAAAGGGAAAAAGAAGAGTAGAAATTTCTTGCTATATCTTTTAAACTTTTCCTTGTTGAAATTCATGCGTGAGCTTGTTTTTTGTGTGTTCTTATGTTTGAGAGTGTGATTTAATGCAATTTCATTAATATGTACTCAATCTCCATTCATATTAATGGAATTCTAGTTTCTAATCCTAATGATTTGTCTCAAAAGCATGCTTTTAATAATTCTTCCAATGAAAATGTGTGAAAAATGACTCTGAATATGCCTGTCACTGATACTAACCTGTCCAAAGTGAAAAAATTGAAAATATCATTCAAGATCTGCAGAAATTGGTGAAATTACATGGCGCGTCCGCGCCAAATTCTGGCGCGGCCGCGCCACTGCCTTGGTGAAGTACATCCTTTACAGAGGTGAGGAAGCACTGAATTCACTACAGGTATTCTTCTTATGATCAATTTTTTTTTTTGCCTGAGAGACACTTCCAGTCATTGTTCATTTTCAATTGCTTAAAATCATGCAAGTGTTCGGTCTAACCATGTAAGCAGAATTCAAAAGCACCAAGGGAGTGCCATCCAACCTCAACCAACCAGACTGTCAGGGAAGTATCTCTTTTACACCTATGTTTATGGCTGCTTTGAGGACAAAGCAGGTTTTTAAGTTTGGGGTGGGATAGTCTTCAGGATTTCTTCATGCATGCTCAATGGATTCAAAAACTCTTTTTTTTCAAAAATTCACCAAAAATTCCAATAGAGATTTTGAAAAATACCAGTGAAAATCCCTGATCATATGAATAACATGATTCACCTTCTGGAAAGATATTTTAGTTCAGATGCTTAGTCTTGAATGGATGAGAATTTTCTTTAAAAACAGTTTTTGAAAACAAAGTACAAGTGAGCAAGTTGATTTCAATCACTAGAACCAACCTGAGGAAAACTTGAGGAGAAACAGAGAAAGGTTTTCAAAATTCTGAGGTGATTTAGGCACCTGTTTAAAAATCGTTTGAGCCTTTCTCAAAGCCACCCATTTCAATGCACAAGTTGCATCACCTTTTGTCAAACCTTTTGGGCCGAAAAGATCCCTGTTTTGTTTCAATGTCCCATGCTACATGAACTAGCCTTAGTGATAAATAAACTTGTTTCTTCCTTACCCATGATTCTCCAAATTATTGAAGTGTTCTGTTTGAATAAGCATGGATAAAGATTTTGAAGTTATAAGGAGGGATGGATGAAGGGTATAGAAATATTTCTTTGTAAAGGGGAAGAAGTAGCAAGAGAAAAAAAAATAAAAAAAAATAAATTCTGGGTTGAATAGGAGAAAGGCCACCTTGTGTGTGCACCGGGACTCGGGCCTCAGCAAGCTTAGAGTCTCTGAGTCAACCGACAAGGTAAGCTGGACTCCAAACAAAGCCAAAGAAAAAGAAAGAAAAGGTTGTGGGTTAGTTAAGGGAAAGGCCACCTCGTGTGTGCACCGGGTCTCAGGCCTCAGCAAGCTTAGGGACTCTGAGTCAACCGACGAGGTAAGCTAGACTCTGGACAAAACCCAAAGAAAAAGATACATGGGAAAGAATAAGTTTGGGGTGGGAGAGCTTGGAGGAAAAGTCACAAATCCAATTCATGCTCAGGAAAATGGAAAATGGATATGAGGAGGAGAATAAAACCCAAAAGAAATAACAAAAAAAATCTTCATCATACCCATTACCCCTGCCTCATTACAACCCATAAAGACCTATTGATCAGAATTGAGAATTCCTTCAGGTTAGTGGAGAGTGGACTAAGGGTTGGCCTATGGAGTTAAATTGAGACTTCTCACTTGTATGAGAATGTACATCTTTGAAAAATTTTGAAGAAAATTCGAAGTCTGTTTTGACTAAGCAAGAAGAACCATTATTAGGAAAGAAATAAATTATCTATCTTGAAAACTTTAAAATGAAGGATCACTGAATTTTTCTTAGTCTTTACAGATCTATTTGGTATTTAGTTCAGAGTTTTGCTCGAGGACGAGTAAAGGTTTAAGTTTGGGGATGTGATAAGTGTCCAAAAGACACTTATTTATGCATGAATTATTGATCATAACTTCCTAATTTGAGTTGATTATGAGCATGAAAGTGACATATATAACTCAAATACATGTTTTGTGCCTCAGGTACCCGGTAAAAGAAGAAAATCTGGATTCTGAGTGAAAATGAAGGAAAAAGGAGCAAAATAGATCCAAAAAGAGAATGGCGCGACAGCGCCGGGAAAATGTTCAAAAATTCAAATAAATGGTAGAATTCCTAACGGCTAGCAAGGCATAAAAGAGGACAAATCGGGAATGTGAAACCGCACGACCGCGCCCCTAGAAGGCGCTACCGCGCTAGGAAGATGGCGCTACCCGTGGCGCTGGCGCGCCAAACTGTTGCCTTACAAAGAGTTCAAAGTTCTATTTCGGGAAGTCGGCAAAGATTTTAAGGAGTGGCGCGACTGCGCCACTTCTACTGCAAAATATGACGCGACCGCGCCATGAAGTCTCCTTATTCCGCTCGAGTTTGAAGGCCGTTTCCAGACTTAGAATGATCTCTGCTCTAGTGGCACGACCGCGCCAAAATCAGAAGAAAATGTGGCACCACCGCACCGCTGACTTAGCAACGTGATTTGCGGAAATCTTGGGATTCTGACTACCAATCAAGCGCAAACTTGGGAGAAGAAGTCCTAATTGTCTAAGGAAGGTATCCACGAAGATTTTATGGAATATTGCTCGAGTATAGGTGCAGAAAAGTTCCACACAAAGAAGGAAACTGCTGCCAGAAGGAGAAGTTGAATCCGAAATTTATGAAGAACATAACTGGAGTTCCCGTGTTCCAATTGAAGCCAAATTTGGACTGAAGATTTCTGAGGATATTAAGGATCATATTACGAAAATTCAGGTAAGTCCAAGTCGTGGTTCTCATGTTTTAGATCTTCCAAGTGGTGGACCCAGTGCTGGAATTGACAGCAGAATCAAGCAATTTCTTCACATCATATCTCGAGTTTCCCAACTCAGATTGAACTCAAATTTCTTGGGCAAGGCAAGGACCATAGAAGGAAGGTTCATATGTAATTTCAGAAAATTCTGAGGTTGGGAAAGCATAATTCATACCCCTGGACAGAGACCAAAATTACAAGTTCTGAGCAGAAGCCCAGCTATAAATAGAGGTCCGAGGCAGAGAGCAAGGCGGGAGTTTTGAGCCAGATTTTATCCAGTTCCGAGTTCCAGCTCTTAGAATAGTTTTTAGTTTAGGTTTTTATTGTTTTTTAGTTAGTTTAGAGAGGAGAGAAAGTCCAGAGGGAGTCTTACACGACCTCTTGGCACTTTAGAGAGAGTAGGTGGAGATTTCAGTCAAGGTGCAAGAGAAGCTAAAGGCAGTCCTCCAAGGAGGTTTCTGTACTTAGTTTATTTTATGTCTATGGCTGTAATTGAATCCGTTTTACTGTGTGTTTATTCTATTATTATGGAGTAGTCTCTCTTTGTGGGGGAAGTCTTGAACTCCTAGTTGTTTATGTTTAAGTTCTAAATTCTATAGCAATAAAGTACTTTGCTTTTGTTTTAGAAACTGAGTTCATTGCTTATTTCTGATCTGAATTCAATTCTGGAATTTAATGAGAGTTGAATAGAGAAGTTAAATTTCAGTAGAGAGTTGGGTTAGTAATTTGATTCCTGTTTTCTAAAACAACTTGTTTTTCTAACTAGATTGTTCCGGTTATGAAGGAGACTAGTTGAAAAGTGATGTGACTTCTATAACTCTTGTTCTGAATAAGAGAAAGTAAATCTTCAAGCTTTTATATTTATGCACTTAGGATTTGAATGTTCCGATGAAAAAGGAGTTCAAAGAATAAGTGAATGTTATTTCCTGTATATGGGTAACCAGGTTTTCAAAAGCTAAGTCAAGGTAAGGGTATTTGAGATCTAAAATCAGAATTTTTTATGTTAGCAACTAGGAGGGATTGACACTTTCCCCAACGTCTCATCTCCTTTAGGTTAGTCATCTATTACCAGTATTTAATTCTGTTTTGTTCTCAAAATCAAAAACCAAAAATTTCTTTTCATCAATCAGAATAAGTGAACTTGTAATTTTGGTCTCTGTCCAAGGGTATAAATTATGATTTCCCGACCTCAGAATTTATTTAAATTACATATGAACCTTCCTTCTGTGGTCCTTGCCTTGACCAAAAAATTTGAGTTCAATCTGAGTTGGGAAACCCGAGATATGATGTGAAGAAATTTCTTGATTCTGCTGTCAATTCCAGCACTGGGTCCACCACTTGGAAGATCTAAAACATGAGAACCACGACTTGGACTTACCTGAATTTTCGTGATATGATCCTTAATATCCTCATAAATCTTCTGTCCAAATTTGGCTTCAATTGGAACACGGGAACTCCAGATATGTTCTTCATAAATTTTGGATTCAACTTCTCCTTCTGGCAGCAGTTTCCTTCTTTGTGTGGAACTTTTCTGCACCTATACTTGAGCAATATTCCATAAAATCTTCGTGGATACCTTCCTTAGGCACTTAGGACTTCTTTCCCCAAGTTTGGGCTTGATTGGTAGTCAGGATCCCGAGATTTCTGCAATTTGCGGTCGCGGCAGTCGGGCAGAATTTCTTCTAAGTTCTCGAATGGAAATAGCCTCGGTCATATTAGGAAACTCCATAGCCTCAGTGGCACCATCTTGGCGAGGTAGCGCCAATTCCTTGGTTCGGTAGCGCCCTCTGAACACGCGGTTGTGCTATTTCACTTTCCCGAGTTGTCTTCTTTGAAGCCTTCCTAGCCGTTGGGTATTTTCCTACATTTATTTGAAATTTTGACTATTTTCTCGGCGCGGTGGCGCCAAACCCTTTTTGGCTCATTTTGCTCATTTTTGCTTCAGTTTCACTCAAAATTCGGATTTTCTTCTTCGACCAATTACCTGAGACACAAAACATGCAATTGAGGTATATTTGTCATTTTCATGCAGATAATTAACTCAAAATTTGGATTTATTATCATTTATTTATGCATAAATAATGTCTTTTAGACACTTATCACAACCTCAAACTTAAACCTTTGCTCGTCCCCAAGCAAACTCTGAAAGAAATAAACCAGATAGATTTGTAAAGACAAAGAAAAATTCAGTGATCTGCCCTTTTAAAGTTTTCAATATAGATAATTCACTTCCTTCCTAATGATGGTTCTTCTTGCTTAGTCAAAACAGATTTTGAATTTTCTTCAAATTTTTCAAAGATGTTCATTCTCTTACAAGTGACAAGTCTCAGTTCAATTCCATAAGCCATCCCTCAGTCCACTCTCCACTAACCTGAAGGAGTTCTCAATTCTGATCAATCGGTGTTTATAGGTTGTAATGAGGTAAGGGTAATGGGTATGAAGAAAAAAAATTTTAGGTATTTCTTTTGGGTTTTATTCTCCTCTTCATATCCATATTCCATTTTTCTGAGCATGAATCCGATCTTGTGGCTTTTCCTCCAAACTCCTTGACCCCAAACTTATTCTTTTCAATTGATCCCTCATTCCTTTCCTTTTGCCTTTCTTCTTTCTTTCTTTTTTTTCTTTTGGCTTTGTCTAGAGTCTAGCTTACCTCGCGGGTTGACTCAGAGACTCTAAGCTTGTTGAGGCCCGAGTCCCAGTGCACACACGAGGTGGCCTTTCTCCTAACTTAGCCAAAGATTTTTTTTTCTCTTTTTCCTCTTATTTTTTCTTTTGGCTTTGTTCAGAGTCTAGCTTACCTTATTGGTTGCCTCAGAGTCCCTAAGCTTGCTGAGGCCCGAGACCCGGTGCACACACAAGGTGGCCTTTCTCCTAACTCAGTTCAAAATATTCTTTTTTTTTCTCTCTTGCTCCTTCCCTTTTACAAAGAAATATTTCTATATCCTTCATCCATCCCTCCTTATAACTTCAAAATCTTGATCCATGCTCATTCAAACAGAACACTTCAATAATTTGGAGAATCATGGGTAAGTAAGAAACAAGTTTATTGATCACGAAGGCTGGTTCATGTAGCATGGGTCATTAAAACAGAACAAGGATCATTTTGCACAAAACATTTGACAAAAGGTGATGCAACTTGTGCATTAAAGTGGGTGGCTTTGAAAAAGGCTCAAACGATTTTTAAACAGGTGCCTAAATCACCTCAGAATTTTGAAAACCTTTCTCTGTTTCGCCTCAAGCTTTACTCAGGTTGGTTCTAGTGATTGAAATCAACTTTCTCACTTGTACTTTGTTTTCAAAAACTATTTTAAAGAAAAACTCTCATCCAGTTTAAGACTAAGCATCTGAACTAAAATATTTTTCCAGAGAGTGACTCATGCTATCCATCTGATCAGGGCTTTTCACTGGTATTTCTCAAAATCTCTATTGGATTTTTTTGGTGAATTTTTTAAAAAAACATAGCTTTTAAATCCATTTAGAATGCATGAAGAGTATCCCACCCCAAACTTAAAGACATGTTTTGTCCTCAAAGCAGAAATAAACACAGGAGTGAAGAGAGATACTTCCCTGACATTCTGGGTGTTGTTGAGGTTGGATGGAACTCCCTTGGTGCTCTTGAATTTTTGCTTTCATGGGTTAGTACCAAACACTTGCATGGATGTAAGCAATTGAAAATGAAAAAGGACTTGAAGTGTCTCTCATGCATAAAGTTTTTCTTCAGAAGAATACCTGTAGTGGAATTTGTGCTTTCTCACCTTTGTAATGGTCGAGCCTCATCAATCAAAGACAGTGGCACAGTCGCGCCAGACAACGGCGCGGCCGCGCTGTGAAATTTCATGAATTTTCCAGATCCTGAATGAATTTTTCAATCTTTTCAGTTTGGACAAGTTAATATCAGTGACAGGTAGATGTAGAGTCATTTTTCACACATTTTCATTGGAAGAATTATTAATATCATGCTTTCAGACAAATATTGAGAGTAAAAATCATAATTTCATTAATATGAATAGAGATTGAGTACATATTAATGAAATTGCATTAAAGAATACTCTCAGACATAAGCACACACAAAACAAGCTCACACACGAATTACCAAAAGAAAGAAGTACAAAAGATATAGCAAGAGCTACAAAATTTTTATTCTTCTTCTTCCTCATCATCTTCTTCTTCCTCAGAATCCTCTTCTTCTTCCTCAGAATCCTCTTCTTCTTCCTCAGAATCATCTTCTTCTTCTTCAGAGGTATCTCCAGTAGGCAGTTGGTCTTCTGGAATGCCTTCATGTTTCGCCCACAACTTCCACATCTTCTTGTTATAAGTAATCATTTTTCCCATCTTTTTCTCTAACCCACTCATCCTCTCATGGAGGGCAGCCATGTCCATCTCCTTGGATTTGCTAGCACTTGCTACTGATTTGCTTGGTGGGTGTTCCCTCATGATTTGCTTCACTGAGTTGGCTGAGATGCTTCTGGGAACTTTCTCCAATGGTTCTGTGGGGCCTAGTGCTACCCCATAAGCCAAGAAAATGGTAGTGATGAGAGAGGGAAAGGGGAGTCTTCCTCTTTTGTGGTGTGTCATAGCCATGATTTGGCTATAAATTATGTTCCCCACATTGATGGGAATGCCTTCAAATAAGGCTTGGAGGAAGTAGGCTCTTTCTGGTGTAATTTCAGTAAGGTGGAAGGTAGGGGTCAGTTTTGTAAACAAGAACATGGACCACACCTTGGCATCCACATTCATGTCTTGTCTCTGAAAATGTAGTAGTGTCCCTTTTCTGGTCTCCCACTTGGCTCCCTTGGGGCATAGCCTTTCTGCAATCTCTGTAGCACTAACCTCTTCCCTTAATGTATCAAGTGGAAGGGTGGGGGCATCACGGGTATGCAAGTAGTTATTGACATCATGGGAAAAACCTGAATCCACTTCCCTCTTACAAAGATATGCCAATTTCTTTGGTCAGGTAGGTTGGCATAGAACTCCTGAACTAGGGGGATGCTAGCTTGTGTAGGGGCTTCCACCCATTGGGTCCATCCCCTTTCTTCTATCATGGCTCCATATTTTTCCTTAATTAACTCATCCATGATAAACCCTCTTTCCATGTGGAGGTTGCACTTGGACAGTATTTCATTGAACCTCTTGTGTCCATCAGTTGTGGCAAATCTCTCCTTGTCCCACATTTTTGGCACTTTAGCTTTTGACCTCTGGTAGGTTTTCTGGGTTGCCGTTTAAAAAAAAAAATTGCTTTCTGACCTTTTTGAGGGGCTTGATTCTCTCTGGTCTGAGATCGGCTAGAGCTGCAAAGTAGGGCGTTGGAAAACTCTAAGTATGTATTTTCATCAACTGAAATCACTTTTCCAAATTTAAGCCCATTTATTTCTATTCACGTCCCAAAAGTTGGCAAGAAAAACACTGCTTTTCTACCCAGAATTTTGCAGAAACCGAAAATAAACCCCCAACTTTGAGAACTTTGTTCTCCCTTATTCCTTGATAACAATACCCCAAACTTAGACCAATTTGAACTGGGAAATTCCCTCTATTTGGTCGTACCTTTTGTTTCCAAAGTTGGATTCCAGATTTTTCGCAAGATGACTTCGAACTAGCCTACTTCGCACTATTTTTCTGCTAAACTTCAGCAAGTCGCCGACTTCTGAGGTGTTTCTGGCGACTTTTCTCTTCGGTGAAGGTTGGTTTGGAGAGCTTGAAGTTTTTTCTCTAGGTTTTACCAGGTGTTTGGGGGTGAAAGACCCCAGAAATGGGTTTCTCTTCCTCTTAAACCTAGCCCCGTAAGAGTCGAACCAGCGCGTCGACCCCACTTGCCGCGCCGGTTCAGAACTTAAGTTCTGGTTTTTCAGAACTGGCGCGTTCGCGCCGATTCTGGCGCGGTCGCGCCACTTTCCAGTTTTGAGTTTTTTTATTTTTTTGTGGTTTTTCTATTTTTGAGAAGCAGTAATTTTTAATCTAACACTCTTTCTATCCTAGGTCTACTCTATCAGTGAAAATAAATAAAAATCTCATTCAAATTTAAACAAGTCCTAAAACTTTTGAAAAAAACTATTTTAACCTACTCACACAAAGTCCAAAAAAAATCAAGCAAATTCAAAAACTCCTACTCCTATTCCTACACTACTGGTCCAGGTGATCTGATCCTCCAGGATCAAATGGAAACTGGGACCATCCATGGCAAAAGAATTTTTTTACTTTTGAGTGTGGTGCATAGAAATTATAACCCTTGGGCAAAGAGCTAGTCACTCTTTCCCTTTTCTGGTTGGCTTTGAACTTGTTTTGCTCATTAATTTTTAGCCAACTTTTCTTCACACTACCTTGACCTAACAAAATTTTAAGTTCATCTTTTATGGGTGGGTTTTAGGGCTGGATAATGAAGAAATCAATATCTATGGAGAGGAAGGAATGTTCATTAACCTTTGTGTCCTCTATCCTAGCTTCTTCATGTTGTTCATGGGCTTTTTCTTATTTTTCAACCTCATCCCCTACTTTCTCTTTTTCATCTTTTTTTTTTATTCATGATCTTTTCATCTTCTCCCTCTTGAAGTTTCTGAAAATCACAAATCTCAGCTCTCTCCATTGTATCTTCCTCTATGTGTTCTGCGGTAACACATCAATTAAAACAAGAAGTGCTAGCTATGTACATCCATTCAGGTTCATCATCATCAGATAGCTCAAGAAAACATGTTTCATTGTTTCTTCCATGAATTAACTCATGCTTTAGCTGATTTACTAGATTATCTGTCTCAACTCTAATGGATGGATGAAAAATATGCAACCATGGCTCAGAAACATCAATTCCTTCTAAACTAGGTTGTTCCTCAAGTGGATATTACTTTGTATCTATTTGGACAGAATAGTCATCACCTAGAGTGGCAAACCTAGACAAGTCTTCTTATGCTGAGGGCGAGATGAATGATGATAAAAAGGATCACTAAACATAGGAGGGTGCTCATACCTGAACATGGACAATTGCCCATGTGGCCCTTTGACCTGCACATCATTCTCAAAATATGAATTTTTATTTTGCCTAGAGAAATAATCATCATACTCTCTTCTATAGGAATCATCAGGTTCATTCTCAACAAATGAACATGATATATCAGAATTGCACCTCCATGGATCATAATTAGAAGATGTATATGGTTGGGGAATTTCCCAATATGAATTAGGATATGGACTTATCTCATTCTGCATGTAATTCCACCTCTCATCTGAGTGCTCTTTCCAGTTCCGGATCTGGTTCATCTAGTGGCTCACCACTAAATCTAGTTTTCATGCACGAATCCGGTTCAACCTGAAAAGATATAATAAAAAAATTAATCTCAATCAAAAAATTAAAATTTACTTAAACTTACTTTCAATTCAATGGTCCCCCGCAACGATGCCAAAAACTGGTTGGGTGTCTAGCAAGTGCACTAGGTCAGCAAGTAATATAGACTCGAGAGTCCAAATATCGATCCCACAAAGACCTTGATGAGAACTCAGTTTAAGCAAAGATTTTTTTACTGATTGAGGAAAATAGTTTTTCGGGTTTTTGAGAACTGAAAATGAAAACAGAATTAAACTGCTGGAAGACCTTATGGAGATGAGATGTTTGGGAAAAGTGTCAATCCCTCCTAGTTGTTAACATGCAAAGTTCTTATTTTTATAGCTCAAGTACCTTTACCTTGACTTAGCTTTTGAAAACCTGGTTACCCATATACAGGAAATAACTTTCACCTATTCTTTGAACTCCATGAAAATCCAGAAACATTCAAATCCTAGGTGCATAAATATAAAAGCTTACAGATTAACTCTCTCTTATTCAGAACAAGAGTGACAAACAGTCACATCGCTTTTTCGCTAGTCTCTGGAACGATCTAGTTTAGAAAAATGAGTCTCTACTGAACTTTAACTTCTCTATTCGAACCTCGTTAAACTTCAGATATCAATTTAAATTAGAAATAAGCAAAGAACTCAGATACTAAAACAAAAGCAAGATGATACTATTTTGTTATAAACTTCAAAACTTAAACATATAACAAATAGGAGTTCATGACTTCCCCAACAGAGATTACTCCATACTAACAATATAAACACATAAAAAGGATTCAATTACAGCCATGGAAATAAAATAAACCAAGTAAAGAAACCTCCTTTTGAAGGACTGTCTTTAGCTTCTCCTGTGCCTTGACT
Organism: Aristolochia fimbriata; assembly: GCA_019845555.1. Lineage (NCBI taxonomy): Eukaryota > Viridiplantae > Streptophyta > Magnoliopsida > Piperales > Aristolochiaceae > Aristolochia > Aristolochia fimbriata. The sequence goes on along the minus strand of CM034082.1, from coordinate 16,540,381 downwards.
GAAATCTCTACCTCCTCTCTCCAAAGTTCCAAGAGGTCATGAAAGACTCCCTCTGGACTTTCTCTCCTCTCCAAACTAACTAAAAACAGTGAGAAACTAAACTACAAACTATTCTAAGAACTGAAACTTGATTTACAACTAAAAACTGGATTTACAACTCAAAACTGGATGGTTTGCACTCTTCCTCGGACCCCTATTTATAGTTGTGCTGCTGTCCTGGCCTTGTAATTTGGTCTCTATCCAGAGGTGTGAAATATGCCTTCCCAACCTCAGAATTGATTGAAATTACATGAGAACATACCTTCCATGGTCCTTGCCTTGTGTACGAAAATTGAGTTCAATCTGAGTTAGGAAACTCGAGATATGATGTTGAGAAGTTTGATTGCTTCTGCTGCCAATTTCTGCACTGGGTCCACCACTTTGAAAGTATAAAACTCTAAAATCCCGACTTGGATTGACCTGAATTTTCATAATATGATCCTCTATCTCCTCAGGAATCTTCAGTCCAAATTTGGGTTCAATTAGGAATCAGGAACTCCAAATATGCACTTCTTTAAACTCGGATTTGTCTTCTCTTCTGGCAGTAGTTTCCTTATTTGTATTGAACTTCACTTCTTGGTCATTCAAAACACCTAGGACTCGAGCAAATTTCGTCAGAGTCTTCGTGGATACCTTCCATAGGCACTTAGGACTTCTTTTCCCAAGTTTGGGATTGATTGGTAGTCAGGATCCCTAGATTTCCGCAATTTGAGTCGCTGAGTTAGTGGCGCGGTCGCACCACTTTTTCTTTTGATTTTGGCGCGGTCGCGCCAGTCTGGCAGAATTTCTTCTAAGTTCTCGAATGAAAACAACCTCGGTCATATTAGGAAACTCCATAGCCTCAGTGGCGCCATCTTGGCGAGGTAGCACCAGTTCCTTGGCGTGGTAGTGCCCTCTGAACGCGTGGTCGCGCTGTTTCACTTTCCCGAGTTGTCTTCTTTGAAGCCTTCCTAGCCGTTGGGTATTTTCCTCCATTTAGTTTAATTTTTGACTATTTTCCCGGCTCGGTCGCGCCAAACCCTTTTTGGCTCATTTTGCTCATTTTTGCTTCAGTTTCACTTAGAATTTGGATTTTCTTCTTTGACCAGTTACTTGAGACACAAAACATGCATTTGAGTAATATTTGTCATTTTCATGCTGATAATTAACTCAAAATTTGGATTTCTAATCATTTATTCATGCATAAATAGTGTCTTTTAGACACTTATCAGAGAGGAACACCTTGTTTACGCGCCATGAACAATTTTCGATTTCTCTTTGGGACCTTCACAACATTTACGCCCTCCCGATCTAGGGTGCTTTGTACGATGAGGTGTGCTCGACGACTCACGACTTCACTGATGCGAGTGACATGCCTCTGCCTGAAGTATTGTAATACCTCTCCGATGCCAGCGTGGGGTCGGTGTACCACAAGAGTTCTTTTACGAGTGGCTCAACTTTTGGTACCAAGCCAAGGACGATGTTCAGCCCACGACTAAGCCTTGGCAGAATCATAACAAGTGCTTAGGCACTGTGCCTCGCGAGCGTTCTACAGTTGTTCATCTAGTAGCTTTGCTCGTATTGTGGATCTAGCAGTGAGTGATTCCTATTTCTGGCAGTTGCGTGTAGCCGGATGTGTTCAAGGTGGCGAGCTTCATGGTAACCGGCGTTCGGTTCGGTCTGGCTGGTCCATCGTTGGCCAACCTCTACAGAGGTTTGAGTTCACTCTCCACCAGCCGTCTTCCTTGGTCCTACATTTACGCCTAGTTGGCACATTATTTTGGCTCACACGGCATGGACGCGAGCGGTGGCAACACTCCTTTGATAGCCTTGTATAGGAACCCTGCCTTGACGTGATCCTTCTCTGCGTTAGAGGCTCGTACCTTGTTTTGGCGAGAGGAATCGAAGATTTGGTATTACACCGAGTTTCTTCGACCTGGTGTGCCTTCTGATACCGACGACCAGACAATAACGCTGGAAGAGTACAATACTTCCTCAGTATTCGTACTTGTTATCTGACATACTGGAACTACCATTTTCTAGGCGTGGAGCCTTACAACCCTCATCATTTCGCCTGTTAGTTTGGGTTTTGTCAAGATCTCCCCGGCATGCTAGACACGAATCATCGCGAGGCACTTTCTCTTGCCAAGTTATTGAAGTTCTGGAAGAACAATGTTGCACTTCCGTGTGGCAGCGTTACGGTACCCTCTTGGTACAACACAGGGGTCGATCCCGGTGTGACTTCAGCTTTCTCTGAGTCTTGGACTCAGAAAGTTACTCCGCTTTTCAAGGTACGCAAGGTCCCACTCTTTTTTTTTGTTTGCCTTGTTTTTTTTTTTAAGTGGAGTAAGTGACTTGCTTTTGTTGTTCAGCGCACGTGGCGGCGTGTTGCTCTAGACTCAACCCCGGCAGTTGGTTGTTCTTGTCCTCTTAGCGGCGACGAGGCCAACAGTGAAGAGCATCCTCGGCATAAACGCAGGAAACCAACAACCAAGGGTAAAGGCAAAGGTAAATCCAACACTACGAGTTTGTCGCAGTCTTCTTTGGGCGACGAGGTCGCCACCACCATGTTATCTTCAGGGGCTCCTAAGGCTCCGACATCGAAACTGAAAAGGGCATCTTCTAAGATGGGTGTGCCGAAGGCGACTTCTTCTGTCATTGTTTCCACAAAGTAAAAACCTGTTTCTCGGAAGAAATCGGCAGCTGACCCGAAGGGTGACCCTGGTTTGCGACCTGTCTCAAAATGGCCATGAAGTGGTTCGACGATGCTACCGAACTACACTACAATCGTCCCTTTCTCTGGGTCAACTCAGATTGACTCCGTCAGTGCAGCTTCTTTAACTTCGTCGTCCTTGCTTCCTCCTTCTTTGCACCCGAGTACTTGTCAGTTGAGTGCGCTTGAGAGTTGGGCATCTCACAGTGAGTCTTTGCATCTGTAGTTGCGCGAGGTGCTAGAGGAGCCTATCGATCTTTCAGGTTTAGATCTTCCGGGGCGGCTAGAACTTGCTGCAGAAGATTGAATGAGCTTGGATGACCTCGCACAGATGGAGTTTGAAGTGGACTTGGCGCCAGCTACTCATGTCGTCAGGTCTACTCTTGCCGAAGAGGCCTTAGTCGTCAAGATCCCTGACGATTCGTCGGCTGTTGAATCTGTCCAGCCTATCCAGTTTGGGGTGGATCACCCTACCGACATGGGCGTTGGTGATCTTCCTCCTCCTCCTCCATTTTGGTTTGGTCAACTCTCAGCAAGTCGACTTAGACATTCTCGGCAAGAGGCCGCTCTTGGAGAGGACGACTGGTACTCTTCCTAGCAGGCATATATCTCTTTTGCCAGAACCTCCTATTTCTCACTTGGCACCTGGCTCAGATGGTCCGAGCTTACATCGTCTTTTAGAGGAGCTTCTCAGGACTCCCGTCAGCACTCGAGCAGCTCCTTCGCTTGTGAAGCTAGATTTGTTGCAGCCAGCTCATGTATGTATTCCTTTTCTCCCTTCTTGCTTTTCTCTCTTCTCTCTTTTTTTTTGTTGAAGGTATTTTTGGCTTAACTGAGATCTACTGCTCAGCTTTCTTCCGGCACACCCACAATGGTTGGAGATGCATGGTTTTCCATCGGACAACTACAACAAGTTGGCATTGACACAATTGACTTGGAGCGATTTATCGAGGGCATCATTTCCAATTCTGCTCGCATTTGCGAGTTGAGCCGTTCCATGTGGGGGGGGGTGTAGTGCTGGAGAGAAGGCTGCTGCTGAGGCCGACTGGTTCGGGCACTTGGCCTCGTGAAGCATCTGCGAGATTGCAAAAGAGCAGACATCGACAAGGATCAGGCTAACTGTAATGTGGTTGTGTTCGAGGAGAAGTCTTTACATGAGCAACTGGCTTATCTTTCCTCCAAGATATAGAAGTTGGAGGACCGGGTAGGAGACACTGAGGAACGTCTCAGTGTAGATTTAGAGGAGATTGCCGACTTGGAACGAAAACTGTCAAAGATTTGTGCAGAGCCAGTCCTTCGCAAAGAGGACGAGCGGGAATGGTCAGCAGCCTGAGCCGAGCTTTCCATGCTGAGGAACCAGATTGCTGACTTCAAGATGTTGCCCTTTTCATTTACTTATTTCTCTTTCTTTTTTCTTTAGAGCTGTTTGTTCAGAGCTCCAATCTTTGCTTGGGCTTGATTTCACCTTTTTTTTGTTTTGTTTGGACTTGATTTGCCTCGTTCGAATTATTGAGATGCGTCGCTATCGTTATTTGCTTCTTCCCTTTTTTTTTCTTTTCTTTATTGCACTCGTCCACCCTTGACCAAGTGGATGCTTTGTGCCACCGATCGATGTTGTTTAGGCATAAAATCTTTTAAGAAACTTGCCATTAGTGTACCATCCCCCCTCGTGATTTTGTAGGCACTGTTTGTGTATGCCTCTTGCACAACATAGGGCCCTTCCCACTTGGCTGCAAACTTGCCCCCAGTTTTGCTTGTGAAGAGCATGGGACGACACACAACCATAACCAAGTCACCCTTTTAAAACACCCATAGCTTAACCTTTTTGGTTGAAAGCTCGGGTCATTCGTGACTAGTAGCACTCGAGTCTTTGTTGAGCTTCGAGTCTATGTTCATCAAGCAACTCTAGTTCTGCGAGTCGAAGTTGGGCAAATTCTTCCACTGTAAGGCCTTCTCTTACGACGACGTGGAGTGAAGAGAGTTGACCTTCGAGTGGCAATACTACTTCGGTGCCATACACTAGTGAGTAAGGAGTTGACTGCGTCGGCGTCCTGAATGTAGTTTTGTATGCCCAGGGAGCTTCGACGAGCTTCTTGTCCCAATTGTGTTTGTGGCTGCCGACTGTCTTCTTCAGGATTTTGCAGAGCATTTTGTTGAACGCCTCTTCTAGTCTTTTAGCGTCTGGGTTATAGGCCGAGGATATCTTTTGTAGTATGTGAAACTTTTCGCACAACCAATCCATGACTCAGTTTCGGAAAGGTGTCCCATTGTCCGTCACAAAGTACCGAGGGACGCCATACCGGTAAATAATTTGTGTCCAGATGAAGTCGGGTATGATGATGGCCTTGGCTTCTCGGAATGTTGCAGCTTCAGCCCACTCAGAGAAGTAGTCAGTCACGGCGAGGATGTATTGCTGATCGGAGTTTGATTTGGGGGTGATTAGATCAATTATGTCCATTCCCCATGCTTCAAACGGCCAAGATGTGACCGTTGGGTGGAGCAGCTCCGGTGACTGGTGGATGTAGTCAGCGTGGAGCTGACAGGCCTTCCATGCTCGCACTAGCTCGATGGCGTCTCGAAGCATGGATGGCCAGTAGTACCCAAGTCGTTTAACTTGCATGTGTAGTTTCGGTTTGGCTTGATGCGCGCCACAGATACCCGCATGGGTCTCCTTTAGCACTTGTCATTCTTCTTCTTTGGACAAGCATCAGAGGAGTAATCCCTCATACGACCTTCTGCATAAAACGTCGTTGACAAACACATACCTTGGAGTCGTCCGACGAATGTGGACTCGTTCCCTCACATCTGCCGGGAGCGTGCCGTGTCGGAGAAAATTTGAAATTGGTTCGCGCCAATTTGTTGCTTCATTTTTGCGGATTGCGATGGGGAGCGACTCCTTTTCTTCCATATCTTCTTCTGCTTCCTCTTCGATTAACAGAGGGGCCAGGGGGACTACCCACCTTTTGCAGATGGGTACTTGACTTGACCGGTTGTCGAGATGTGCTAGGCTTGCTACGATCCCAGCTAGAGCGTTGGCTGGTCCGTTCCTGGTGCGCGGGATATAGTGGAGCGAAGGTTGTGAAATTTTGCCTAAGAGGTCGCCGGCATGTTTCAAGAATTGTACAAGTTCAACTTTCTTGACCTTGAACTCTATAGTGATCTGTTTAATCACAAGTCCTGAGTCGTCATAGACTTCGAGTTGAGATATCTCCATTTCTACCGTCATGCCGAGGCCGAGGAGGAGTGCTTGGTATTCCGCCACATTGTAATAACAATTTTGTGTAAGCACAAACGAGTTTGACAATAGGTCATCTTTCGATGAGACATAGAGGACTCCTACGCGGGTTCCATTTCTCCTGGCGGCCCCGTCGAAGTACATTTTCCAAGGCAGGAGTAATTGGACAAGGAAGATTACTTCGTCAGGAAATTCCTGTGTCAGTTCCCATTTTGCAGGTATTGGATGATCGGCTAGAAAGTTTGCCAATCGACCAGAGAGGATGTATTTGAGCGGGTCGGCACAAGAGATCAAATTCATTGAGTGCGCCAAGCAATAATGTCAGAGCTTCTGAACTGCGAAGATGAGTGCCAGCAGGTCTTCTCGATAGGTGTGTAGTTAATTTTTGCGCCCACCAATGTTCGACTCAAGTAATATAGTGACCGCTCTTTGTTATTCTCGTCGTTTTGAGCCAGCAGGGCCCCCATCGAGTTTTCCTGGGCAGCGACATTGAGTAGCAACGGCTTGCCAACGATTGGAGCGACGAGCACTGAAGGTTTTGTGAGGTATGCCTTTATGCTATTAAAGGCATTTCGGCATGCATAGTCCCACTCAAAAGGTACATCTTTCTTCATGAGTTGACTGAATAGCTGGCATCTTCCGGTTAAATTCGATATGAAACCCCAGATGTAAGCTAGATGCCCTTGAAAGATCTTGAGCTCCGAGATGTTTCTCGGCTCCTGCATATTTTGAATCGCATCTATCTTGGTTTAATTGATTTTGATCCCCCGAAGGTGTACAACGAACCCAAGGAATTTGCCAGAGGTAACGCCAAATGCGCATTTCAGCGGATTCATCTTGAGTTGGAACCACCAAAGTCGCTCGAACACAGCTCTGAGGTCGAGGAGAAGGTCGGCTCATTCCTTTGTTTTGACCACCAGATCGTCGACGTAGCACTCAATGCGCTTTTGAAGGAAGTCTTCGAAGATATGCTGCATGGCTCTCTGGTTTGTTGCGCCGGCATTTTTGAGACCGAAAGACAAAACTTTGTAGCAAAATATGCCTTTGGGCATGCGGAATGCCGTAAGCTCTTCGTCCTTCGGGGCCATGCGAATCTGATTATAGCCAGACGACCTGTCCATGAAGGAGAGCACCCCGTGACCGGTTGTTGCATCCACCATGAGCTCAGTAATCGGCACCAGGAAGTTGTTCTTTGGATAGGCCTTATTCATGTCACAAAAATCGTCAAAAACTCAGATTTGGCCGCTCTTTTTTTTTTACCGGCACGATATTGAAACTCTAGGAAAGATATTTGACCTCCAGGATGAAGTTGGCGGCAATGATCTTGTCGACTTCTTTCTCAATCTCTGGGGCGAGCTAGGGTCGGAAGCGCCTCTGTGTCTGCTTGACTGGTCGGACTGAGGGGTGAACTGTGAACTTGTGTACAACAACTTTGAGATAAAGGCTTGGCATCTCTGTGTAATTCCAGGCAAAATCGTCATGGTACTCCTCGAGCAGAAAGATGTATTCGACTTCCTCTCCTTCGGCTAATGAAGCACTGAGGAAGGTCGGCTTCGGGTCTTCTTCGGTGCCCTAGTTGACCTTTTTTAAATCATCTACCGTAGAGTGTCCTCCTTCTTCGAACGCAGCTGGAGCATCCTTCAGGATGAACTCATCATCGCGTTGTTTGTCATCGCCGGTAACCGAGATGTGGTTCACGGGCACAACTTCATCTGTGTGGGCGCGAGCTTTAGCAATGACGGCTTTTGAGTATATCACCACCGGAGCTCAGTTTTTCTTTGGCGAGTTTTGGTCGACTGACACTTTATGGACATCGACTGGCCTCCCAGTTATTTGAATGGGCTTCACTTTTTGGTAGCCGAGGTCATGCCGTCTTGGTGGAATGCGGCCACCCTCGCTCCTCAACTTCTCTTGTGCTAGAGTGAGAATTGGGACAACTACGAGCGGCTTCTCGTGCAATTGTTGTTTGGTGAAATTGCCCCTTGCTTTGGCCAACAACTGATAGGCATTTGGATCAAAGCCCTCGGTCTTCTGGGTAGTGGGCAGTCGTTCTAGGCTAAGGAACTTCTTAATGACACTTCGATCCTCGAGCTTAGGCAACGGCAGAGTAACTCCCTCTTTCAGAGTCGTAGGCTTGACGTTGCTGCAAACGACAAGAGGGGCTTCCCCTTTCTTTTGTTGAGATTGTGGAACATACTTTAGAACAGGTATGTTGTTCTATGCCGGCAGCGCCGGTGCTGTCGGCGCTATCACTTGGCAGTTGTAAGTCGGTGGTTTATGCTGCGTAGATTTCAGCAGCTCATTGTGTGTTGGAGTTTGTTTGGGAGGAAGTGCAATTTTTGTATTTTGGGCCTGGCTTGGCCAAGACGACACTTTGACCGTAGGACGCGTAGTCAGGTAGAACTTGGCGCCAGTGGACGAAGCTTCTGGTTTAGTGAATGGACTTTCGTCGGGATACCCTATCTTCTGCTCGTCGTCTTTCCAGTACTTAAAGAACTAGTGGAGTGTCAACGGTACAACACCATTCGCATGGAGCCACGGTCGACCCAGAAGAAAGTTATACGTTGTTCTGGAGTCGATAACCTAAAGAGGTGTGTCAACGACCATCTCTCCGATTTGGAGCTCGACCTAGATCATTCTGAGAGTCTGTTGGCTTTCAAGATTGAACCCCTGTATGAGCAGCAAACTTGCAGACAGGTCACCGGTGGAGATGCCGACCTCCTTCATCATTCGGATCGATAGGATGTTGACTGCAGAATAGCTATCGATGAGAATTCGGTTGACTAAGTGATCCTTGATGTAACCTGACACGTATATCTTCCGATTATGAGTCTTTTCCCCCAGTTGAGCATCTTCTTCTCGAAAAGTGATGCACAGCGGGCAGGAGACTGTGAGGGACTCCTCTGGCTGCGATATCTGTTGAGACGAGGAGGCTTCCTCTTCTTTCCTGAATGGCGGCGTAAGACCAACCTCCTGCAGGTCATTCTTTCTCATGAACAGTTGCTCCAATTCGGCTTGGACTTTTCCGGTTCATCGAGGATCTTGATCAGAGCCTGCCGAAATCGAATGGGCAGGTCCAAGTCGTCTTCGAGCTCGTTCAAGGGAGAGATCTGTTTCAGGGATGTCTCGAGGTCGTCGCACTCGAACACTAGTGTTTTTCCCATGTCTTCTCTGCTAGTCTGCTCAGGAGGGGACGCCGAGGAGTATGTAGCCACCATTGTTGGGAGTGGCTTGAGGAAGTGTTTGGGGAAGAATTCCGCCAGTGTGACGGGTCTTCTTTTTCTTTTGTTTACTCTTTGGACAGTTTTCCTCAGAGTTTTGTTGCGGTGCTTCACGGCTTTTTTCATTGAGCGCTTCGCCTTGTTTGTGATCGTCTTTGACGGTTCCGTATCTTGAATCAACTTCTTCCGTCGGGTGACCAGAATCCACCCCTCTGCTTATGCTTTAGCTGCTTCTCGGGGTGTCGGCGCTGGAGCAATTTTAGCCGGTGGTTTGTTGGGTAGGCTAGACTTGGGACAGTACTCCCCCCTCACGCCTCGAGGTTTGTTGGATCTGGATTTGAGGTCAGACCCGACCTTGATAGATATTGATAAGTGTTTGAAAGACACTGCCTAGGCATGAATTAATGATTAGAAATCCCAATTTTGAGTTGATCATTAGCATTAAAATGAAAAATGTAACTCAAATTCATGGTTTGCATCTCAGGTACCTGGTCGAAGACGAAAATCTGAATTCAGAAAGAAACTGAAGGAAATATAATCAAAATGAGCCAAAAAGGGTATGGCGTGCCTGCGCCGATTCAGGCGCCACTGTCCCAGGAAAATAGGCAAAAATTCAAATTAATAGAGGAAAATACCCAACGGTAGGGGTGGCACTGAACCAAGCCAGCTCGTGAACAATTCGAGCTCGGCTGGATAAAAGCTCGATTCGGCTTGAATTATTTTGAGCTCGAATCAAACTTGAGCCTTGAGTAAGGCTCGTTTAGTTAAATAAGCCAAGCTACAACTTTAGGTAGTTCGACTCGAAGCTCGACAAGCCAGCTTATTTATATTTCAAGTTATATATTTTTAAAATTGGGTGTAATATTTTAGCTTTTTGAAGAAGTGGTTCTTTCACGAATTGTATTTATAATTATCTTTTAAAATATTTATCAATGATTCTATTAACCAAAATTAATAATTAACTCAAATTTTTTGAAATTTTAAGAATTTTTGTTTTAGCATAATTAGGTAAATAATTAATTTATAATCACTAATTTAGATCTATTATTGTAAATAAAATTAACTAGAATAATTAAAAAGCCCAAATTGGTAGACCTATTGGGCATGAGCTAGAGCTCACGCTGGGCTTTTATTCCCTGGAGCTCAACCTAGGCTCGACCTGGACATAGTTGGGAGCTTGAGCTGGGCTCGAGCTCGAGCTTAATTAGGGGATCGAGCTCACTCGAATCGAGCTCGAGCTCGTTCGAGTCGCTTGAGCTCGAGCTCGTTCGAGTCGCTTGAGCTCGAGCTCGTTCGAGTCGCTTGAGCTCGAACTTCATCCCAGCTATGGGCTCGAGTCGGAGCTCGAGCCCGAGCTCATGTATAATGGGCTGAGCCAAGCTTGAGCCATCATAGGTGTGGCTCCGCTTGGCTCATTTCCGGCCCTACCCAACGTCTATGAAGGCTTGAAAGAAGACAATTCCGGAAAGTGAAACAGCACGACCGCGCCAAGAAGATGGCACTATCTATGGCGCTGGCGCACTGTCGAGTTACCTTACACAGAAGTCAGAGTTGCCACTTTGGGACGTCGGTGAAGATTCTAAGGACTGGCGCTACCGCGCCACTTCTCAGCAGAAATTGACGCTACCGCGCCATGAGGTTTCCTAAAGCTGCATGGATACGGTTGTCATTCCCGAACTTAGAAAGAATTTTGCTCAACTTGCGCGACGACCGCGCCAAAATCAGAAGAATAAATGGCGCGACTGCGCCACTGACTCAGCAACGCAAAACAGCGGAAATCTCAGGATTCTGACAACAAATCACGGTCAAACTTGGAAGAAAGAGACATAAGTACATTAGGAATACATCCTAAGAAGTTTTAATGCTCAAAGTGGTAAAAATTCAAAACTGATTAGGAGACTGCTGAAGAAGGAAACTACAGTCCGAGTTTGAAGAAGACATATATGGAGATTCCGACTCCCAATTGACTCAAAATTTGGAACAAAGACTCCTGATGGGATTAATAATCACATAACGAAAAATCAGATCAATCCAAGATGGATTTTTTGAGTTTTAAATTTTCAAAGTGGTGGACCCAGTGCAAGAATTGGCAGCAGAACAAACCCGAATTCTCTTCAGCATATCTCAAGTTTCCCAACTCAGAATTACTTCAAATTTCGTACATAAGTCAAGGACTATGTAAGGAGGGTTCGTGTGTAATTTCATGGAATTATGAGGTCAGGAAAGAATGATTTTAACCCCTGGACAGAGACCAAATTACAAGGCCTCGACAAAAGTCCAGCTATAAATAGAGGTCCAAAGATGAGTAAAGCATCCAGTTCGGGATCCAGTTCTGAAGGTAGTTTTTAGTTTAGTTTCTTATTGTTTTAGTTATTTTGGAGAAGATAGAAAATCCAGAGGGAGTCTTGCATGACCTCTTGGCACTTTGGAGAGAAGAGATGGAGATTTTCAGCCAAGGCATAAGTGAAGCTAAAGACACCTTCAAGGGGGTTTCTGTACTTGGTTTATTTTTATGGCTGTAATTGAATCCTTTTTGTGTGTTTATACTGTTAGCATGGAGTAATCTCTCTGTTGGGGAAGTCATGAACTCCTAGTTGTGAAATGTTTAAGTTTTGAAGTTTATAGCAAAATAGCATCTTGCCTTTGTTTTAGAATATGAGTTCATTGCTTACTTCTAATCTAAATTGATTCCTGAAGTTTAACGAGGTTCGAATAGAGAAGTTAAAATTCAGTGGAGATTTGGACTAGTAGTTTGATTCTTTGTTTTCTAAAATAACTCGTTTTTCTAACTAGATCGTTCTGGATTGTGATGGAGACTAGTGAAAGTGATGTGACTTTTTATTAATGTTCTGAATAAGAGAGAGTTAATCTTCAAACTTTTATGTTTATGTACTTAGGATTTGAATGTTTTCGGATTGTGATGGAGTTCAAAGAATAGGTGAAAGTTATTTCCTGTATATGGGTAGCCAGGTTTTCAAAAGCTAAGTCAAGGTAAAGGTACTTGAGCTATAAAATCAGAACTTTGCACATTAATAACTAGGAGGGATTGACACTTTTCCCCAACATCTCATCTTCATAAGGTTCAGTCATCTAATCCAGTAGTTTAATTCTGTTTTTCTTTTCCAGTTCTCAAAAACCAAAAATTATTTACCTCAATCATCAGAAAAATCTTTGCTTAGACTTGGTTCTCATCAAAGTCTCTGTGGGATCGATATCTGGACTCTTGAGTCTATATTACTTTCTGACCTAGTGCACTTGCTAGACATCCAACAGATATGGAGTTAACTGAAGAAATGTTCTCCATTGCATCAATTATGATGCAACCTTGAGTCGCAAGCTCCAGGGTTTTGTCCTTCAGGACAAAGCAGTTATCGGTTAAATGTCCGAGTAAACAATGATATTTACAAAAGTTTGGCTCCTTCGATTTTGTCAAGTTGCCTGGTCTTTTGACTTTTGGTAAGCGGACCAAGACGGTTCCTAGAAATTATTCGAGCATGACTAGTACATCGGCGTCTGCGAAGAGGTAGGTCTTTGATTGCTTTTCCTTCAACGTTTGCCTCTAGAAGATTGGCCCCGACAGGTGGCCGTGGGGCATAATTTATTTTTTGTTCGCTTCCCACCTTGATTGGTGTGAAGCACTCGGTTGCATAGGAACCTTTCGACTTTTCTTTCGATTCCTTTGTGATGGTTTTTCCCTTTTTGTGGGGATCGAGAATTGGAGCGGCGATGTTGCCGGCTTGCTCCATGACGACTTCCATGTCGTGAGTTTCAGTTGCGAGCTCTTGGAAGTCGGTCGGTTTCTTGCCCATTAAGAAGTAGATGCCCATGATATACTGTGGATGCACATGTCAATGTCCACTTTGAGAGACAATTTCGAGCTTTCTTTGTATTTGACGCTAAGATTCCTCCACCAGTTAATATAGTCGATGACCTTTTTGCCTTTATTTTGTCGTAGGTTGGCCATCTCAGCTAATGTTACAGTATGCCTGGTGTTGTAGAACCGGTTGAGGAATTCACTTTCAAACTGCTCCCAGCTATCAATCGATTCCTGTGGTAGCTCAATGTACCAATCAAAGGCATCCCTTCAACGAATGACCAACTGTTTGACCAGCAAGTCGTCGTCGGTACCGGCATTGTTGTAGGTTAAAATAAAGTGGGCGACGTGCTACTTTGGATGGCCGTCGCCATTGAATTTTTTAAATTTGGGTGGATCGTACACGAAAAGCATCGGCATATTTTGGATCCGTTGTGTGTAGGGTCTCCAGTAGGAGACTGATTCGCTCTTGCTAGAACTGTTTCGTATGGCGCAGTTGATCATTTCATTCACTGTGTCAAGTGTGAGGGAGGTCGGCTCCTCCGCACCTCGCGACGTTCGAATAGTCGTCGGGACCACCAGCTGCTCATTGGGAGCAGGCTCCTCGCAGCAGGGCTCAGCAGAAGCACTGGTTGTCGCCCTGTTCCGGTTGACTTCTTGAGAGATGTCACCGGCATTGGTCGTGAAGGCTTCCAATTGCTCCATCATTTGCGTGATCTGGATGTCACGAGCCATAATTTGAGCATCCTTGGCTCGGATCCCCTCGTCTTGTTCTTTTTATGCGGCTTGCATTCTTGCAAGTTGTTCTTCGACCGTTTTGGTTGAAGTTGCCATAGCAGCCACTTTGATGGTGGGAGTTGAAGAAGATGCTCTCATCGCAAACCGAAGTGGCGACATTTTTACCGGCGACCCTGTTGGAGAGAAGGACGCCAAAGTAGTTTGATATGGCGAGGCTGCAGCTGGTGATCGGGTTGGAGAGCCGACCACCGAGATGTGTTGGTGAGTTGTTGCCTTGATAGACAACCAGCTTGATGGAGTGGTCGCCGGTGTATTTTGGTGAGAGATGATTGGCGATCGGGCCAGAGGTGCTGCTGCCGGCGTCGATCGACGCAATGATTGAGTTGCGGCAGTGTCCGCAGCCAAGAGTTCGGCAATGTCCGCAGCCAAGAGTTCGGCAACTGGCCCCTAGCCGTTGCTCTGGGTGAGGCCAAAACTGGTGTCTGGTCCCTCCTCACGGTGGAGGAAGGGGTTGAACCCCCATGTCGTTCATAGTGTTGGATCATGGCAGGTATTAGAGCAATTCTCTGCAATGGTGGCGACTAGGTCGGACTAGCCACCGGGCCGTGTGTCGGTGGTGTGATAGCGATGGTCAGGTACGTCGGCTTAGTTGCTACCGGGATCAACCTGATCGGTGCTGCTGCAACTTGTTTGGAAGAAGCCGCGGCAGCTTGAGGTTGGAACACCGCACTCGGACGCCGTGCGTCCCTCATGAAGGGAGCCTATCCTGAAGATAAATTTTTGGCCAATGCCCTTGTCGTGGGACGAGTGGCTGGTGGTGGAGAGGTCGGAGCACGAATGTTGGCCGTACAACCAACAGATGGCCTGTGAGCTCCAGTTGCGGTGGAGGAGCTCGTGTCAGTCACTAGTCGCGGGTAGGCAAAGCTTGCGGTGGAGACCTTGTCGGCACAGTTGTTGTTGTTGTTGTTGCCACTGCTGGCCATGGCTGAAGTTTGATTTTTTTTTTTTTGTTTACGTTTTGACGGAGAAGGAGATGAGAGGTAGGAGATGTCCCACCGGGCGTGCTAAATTTGTTTAGCCAAAAATTTTTCGGTCCGTGAAGCGGCGTGATCGATTAATTAATCAACTGAAATTACAAAGAAATTATAGTTTGATGTTTGGAATTTAGAAAATTTTGTAGGTGCGATCTCCTAGCTTTCTTATGATTCGATCTTCGTATTTAGTGAAGTTACTACTTCCTGTGAATGACGACGAACTTCGAGCCTCTGATTGAGTGTACAGGATTGACGACAGATGTAGTCGGCTAGAAGGGAGTATTTGTCTCGTGTATTGTAGCTTGTGACTTAGAAACTCCCTATTTTTCCTCTCTCCATCCTCAAGAAGAGGTGTGACTTTCCTTTTCTTCTCTACAGTTGAGGGGTGGACCAGACTGGGTTGATGATCCTCTGGCGTGGCTTAAAACTTGGATGTCGGCCAAGTGATTGGAGAAGCTGGCGCGACTTCATACTTGGCTGGCTGCCAAGTGACTTGAAGAGTTGGCATGGCTGAATGTCGGGCCCGTAGATGGGCTTTTTGGTAGACTTGTTGGGCGGACAAAATGCGCAATGGATACGTTGTAGGTCTCCGGATGGCTCATTGTTTGGATCGTCAAATGCGTTTATTATAAATGGGCTGCGTCAAATTTTGATGCCTACAATAAAGAAAACATTTGTAATTTTACTCAACTGCGAGGAAATATTCGACTATAGGCCTCATTCCGAAACAAAACCAATCAACTACAAATCTACGGTATAGAAACTTTTGAGCCCTAAATTTGATCAAACAGATGGCATTGCCATAGAGAATCAGAAGTAGGTTGGATGCATTAATGGATTGGCCGGATACATCCATTATAATCCTTGTTTTATTTTGTTTTTTCTTACTTAAGCATGTTTGATACTTAATCGATGTCAAAACTCAAAAGCATAGTGTGTCTATTAAAAAGGTAAAAAGATCAAAGAAGTGGCCTTTTGTAATATTAGGAGTGTATACTGTATAGATAGAAATGCAGTTCATAAAACATTTTTATCCACCCCAATCCCTTCATTCTATATATGTAAAACGACGGCTGTCATTCTCTCGTTCGGATGTAGCAGATATCACAAAAAAGCTAACTTATAACATTAGATAAAAAGCCTCCCGAAGGACACGGAAAAATGCCAAGGAACCAAAGCCGAATAAGCTCCATCCGATAATGTTTAGGGAGTCCTCTTTCACCATAAGAGGCCCCATGAACCAGTCTATGGCAACAAGCAAATCATGCGAGACCACCTGAATCCATTTACATTACAAAAAACTGTCCCCAAATCTTAAATACCTTCTGCAGTTTGCACGACAATCGTAACCAAACGCCGCCTCTGTGTTTTTTTAGTCAGCATGACCCTGGTTCCTGGACTGGAGATACTACCCAACAGAACGAAGATCAAATTACAAGAAAAAAACTTGCTGCTTGTAACCAGGGTTTACATCATCAGAAATAAATGATGAACCCAAGCCAGGCAGGGAGTCAAATGGTTGACAGAGATGACAGCTGAACCCAAACAAACTCCTCTTTGTACCTCACACTTCCTTCACAGGAAGCTGCACAAGTCCAGACGGCTATAGTAGCCCAATCGAGAGAATCTGGGTCGTTTCTCACGCCGAAGTAATAGAGCAGCTGAGGCAAAACCTGCAACAATAAATGCCAAGACTATTTCAACATATGCCCTGAATCAACACAGGAGTCAGTCCAAAAGTGCTTTGAGGACGGTAACGAAGGTGCATCATATGAAAATATGTTCTCATACCTGAAACTCGAAGGACAGAGGCCCACTGCAGTACTTGCATGTTGGAATGTCTACTTTAGATGGTCGACCACTTGACATAGGCCACAGAGGTTTAGCCTTCAGATCTCTACAGTATCTGTTAGGAATCAAAATAGAGAATAAACTACCCATAGCATCAATAAGCAAGAAACAAATCTCACAGAAAGTATATGGATATTTTGAAGAAAAGACAATCTTTTGTTCAATGTCTCTTATATACAAGAAGTAATCTTTAATACTGTTATATATCTGAACTAATTACAGTGAGACGAAAGAACAGACCTTAACACTTGCTGAGGGGCTTTGCCTATTCTTTCTTGAAAAGATGCCCAACTTTTCCTATCATCGCTTCCCTACACAATAGTTCCCATGTTCAAGGAGCATATGAGAAAATCCTCAGACTAAAAACTGCATCAAAATTTGACAGTGAATTAGTGGAACTGTACCTCAAACTTGTCCATCAGAGAATTCATTGTTTCATCCACATGCCCCTTTGAAAGTAATGAGGTTGCAGAATTACCAGCTTCAGGCTCATCAGCATCATGGGAGCTTTCCTCCTCGTTAACAATCTCAAACTCAGGCCATAAAGTATTGCAGGCAACTGTCAGCCATAAATTACTTTAGTCTCATTAATAACCAAAAGCATGCTAACTTGCTTTCTAGTTGATTTTTTAACTTTCTAAAGCCCACTACCTCTGCAAGATGCAGAAAAATTGCTTTGAGTTTTGTTAGGTGCAGAAGAAGATGAAGACGAAACCTTTATCCTTGAGCAATCACTCTTATGTCCCAAGAGCCAATGCAAAACCTGGAACAACCAAACACTGTCTATAAATCTGTTTTTAACTGATGAAGAAAATCATATGGAACATCAAATCAAACTTTTGTGGGCACCTGGTGTTTCTCAGAGCAATAACGAGCGCTTCGACAGTTACCACAGACTTTCTCTCCTTTCCATGTACCACACCAAGAACAAAGTGCAGCTATAGCAAAATGGGGAAGGATCAAACAACAGCAAAAGAATACAAACAGTGTTGTTTAGTTATTGAAAATGGTTCTACCACCAAGATAAGCACAATAAAAACCAACTTGGTACCAAAATATGCTCAAAGAACATATATTAGCAGGTCAAGTATAAGTACCTGCAGACATTTATCTCTACAAAGTTAATATTTAAGAGTACCAAATCATTCAACAGGCAACAGGAATAAACCACCCAACAATGTAAAATACATTAGACACCCACAACCGACAAACTAAAGGCAAAAACATATCATATTTCACTTGTCTATACCATCTATAACATCTTCAGCAGAACTTACCTCCAGAGATGGTGGGTTTGTCACTCCCATCACACATCGGGGGTTCACTTGAATAGAAAGTATTTGAGCGATGCATCTGGGATCGAAAAACCTTCACACTTGAGAATTGATAGGAGCTTTAGCACAGCGATCTTTAGAAACAAAGCAGACTAGATAATTTTTACTTTAAGTGACTAACTAAAAATACCTTCTATTCGGCTTTTCAGATTTACGTTTCCATTGCTCATGTTGATCTTGGAGTAGGCATGACATTGATGAACACATAAACACAAACAGCGTACGATGAAATGTGGACGCTTTCTCAAACAGCGGTGCGTAAACCTATAAAAAGATAGTCAAGTGTAACGAATATTGATTTTAGAAATAGTGCAAGTTATCCAGGATTTATTCCATAACTCTTTCACTCCCAGTTCATATTCATATGCGGATACTGCTATGGATTAAAATGAATTTGAGAAAGAAAGAAAACAACACATAAAACTATATCATATAAGAGATTCTACTTAACAGGTGGAGGTTAATAAATGTTCTAAGACCAAAAATCATAAAACAAAAAAATAAATAATATCTTAAATATCGGCAATAGATGCATTAAGAAAAACAGTGTCTTTAAGTATTGCATTAAATCATTTCTAAATAGTTATGCTTTTTGAGAAAGATAAAATTCAAGTACTTGGAGCAAAAACTGCAGAGGTTCCTTGCAGATATCACAAAGAGAAGCTTGTCCTGAAGGGAGGTCAACTGGATCCAACCATGCCTGTGAGCAATAAGTCAGACGATGTTGGTTTTAGAAAGTTAGCAGGATTGAAAAAACCAAAAAAAAGAAAACTATAAAAGAGGATATGATGGCTCACCGGCACACCTCCAGCCTTGCATGGAAATAATTCCCGTAAAAGAAAGCGTGGACTTTTAGGCTTTTCAACAAAACCAAGGGTTACAGATATTGCTTCCTCTTCCTCTTCATCTTCTTCATCAACTTCTTCCGTGTCTGCTTCATCATTTCTTTCTTCAGCGTCGTCTTCTTCCTCTAAGGGCATGATGCGGAGAGACTTGAAATCATGCAAATCATCTGCACCTTCAGTGTCCATTATTTTTTGCTATTTCTTTCTTTTATATTGAAATCTCAAAGAGCTCCGATATGACTGCGAAAAAAAAAACAACACAAACAAAACTCAGCCTGAAGGAAATCACAAACAGCAAAAACACATGACTTCCACACGACATACTTAAGATGCCAGAACCCAAAACTCTCCCGCAACCAAAATTCCACACGCATTATAAAATCCAGTCCATGCATGTACGCAAAAAGGAATGACACAAACTCAAATGGGAGAGATACCAGTCAAAAAACTGTGTAAAACCCTGGAAGATATACATATATCAATAAGCACGAGAGAGAGAGAGAGAGGAGAGAGAGAGAGAGAGAGAGAGAGAGAGAGAGAGAGAGAGAGAGAGAGAGAGAGAGAGAGAGAGAGAGAGAGAGAGAGAGAGAGAGAGAGAGGAAGAGAAATTTACTAAAATAAGAAATAAATTAAAACCTCCAACAGTTACCTTGCACTTTACTTAGTCTCAACTCAAAGTGGGGAAGAGGGAACTTGAAGAAAATAAACTTACCTTGGATTAGTTAGTCTCAACTCAAAGTGGGGGAAGAGGGGAAGTTGAAGAAAATAAACTTACCTTGAATTAGAGCCCACGGGTTCGACGATGGAAGGAGGCACTCTATACTAGCCTACGCCCAACGGCAACGGCGCAGAAGAGAAATTCCGGATGAGAGACTTCGACTGATGAATTCAGGGGGATAGACTACAAAGAAAGAATCGCCTCAGGGCATTCCCCGCGAGGACAACTGAGAGATGGGAGAGATTGAGACCAGGGTCCAGGGTTTAACGAGTCGGGGTCTGGAAAATCCGAGTCGCCTAAACTCGGTCGATGGGGTCAACGACGCGGACTCGACAGGGCAACTCGGATTTAAATAAAATAAGAAGCCTAATATGATTATATGAAGAATGTGAAGTTGGATCGTCTATTCCAAAATGACTAGTTAAGAAACCTCTTTTGCTCTTTTATTTGCAATCTTTACCAATGTTTTTGTATGCACCGAAATGTGCATAGCCCAAATTCGATGAGTCCAGCAACCCATCGATCCATCAAACAACGATCGTGGGTAGGCTCTGTTCATCTTCAAGGTTCGTCGCTGCAGCCCATCGAGAAGTCCAGCCGCATCGTCACGTCATCGGTACAGTCGGCAACACAGTCAGCAGAAATCGTCGAGTCATCACCCGTCAACATGCTTCAGCAGCTCATCACTTAGTCTTTAACCGAAGGAGAGAAAGAGGGGCCACGAACCTAGTCTCCCTCCCCCCCCTCTTCTTCCTCAACTTCACAGAAGAATGAGGATCACGATCCCCATTCCCAGGCAACGTTTCTCAACAGCTACACAGACCGACTACAAATAGCTAGAAGTTCCCTGTCCACAGGGGTGAAGAAATTGATTCCGAAGGACATCCCGACGAGTGAAGAACTCTCTCCCTCTCTCAAACCGAAGGACTCAAATTCCTTCTCGGAGGAGAAGCTCTCGCTCACAGAGATTCTATCAAACCATCGAAGCCAAGCAATTCGTCGTTCGTCGCTCTACAGTTCAACCAGAGCAGCTCTACACGTTCGCCGGCAGCGTCATAAGTCGATACACACGGAGCACAAAACACCTCCGTCCGACCGACCAGAGCCACAACAGATCGTGCACACTCGCTCTCGCAACTTGAGTTCGACGTTCGTTCGTTCGCAGAAGCTTCGACTTCAACAACAACACACGGAGATCGATTCAGAGGAAGCATAGGAGACTGTACTTGCATCCTTTGATACGAAACACACAAATTGTAACACGAAAATTCTCTATTAGTAATTGAAATATTCTCTCGGTCGCGCCTCTTCGCGGACCGACAGATTTTCGGTGAAACAGATTTGGCATACCCAGTGGGACAGTTCCTACCTCTCATCTCCTTCTCCGTCCAACAAAAAAAAAAACCTTCAACCACAGCCATGGCCAGCAATGACAACAACAACAACAACACCAACAACAGGGGCAAGCAAACTACCTCCTCGAGCTCTGCTCAGCCACGTCCTACTGTGACTGCAAGCTCGACCACCAGAGCTCGAGGATCGATAGCCGCATCTCCGGCCAACCTCCGCGCTCTGACACCTCCTCCACCTGCCACACGCCCACTTACAAGGGCTCTGGCCAGAAGTTTGTCCACCAGACAAGCTCCATTTATGCGCGACGCACATCGCCCAACTTTCGTGTTCGTGCCTCAGGCTACCGCGGCCTCAGTTTAAACCAACCGCGGCCAAACTGATGTCGGCGATGGCCAAGCCAACATATCTGGCTGTCGCCACTTCACTTCCTCGCAGCCCGATACCAGCCCGACGCAGTCACCGCCGTCGCGAAGAAGTTCCATCGTTCCCACTTTGTTGCAGCGATACGAGCAAAGCGGGGGACATCTCCTCTCTCCCTGCTGCGAGAACACACTCTGTGCCGGCTTCCTCCGTACAGAGAACATCATCCACAGATAATTCACCAGTCGTCATGGTCTCCCATGACCTTTTGGCCGGACTCAATGCAGCAGCTGGTCCACCACCTGTCCGTTCACCTCGCCGACAAACACCGGCGACCTCCCCCCGTCGCAACATCACCTATCTCATCCTTTTCGATTCTCACCGGCGGCTGTCACTGCAAGCCAGTCATCGCCCAGAGCCACTCTCCGCAATCAACCTATGACTGGTCCTGCTGACTGGTCCCCCACAGCGACCACCTCTCCAATGAAGTCACTGACGACGGCTTCATATCTCCAAGTTGCGTCAAGAACAATTACTCCGACGCAAACCGTCAAGATGGCCGCAATGACAACTTCGGCCAAGACTATTGAAGAACAGCTTGCCGAAATGCAGGCCGCGATAAAGGAGCAGAGCGAACAGCTGCGCATAAAAGATGCGCAACTTGCAGCCCGTGATGCTCAACTAGCAGC
This sequence comes from Aristolochia fimbriata, assembly GCA_019845555.1. Taxonomy (NCBI): domain Eukaryota; kingdom Viridiplantae; phylum Streptophyta; class Magnoliopsida; order Piperales; family Aristolochiaceae; genus Aristolochia; species Aristolochia fimbriata. The sequence goes on along the minus strand of CM034082.1, from coordinate 16,518,458 downwards.
TCGCAATGATCAAATCGCAAAGATGTTTGAAAGGCTTGAAATGGGCACAGCCACCAATAACACCGGTGACGTCTCTCAAGAAGTCTACCGAAATCGGCCGACTACCAGCGCCTCAACCGAGCTGCCGCTATAAGATTCCTCCTCTGACGACGAGCTGCCGCCCGTCGCTCTAGTGGCCATCCGCAGAGGCCGATCAGAACTGGATCCGTCTGCTCTCACACTTGATGCCATTACAGAGCTCATCAACCGTGCAGTACGAAACAGCGCCGACGACCACAAATCAGTCGCCTACAGGAGACCGTACACAGAGAGGATCCAGAACATCCCAATGCCGATCGGCTATCACCCTCCTAAGTTTCAACAATTTAACGGCAACGGCCACCCAAAGCAGCATGTCGCTCATTTCATTGAAATGTGTAATAACGCCAGCACAGACGACGACTTGTTAGTCAAGCAGTTCGGCCGGTCACTAAAGGGAAATGCCTTCGATTGGTACATCGAGCTACCCCAAGAGTCGATTGACAGCTGGGAACAACTGGAGAGTGAATTCCTCAGTCGGTTCTACAGTACCTGGCGCACCGTCACTCTAGTCGAGATCGCCAACCTCAAACAGAAGAAGGGCGAAAAAGTGGTCGACTACATCAACCGATGGAGGAACTTGAGCCTCAATTGCAAAGAAAGCTCGAATCTATCTCTTGAAGCCGAAATAGAAATGTGCTCAAGGGGAATGCGATGGAATCTCCTCTGCTACATACAGAGCCAAAGGCCGAAAGATTTCCAGGAGCTCGCAACAGAAGCTCACAATATGGAAAACTTGATAGAAGAACAAGGAGAGGAAGGATCTTCACTCGCCGACCCTCGCAAAAAGGGGAAGGCACCTGCTGCAACCACGCCCAAAGAAATGAAGGAGAAATCAAAATCCTCTTTTGCGACAAATACTGTCGAACCGATCAAGGTCGGAAGCAAGGTGAAAGCAGCATACCTCCCGCGGTAGCTAACCGGAGCACACCGATAACTGTCATTGGAGGAATGACAGGCAAAGACATCCATTTGCTGATGCAGACGTTCCCATCATGCTCGACCAGCTGCTTGACAACCAACTACTGAAGTTGCCAGAGATTAAAAGGCCTGGCAACCAATCTAAAAGCAAAGATCCAAATTTTTGCAAATACCATCGACTGGTTGGGAACTCGACGGAGAAATGCTTCGTCTTGAAGGACCGTATCATGGAGCTGGCGGCGCAAGGACGTATTGAAATCGAAGGAGCTGAAAACACAGCCTCCTCATATGCCATCTCCATCCGAGCCGAGCCGAACCAGCTAACTCGGCCAAACAAGAACCAGGCTACGAAGAAGGAGTACCGACTAAAGCCCGGTTCCTCCAGCCGGCCTCATAACAACAAACGACCACCGGCTAAGGTCGCACCAAAACTGGCACCCCGCGAACAAGCTGCAGCCGACGCAGAGGGGTGGATCTTGGTCACCCAGAGAAAGAAGCCTATTCGAGAAATCGAACCGGCACCGGCGACCATCAAAACAAAAGAGCCGCAAAACGCCAAAGAAAAGCTCCCAGGACTGACGTCTAGGGGGCAAACAAAAAGAAAAGAAGACCCGTCACATTGGCGGAGTTCTTCCCGAAGGAGTTCCTCACGCCTCCAGCAATGGTGGCAACCTGTTCGACAGCTCCTCCCGAGCAGGCGGCGCACAAAGACAAAGGCAAACGACCGATCGTCGAATGCAATGACCTCAAAATGTCGCTAAAACAGATCTCGCCGCTGAACAAGATAGAAGACGATCTCGACTTGGAAATTCGGTCGAGAAAAGCCTTGATTCGAATTCTCGACAAACCTGAGGAACTCGAAGCCGAGCTCGAGATGCTGCTCATGAGGAAGCACGACTTGCCAAATGTCGGGCTGACTCCGACTTACAGAAAGGATGAGAAAAATGCATTATCTCCACCACAACTTGCAAAAGCAGAATAAGCACTCGCGGTGACATGCCCTCCGTGCATTACATTCTGAGAGGAGGACATACAATTGGAGACGAAAAATCACAATAGACCGTTGTTCGTCTCCGGTTACATCAGAGACCAAAAAATCAATCGTATCCTCATTGACTGTGGATCCGTAGTTAACATTCTGCTGATTCGCACCATGAAGGACGTCGGTATCTCTGCTGGCGACCTCTCTCCAAGCTCTCTTCTCATCCAAGGTTTCAATCAGGAGGGCCAGAGAACGCTCGGAATGATCAGTGTCAAGTTGCACATAGGCGATATGGTGGCCGAAACTCCCTTTCAAGTTATCGACTCGAGAACTTCATACAACCTGCTCTTGGGTCGACCGTGGCTTCACTCTAATGGAGTTGTACCATCCACACTCCATCAATGCTTCAAATACTGGGAGAACGGTGAACAAAAGACGGTGCACGCCGACGAAAGTCCGTTCACGGAGGCCGAAGCATCGTTCGCAGATGCCAAATATTATCTGACAACCAAACCGTCACCTTGGTCGAACCAGACAGCGAACACCGAGGAGACCCCGACGCATGCTACATCGTCTAAGCCACCAATACAAGCCGTGGCGCCTAAACAGCCATCACAAAATACAGCTTCAAAGCAAACTCCGACGCAAGTTGCGTCCACCAAACAGAACACGACCCAAGTCGTGTCTCCAAAGCAGCCAGCGCATGACAGCCAACTGGCACAAGGCCACAAACCGGCCGCAGTCAATCCAACATCGAAGCAACGCAGTATACCCATCTTACGGTACATCCCACAATCACAAAGGAAGAAAGGCGAAGCTCCTCTGGTCGCCTGCCACACAAGTCAGCCGACCCCTTTGCCGATAAAAGTTACAGTTCCTCTGCCAAAACTGGAGGAACGAAGCATCATGAAGCAGTTCCCAAGCCAACAACAATAGTTGCCGGCTACACGCTCAAATGAAGGCTTCCACCCCAACGCTTATCGACTGATGGCCAGAGCCGGGGGCAACCTTACAAAGGATGAAATTCACGCAAAACCACCCGTCACTCTACCAGTTCTCACTCCAGAACAGGAGAAGTTGAGAAAAGAAGATCAACGGATCAACCAAGGTCGTGCAGGTCTCGGCTATCAAAAACAGAAGCCAGTCAAAATCTACATTAGCCAGGCGAAACCAGTCAAAATCACAAGAAAGGTTTCGGCGGATGTACATCAAGTTTCTGCCGGCCAAACTCCGACCGAAAAGCGAGACGCGCCGAAACCGGTGGTCATTTATACCCTAAGAGCAGCCATCGCACGAGCTCGTGCATACGATTCGGTCATGGTGAACCACATCTCCGTCACCGACGATGTGATAAGTGTCCAAAAGACACTTCTTTAAGCATGATTTAATAAGCATAAACTTCCATTTTGAGTTAATTATTAGCATGAAAATGAATTATATAACTCAAATTCATGTTTTGTGTCTCAGGTGCCTGATAGAAGAAGAAAATCTGAATTCTAAGGAAAAATGAAGGAAAAATGAGCAAAATCAAACAAAAAAGGGAATGGCGCGACCGCGCCGGTAAAATGTTCAAAAATTCAAAAAAATCCAGAAAATTCTCAACCGCTAGTGAGGCTGAAAGGAGGACAGTTCGTGAATGTGAAATGGTGCGACCACGCCCCTCGAGGGCGCTACCGTGCCATGAAGATGGCGCTTCCAGTGGCGCTGTCGTGCCGCACTATTTCCTTACATAGATGTCTTGTTCTATTTCGGGAAGTCGGCAAAGTGTCTAAGGAGTGGCGCGACCGCGCCAGTTCTACAGCAAAAGGTGGCGCGACCGCGCCATTAAGAATCCTTCCTCTTGTGGAACCCGAAGGCCTTTTTTCGGACATAGACAAAATTCTGCTCCAGTGGCGCGACCGCGCTAAAACAAAGAACAAATCGGCGCGACCGCGCCACTGACTCAGCTTCGTGACTTGCGGAAATCTCGGGATTCTGACTACCAATCAAGCCCAAACTAGGGAGAATAAGTCCTAATTATCTAAGGAAGGTATCCACGAAGATTTTATGGAATAGTGCTCGAGTCTAGGTGCATTGAATGATCAAGAAAAGAAGAAGTTCAATTCAAAAAAGGAAACTGCTGCCAAAAGGAGAAGAGAAAATCCGAGTTTTAAGAGAGCTATATCTGGAGTTCCCATATCCCAATTGAATCCAAACTTGGAATGAAGATTCATGGTGCAACTGAGGATCATATCACGAAAATTCAGGCCAATCCAACACGGGCTTCTCAAGATTCACATCTCCAAAGTGGTGGACCCAGTGCAGAAATTGGCAGCAGAAACTAGGCAACTTCTTCTCTTCATATCTCGAGTTTCCCAACTCAGAATGGATTCAAATTTCGTACACAAATCAAGGACTATGTAAGGAAGGTTCTGATGTAATATCAGCCAATTCTAAGGTCAGAAAAGCACAATTCATACCCCTGGACAGAGGCTAAAATTACAAGTTCTGGGCAGAACTTCTGCTATAAAAGGAGGTTCGAGGCAGAGATCAAGGGAGGAGTTTTTAGATCCAGTTCCGAGTTCTAGCTCTTAGAATAGTTTGTATTTTATTTTTAATGTTTTGTAGTTAGGTTAGAGAGAAGAGAAAAGTCTAGAGGGAGTCTTACACGACCTCTTGGCACTTTAGAGAGAAAAGGTGAAGATTTCAGTCAAGGCGCAAGAGAAGCCAAAGGCAGTCCTTCAAGGGGGTTTCTGTACTTAGTTTATTTTTATGTCTATGGCTGTAATTGAATCCTTATTACTGTGTGGTTATTCTATTAGCATGGAGTAGTCTCTCTTTGTTGGGGAAGTCATGAATTCCTAGTTTGTATTATGTTTGAATTCTGAATTTTACAGCAATAAAGTACTCTGCTTTTGTTTTTGAATCCGTATTCATTGCTTATTGCTAATCTAGTTTTATATTTGAAGTTTAATGAGGTACGAATGAGAAGTTAAATTTCAGTAAAGATTTGGGTCAGTCATATGATTCTCTGTTTTCTAAAACAACTCGCTTCTAAACTAGATTGTTCCGGTTTCGAAGGAGACTAGTGAGAGGCGATGTGACTTTTTAAACTCTTGCTCTGAATAAGAGAGAGAAAATCTTTAAGCTTTTATATTTATGCACTTAGGAATTGAATGTTCCGGTTGAGAAGGAGTTCAAGGAATAAGTGAAAGTTATGTCCTGTATATGGGTGACTAGGTTTTCAAAAGCGAAGTCAAGGCAAGGATATTTGAGCTATAAAATCAGAATTCTACATGTTTACAACTAGGAGGGATTGACACTCTTCCCCAACATCTCATCTCTATTAGTTTTTTCAAGTAGTTTAATTCTATTTTCTTTTTAGTTTCCAAAACCAAAACCAAAAATTTCTTTTCCCTCAATCAATAGAAAGATCTTTTCTTAAACTGAGTTCTCATCAAGATCTCCGTGGGATCGATATCTGGACTCTCGAGTCTAAATTACTTGCTGACCTAGTGCACTTGCTAGACACCCAACAAGTTTTTGGCGCCGTTGCCGGGGACCATTGAATTGAGAGTAAGTTTAAGTAAATTTTTATTTGTTGATTGAGATTAAAATTTTTATTTTATCTTTTCAGGTTGAACCAGATCATGCATAAAAACCAGAATTAGTGGTGAGCCACTAGATGAACTCGATCTGGAATTGGAAAGAACACTCAGATGAGAGGTGGAACAATGATCAAAATGAGATAAGTCGATATCCTAACTCATATTCAGAATTTCCCCAACCATATGCATCTTCCAATCATGATTCATGGAGGTATGATTCTAATATATCATGTTCTTTTGTTGATAATGAACCAAATGGTTTCTATGAAACAGAGCAAGATAATTATTTCTCTAAAAATAATGTAAATCCATATTTTGAGAATGATTGGCAGGACAATGTGCCACATGGGCAATTGTCCAGGTTCAGGTATGATCACCCTCCTATGTTCAGTAACTCTTCATATCATCATGCATATCGCCCTCAGCCTCAAGAAGAATGGTCTAGGCTGACCACTCTAGTGGATAACTATTCTGCCCAAATAGATACTATGTTAGATCCACCTAATAAACAACCTAGTTTAGAAACCATTGATTATTCCGAAAGAGCCAGACTTGAGGAGATGTTTTTAAAGTTCCTAGAAAATCAAGAAAAAAGAGATGCTCAGACTAAAGCCAGGCTTGACGATCAAGAAGCAATCCTAAAGAATCAAGAAGCTTCCATCAGAAATCTGGAAATACGAATAGGACAGATGGCCACTGTCATATCAGAACTCATAGAGGAAGATACAATGGAGAGAGCTGAGAGTTATTGTGATTTTCAGAAACTTCAAGAGGGAGAAGATGAAAAGATCATATAGATAAAAGAAGAAGATGAAAAAGAGAAAGAAGGGGATGGGGTAGAACAAGAAGTGAAACCCCAAGAAGAGCATAAAGAGGTTAGGATAGAGCACACTAAGGAAAATGAACATTCCTTCCTCTCATTAGATATTGATTTCTTCATTATCCAGCCCTATAAACACCCCACAAAAGTTGAAATTAAAATTTTATTAGGTCTGGGCAGTGTGAAGAAAAGTTGGCTAAAAATAAAGGAGCCAAACAAGTTAAAAGCCAACCACAAAAGAGAAAGAGCGACAAGCTCTTTTCTTGAAAGCCATAATCACCTTGTAATGAATTCCAAAGCCAAAAATTTCCTTATGCATGGATGGTTTAAGTTTCCATTCGATCCTGGTGGATCAGATCACTTGTATCAGTAGTGTAGATATAGCAGTAGGATTTAGTTAAATTTTCTTGAAAAATTTTAAGGCTTTGTGTGAAGTAGGCTTGAATAAGTGTTTTTCTAAAGTGTTAGGATTTGTTTGAATTTGTTGGAGATTTTGATTTGTTTTCATTATTTTTATTCAACCTAGGATAAAGAAGAGTGTTATATAAAAAACTTTACAGCTTTCAAAAAACAGAAAACAACAAAAAAAAATTAGAAGACTCGAAACTGGAACTGGCGCGACCGCGCCAAATATCGGCGCTACCGTGCCAAATCGCGAAACCCAGAACACTTAGTTCTGAACCGGCGCGGCCATTGGGGTCGATGCGCCGGTTCGACTCATGCGGGGCAGGTTTTAAAAGACCGAAACCTCCATTCCTAGGGTTTTTCAAGCCTAAAAATCGATAGAAACCCAGAGCCTCAACTTCAACCTCCCCAAATCATCGCCCAGACGGAAGAAATCTTGTTTAAAAAAACCACCGGAAACACCTCGAATTCAAGCAGCATAGTGTTCAAGCAGAAAAATAGTTCAAGGTAGGCATTTTTTGTGTCAATTTTGCAAAAATCTGGAATAAATATCCCAACACAAGAGGTACGATCACACAGAGGGTACTTCCTAGTTTAATTTGGTCCAAGTTTGGGGTATTTCCATTTAGGAACAAGGGAAAATGAAGTTCTCAAAGTTGGGGGTTTATTTTCGGCTTCTGCAAATCTCTGGGTAGAAAAATAGTGTTTTTCTTGCCTCATTTTGGGCCGTACATAGAATTCCTCGGAAAGTATTTTGAAAAATTTATTTCAGTGAGTGAAAGTACACACTTAGAGCTTTCCAACGCCCCATTGTGCAGCCCAAACTGACTTCAGACCAGAGAGAACCAAGTCTCCTAAAAAGCCCAGAAAGCATTTTTCAAACTGAAATGGCACCCCAAAAATTTTATGCAAGGTCGAAAGCAAAAGTGGCAAAAACTTGGGATAAAGAGAGGTTTGCAACAGCAGATGGACACAAGAGGTTCAATGACATATTTTCCAAGTGCAATGTCCACATGGAGAGAGGGTTCGTCATGGAAGAGCTCATTAAGGAAAAGTATGGAGCAATGATAGAGGCAAGGGGATGGACCCAATGGGTACAAAGTCCTACACAAGCTAGCATCACCGTAGTCCAAGAATTCTATGCTAACTTGCCAGATCAAAGAATGTGGCAATTCTTTGTAAGGGGAAAGTGGATCCAGTTGTTTCCCCATGACATCAACAGCTTCTTGCACACACCTGATGAGCCCACCGAACCAATGGATGTCTTAAGAGAGCAGGTCAGTGCCACAGAGATAGCAGAGAGGTTATGCCCAAGGGGTGCAAAGTGGGAGACCAGAAGAGGAAAATTTCTGCATTTCCAGAGACAGGACATGCATCTGGATGCTAAGGTGTGGTCTCTGTTCTTGTTTACAAAATTGACTCCTACTTCCCATTTTACTGAAATCACACCAGAGAGAGCCTACTTCCTCCATGCTTTATTTGAAGGCATTCCCATCAATGTGGGGGCCATCATTCACAAGCAAATCATAGATATGGCAAACCACAAGAGAGGACGACTCCCTTTTCCCTCTCTCATCACTGCCATTTGTTTGGCCAATGGGATTGCACTGAGCTCCACAGAGCCAATGGAAAAAATTCCCAAAAGTATCTCAGCTAGTTCAGTAAAAAAAATCATGAGAGACCATCCCTCAACTCGATCAGCAGCAAGTTCTAACACATCCAATGAGATGGACATGGCTGCCCTCCATGAGAGGATGAGTGGGTTGGAAAAGAAGATAGGGAAGCTGGCCACTTACAACATGAAGATGTGGAAATTATGGGTCCAGCATGAGGGCATACCAGAGGATCAGTTGCCCACTGAAGATACTTCTGAAGAAGAAGGAGAGGGTTCGGAAGAAGAGGAAGAAGATGAAGAAGAAGAAGAATATTTTTTTTTAGCTTTTGCTATGATCTTTTGGACTTGTTCTTTTGATCTTGTGTGTGAGCTTGCTTTTGTGTGTTATTGTATCTGAGAGTGTGCATAATGCAATTTCATTAATCTGTACTCAATCTCCATTCATATTAATGAAATTATGTTTTTCTCTCAAATTTGTGTCAAAGCATGCTTTTCATAATTTCTCCAATGAAAATGTGAAAAAATGACTCTGCATCTGCTTATCACTGATAAAAACCTGTCCAAAGTGGGAATATTGAAAATTGCATTCAGAATCTGAAGATTTCCTGGAATTAATCGGCGGGACCGCGCCAAATTCTGGAGCGGCCGCGCCACTTGGTATAATGAGATTTGGCAACTACAGAGCTGAGGAAATAGAACCTCCACTGCAGGTATTCTTCTTAAGACACATTTTATGCCTGAGAGACACTTTTAGTCAATTTTCATTTTTAATTGCTGAAAATCATGCAAATTTTTATCACTAACCCATGAGACCAGAATGCAAAAAGCCACTAAGAGAGATCCATCCAACCTCACTCCACCCCGAAAGTCAGGGAAGTATCTCTATCACTCCTATGTTTACTGCTGCTTTGAGGAGAAAGCATGTTTTCAAGTTTGGGGTGGGATACTCTTCATGCAATTTTAAGGGGATTTGAAAAATTTTAAAGTTTGGGGTGGGATACTTTTCATGCATGGATCTGAAAGCACTGTTTTTTTTTCAAAATTTCACCAAAAAATCCAATAGAGACTTTGAAAAATACCAGTGAAAACCCCTGATCATATGAATAGCATGATTCACTTTCAATCACTAGAACCAACCTGAGGAAAACTTGAGGCGAAACAGTGAAAGGTTTTCAAAATTCTGAGGTGATTTAGGCACCTATTTAAAAATCGTTTGAGCCTTTTTCAAAGCCACCCATTTTAATGCACAAGTTGCATCACCTTTTGTCAAACCCTTTGAGCCGAAAAGATCCCAGTTTTGTTTCAATGTCCCATGCTACATGAACCAGCCTTAGTGATAAATAAACTTGTTTCTTCCTTACCCATGATTCTCCAAATTATTGAAGTGTTCTGTTTGAATGAGCATGGATAAAGATTTTGAAGTTATAAGGAGGGTTGGATGAAGGGTATAGAAATATTTCTTTGTGAAGGGGAAGAAGGAGCAAGAGAAAGAAAAAAGAGAGTTCTGGGCTGAGTAGGAGAAAGGCCACCTTGTGTGTGCACCGGGACACGGGCCTCAGCAAGCTTGGAGTCTCTGAGTCAACCGGCAAGGTAAGCTGGACTCCAAACAAAGCCAAAGAAAAAAAAAGAAAAGGTTGTGGGTTAGTTAAGGGAAAGGCCACCTCGTGTGTGCACCGGGTTTCGGGCCTCAGCAAGCTTAGGGACTCTGAGTCAACCGACGAGGTAAGCTAGACTCTGGACAAAACCCAAAGAAAAAGAAACATAGGAAAAAAAAAAAAAAAAAAAAAAAAAAATGGGGGTAAAGGAAAAATTTGAGGGATCAATGCAAAAGAATAAGTTTGGGGTGGAAGAGCTTGGGGGAAAAGTCACAAATCCAATTCATGCTCAGGAAAGTGGAAAATGGATATGAGGAGGAGAATAAAACACAAAAGAAAACCAAAAATCTTCATCATACCCTTTAACCCTGCCTCATTACAACCCATAAAGACCTATTGATCAGAATTGAGAATTCCTTCAGGTTAGTGGAGAGTGGACTGATGGTTGGCTTATGGAGCTGAATTGAGACTTCTCACTTGTATGGGCATGTTCATCTTTGAAAAATTTGAAGAAAATTCGAAATCTGTTTTAACTAAGCAAGAAGAACCATCATTAGGAAAGGAGTGAATCATCTATTTTGAAACTTTAGTAGGGAGGATCACTGAATTTTTCTTAGTCTTTACAGATCTATCTGGTATTTATTTCAGAGTTTGCTCGAGGACGAGCAAAGGTTTAAGTTTGGGGTTGTGAAAAGTGTCCAAAAGACACTTATTTAAGCATGATTTAATGAGCATAAACTTCCATTTTGAGTTAATTATTAGCATGAAAATGAATTATATAATTCAAATTCGTGTTTTGTGTCTCAGGTGCCTGATAGAAGAAGAAAATCTGAATTCTAAGGAAAAATGAAGGAAAAAGGAGCAAAATCAAGCAAAAACAGGGAATGGCGTGACCGCGATGGTAAAATGTTCAAAAATTCAAAGAAATCCAAAAAATTCTCAACGGCTAGTGAGGCTGAAAGGAGGACAGCTCGTGAATGTGAAATGGCGTGACCGCGCCCCTCGAGGGCGCTACCGCGCCATGAAGATGGCGCTTCCAGAGGCGCTGTCGCGCCGCACTGTTTCCTTACATAGATGTCTTGTTCTATTTCGGGAAGTCGGCAAAGTGTCTAAGGAGTGGCGCGACCGCGCCAGTTCTACAGCAAAAGGAGGCACGACCGCGCCATTAAGAATCCTTCCTCTTGTGGAACCCGAAGGCCGTTTTCCGGACTTAGACAAAATTCTGCTCCAGTGGCGCGACCGCGCCAAAACAAAGAAAAATTCGGCGCGACCGCGCCAAAACAAAGAACAATTCGGCGCGACCGCACCACTGACTCAGCTTCGTGACTTGCGGAAATCTCGGGATTCTGACTACCAATCAAGCCCAAACTTGGGAGAAGAAGTCTTAATTATCTAAGGAAGGTATCCACGAAGATTTTATGGAATAATGCTCGAGTCTAGGTGCATTGAATGATCAAGAAAAGAAGAAGTTCAATTCAAAAAAGGAAACTGCTGCCAAAAGGAGAAGAGAAAATCCGAGTTTTAAGAGAGCTATATCTAGAGTTCCCATATCCCAATTGAAGCCAAACTTGGAATGAAGATTCCTGGAGCAACTGAGGATCATATCACGAAAATTCAGGCCAATCCAACACGGGCTTCTCAAGATTCACATCTCCAAAGTGGTGGACCAAGTGCAGAAATTGGCAGCAGAAACTAGGCAACTTCTTCTCTTCATATCTCGAGTTTCCCAACTCAGAATGGATTCAAATTTCGTACACAAATCAAGGACAATGAAAGGAAGGTTCTTATGTAATTTCAGCCAATTCTGAGGTCAGTAAAGCACAATTCATACCCCTGGACAGAGGCTAAAATTACAAGTTCTGGGCAGAACTTCTGCTATAAAAGGAGGTCTGAGGCAGAGATCAAGGGAGGAGTTTTTAGATCCAGTTCCGAGTTCAAGCTCTTAGAATAGTTTGTATTTAGTTTTTATTGTTTTGTAGTTAGGTTATAGAGAAGAGAAAAGTCTAGAGGGAGTCTTACACGACCTCTTGGCACTTTAGAGAGAAAAGGTGAAGATTTCAGTCAAGGCGAAAGAGAAGCCACAGGCAGTCCTTCAAGGGGGTTTCTGTACTTAGTTTATTTTTATGTCTATGTCTGTAATTGAATCCTTATTACTGTGTGGTTATTCTATTAGCATGGAGTAGTCTCTCTTTGTTGGGGAAGTCATGAATTCCTAGTTTGTATTATGTTTGAATTCTGAATTTTACAGCAATAAAGTACTCTGCTTTTGTTCTAGAATCCGTATTCATTGCTTATTGCTAATCTAGATTTATATCTGAATTTTAATGAGGTACGAATGAGAAGTTAAATTTCAGTAAAGATTTGGGTCAGTCATATGATTCTCTGTTTTCTAAAACAACTCGCTTTTAAACTAGATTGTTCCGGTTTCGAAGGAGACTAGTGAGAGGCGATGTGACTTTTTAAACTCTTGTTCTGAATAAGAGAGAGTAAATCTTTAAGCTTTTATATTTATGCACTTAGGAATTGAATGTTCCGGTATAGAAGGAGTTCAAGGAATAAGTGAAAGTTATGTCCTGTATATGGGTAACTAGGTTTTCAAAAGCTAAGTCAAGGCAAGGATATTTGAGCTATAAAATCAGAATTCTACATGTTTACAACTAGGAGGGATTGACACTCTTCCCCAACATCTCATCTCTATTAGTTTTTTCAAGTAGTTTAATTCTGTTTTCTTTTCAGTTTTCAAAACCAAAACCAAAAATTTCTTTTCCCTCAATCAATAGAAAGATCTTTGCTTAAACTGAGTTCTCATCAAGGTCTCTGTGGGATCGATATCTGGACTCTCGAGTGTATATTACTTGCTGACCTAGTGCACTTGCTAGACACCCAACAATGATCAAGAGGATGAGGAATTCGTCTTGAAGGAGGCTCCGGCTGAATTCGAAGAAGGAGGCCAGTCGACCATTGACAAATTAAAGAAAGTCGACTTGGGCACAATAGAGGACCCGAGGCCGACATTTCTTAGTGCTTCACTGACGGTCGAAGAAGAAGCCGAATACATGGTGTTGCTTCGCGAATATCGTGACATCTTCGCCTGGAACTATACAGAGATGTCTGGCCTTGACCCACGAGTGGCAGTCCACAAATTTGCGGTTCACCCCCCTGTCCGGCTGGTCAAACAGTCGCAACAACGGTTCCAACCAGAACTCGTACCAGAAATCGAAAAGGAGGTCGACAAACTGATCGCGGCTAATTTCATCAGAGACGTGAAGTACCCGTCTTGGATCGCGAATATAGTGCCTGTCAAGAAGAAGACTGGCCAAATCCGGGTCTGCGTCGACTTTCGCGACCTGAACAAGGCATGCCCGAAGGACGACTTCCCTCTGCCGATAACCGAGCTCATGGTCGACGCGACAACGGGTCATGAAGCTTTATCTTTCATGGACAGCTCTTCCGGCTACAATCAAATCCGGATGGATCCAAAAGATGAAGAGCTCACTGCATTCCGCACGCCGAAAGGCATCTTCTATTACAAAGTGATGCCGTTCGGACTCAAGAATGCCAGCGCAACATACCTGCGAGCAATGCAGAACATCTTCTACGACTTCCTCCATAAACGAGTCGAATGCTACATCGACGACCTGGTGGTGAAGACAAAACAGAGGTCAGACCATCTTCTCGACCTTAGAACAGTGTTCAAGCGGCTGCGACGGTTTCAACTCAAAATGAATCCGTTAAAGTGTGCTTTCGGTGTCACTTCGTGTAAATTCTTGGGTTTCATTGTGCATCACAGAGGGATCGAAATTGACCAGTGAAAGATCGATGCCATCCAGAAAATGCCAGAGCCCAGAAACGTCTCCGAGCTCAAGAGTTTTCAAGGCCACTTGGCTTATATTTGACGTTTCATATCCAATCTTGCTGGGAGATGCCAGCCCTTCAGTCGACTGCTAAAGAAAGAGACGCCATTCGAATGGGATGAGTCATGCCGAAATGCCTTTAACAATATAAAGGCATACCTTACCAAACCACATGTGCTTGTCGCACCGATCGTCGGCCGACCACTGTTGCTCTACATCGCAGCACAAAAGGGATCCGTCGGAGCTCTGTTGGCTCAATGCGACGAAGATAACAAGGAACGTTCCCTCTATTACTTGAGTCGAACGCTGGTGGGTGCTGAACTGAATTATACACCGATTGAGAAGACATGTTTGGCGCTTGTCTTCGCTGTTCAAAAGCTCCGTCACTATCTTCTGGCACACTCGACGAAACTCATTTCGAGAGCCGACCCGCTGAAGTACATTATGTCACGACCCATCCTCTCTGGTCGACTGGCAAAATGGGCGTTGCTCTTCTCCGAATTCGAGATCAATTTCGTGCCGTAACGAGCAATCAAAGGCCAAGGATTGGCCAATTTCCTGGCAGACCATCCGGTGCCGGCCGAATGGGAGTTATCAGAGGAATTCCCGGATGAGGAAATCTTCCTGGTCGAGGTGATCCCTCCTTAGGAGATGTACTTCGACGGTGCAGCACGAAGAAGTGGAGCCGGCGCGGGGGTCCTGTTCGTTTCGCCGAAGAAGGACCAACTCCCATACTCGTTCGTGCTTACTCAAGCTTGCTCGAACAACGAAGCAGAGTACCAAGCCATCCTTCTCGGGCTCGGCATAGCAGTCAAGATGCAGTTGCCGCAGTTAAACATTTACGGCGACTCGGCTCTGGTCATCAAACAACTCACAGGCGAATTTGAGGTAAAGAAACCTGAACTCGAGCCATTTTGGAGACAGGGTGGAGAACTTCTGGCCCAAATCCCAGAAGCATCACTCCACTACGTCCCTCGCTCTGAGAATGGGCCAGCCGACGCATTAGCCGGCATCACAACCAGTCTGGCACAATTCGACCAGCGGCCAAGCCAAATCCCCATTTTCGAACTTTGGGTAATTCCTCCCCCGACAGAGGACGGAACAGAGGAAGAGCAAACAGAAAAGATAGAGGAATCCCTTCCTATCTCAGCCAGCCAAAACGAAGTTCAAGACAGGCGCGAACCCATTGTGAACTTCCTTCGCCACGGCACACTTCCTATCGACCTGCGAGAACGAGTCCAGATTCGGCGAGCAGCTCCAATGTATGTTTTCATCCACGACATACTTTACCGGAGGTCGTATGAAGGTCTGCTTCTTCGTTGGGGTCAAAGGAAGAGGGGTCGCAAGTCCTCAAAGAGACACACAGTGGAATCAGTGGTGCGCACCAAGCCGGCCCGAAGCTCCACTTGCAAGTCAAACGACTAGGCTATTACTGGCCATCGATGCTCAGGGACGCTATCGAAATGGCTCGAACTTGCAAACAGTGTCGGCTCCATGCCGATTACATACACCAGGCGCCGGAACCGCTTCACCCGACTATCGCATCATGGCCATTCGAGGCTTGGGGGATGGACATTATTGGTCCCATCTCTCCTAAGTCCGACTCCGACCGGCAGTACATCCTGGCTGCCACCGACTACTTCTCAAAATGGGCCGAAGCTGCCGCCTACCGAGAAGTGAAGGCTGCAACCGTCGTCGATTTCATTCGAACACAAAACATCTATTGATATGGAGTTCCTCGATACATAATGACAGACAACGGTACACCATTCAAAAACAAAGTCATGGACCATTTTTGCGAAAAATTTCGCATACAACAACGGACCTCAACGGCTTACAATCCGGCAGCCAACGGACTCGCAAAAGCTTTCAACAAAACGCTCTGCAAAATCTTAAAGAAGACCATTGGCGCCAACAAAAGGAGTTGGGACAAAAAACTTGGTGAAGCCTTATGGGTATACAGGACGTCGTTCTGAACACCGACCCAATCAACTCCATTTTCGTTGGTCTATGGTACCGAGGCAGTGCTTCCTCTCGAAGTACAACTGCCGTCTCTGCGAATTGCTATGAGAGAAGGACTAATGACGGAGGAATGCGCTCAACTGTGTTTGGCAGAACTCGAGTCACTTGACGAACAGCGACTCGAATCGCAGCAACGACTCGAGTGTTATCAATCTAGAATGACCAGAGCCTTCAACAAAAAGGTACTACTCAGGTCATTCCAGAAAGGCGACCTCGTGCTAGCAGTTCGATGGCCAATGCTCTTCACGAGCAAAACCGGGGGCAAATTCGCGCCAAAATGGGAAGGACCCTACGTCGTACAAGAAGCCTATACGAATGGCGCATACAAGCTCATCACTGCAGACGGGTCGGAGTTGCCAATAACAAACGGTAAATTCCTTAAACGATTTTACCCATGAAGAAAGGCAGCCAAAAAAAAACAAGGAGAGAACCTCGAAAAAAAAAAAGGGTGTGTACTTCTCATTGCAAAAAAAAAAAATATTGTGTAATGGGAACAGTGCAAGCTTCGCATCAAAAAGTGAAGCTACAAAAAAAAAGAGAGAAGAATTCTCAACAAAAAAAAAAGAAGCACATCAGACTGATGGAAACTCAAAGTCAGCTACTCTCTGTCGTAGTCGCCCCACTCCGGCTTCAACTTCAGCCAACGCCTGTGTCTCGGCCTCGTCAAGGACAGGCCGTGTACGAAGAGAAACAAGCTGACCCTCCAACGCAGCAGCTTCCTCCTCAGTAGCATCAAGACCGGTACGAATACTCATGAGCTCGGTGTCTGTGGTATCAAGTTGCGCCGAGAGAGACGCCAAGCGGTCACGAAGGGCTATCCGCTCAACCTCCACAGCCTCACGTTCAGCCTGACATCGATCCAGATCTACAGTTAAATCATCGCGACGACGGTTGACTTGCTGGACGGATCGCGCGAGTTCAGCTTCGGTGGTGAACCGCTCGGCTAAACTGAGCTTCCCGGCCAAAGAACAGCGCAATTGCTAACAACGAGCCACCCCCGATGCAAAGTCCTCCACCAACTACTCCAGAATAGAGGTATCAATACCAACGACCCTCGGATGCTCTAGAATAGCACGGGTGTCAACCACAAGCTCGGGAGGATCGTCGGCCGGTACCAAGAATGACTCGACAAACTCAGTCCATGTACCCAGCGCAGATCGTTGCATCAGCATCCTCGACCTCATCGAAAGAGGAAAGGCCGACAACTAAAAAACAGGGGAGACAAAGTAAGGGGCTGAGAAAGAGAAAAGTAATAAAAAAAGAAGGGGATGAAAGAGACACTCACAGACACAAGACGCGAAGTCGATGAGTTTTCGCAGACAGGTTGGTGCCCCGAACTCAGAGTTCCTTTCTTAACAATGAGAATGGCTTCATCGCTGCTGGGAGGTAGCGACACAAGAGGTTCTTCCTTCGAAAGCATGATAACCGGAGGACCCAAATCAGCAGAAAGATGCTGGAGTTCACCCTCAACTGGTCTAATCTGCGCTTCACCACCATGGGGAGCAATTACCGGGACTCTCCGACAACAGCAGCAGGAGGCACCTCGTCGACCCATTCCAGTTGCCGAACACCCTCTACGTCGGTAAGACCAAGCAAATCGTCTTGCTGAAAGTCGGGTCGATCCAAAGACAGCACCAGGACGATCGCAAGCTCCTTCGAAGGTACATCGCCTAAAAGTTGGGATGTTTGCCCTCCAACTTCAATCATCTGTGCAGACGTCGCCGCCGGCTCCGCAATGGTCACTCCAGTTGGCAAATCAAAAGATTGGCCGACCGTCTCTGGATCCTTGATCTATTCTCCAGCGGAGTCTAACAAGGGAATACTCGTAGCAAAAAGTAAAGGAAGTCTCGGCTTACTTAAACCTGTATGAAGTCGTCTCTTGAAGGGAGGAGTGTAAACGATTGATTCAGGCTCCGGCACTGCCCGCTTCTTCCTCGAAGCAACTTTCTTCGGAGAAACGGGTGACTCGACCTCACCTTTTCCCTTGTCCAAAGGAGCATTCTCAACCGGTAAAGAAATCACAACCGACTGGACTTCACCCTCGGTCGGAGGGGTCTCTTTGATCACAACCCTTGTCGCCGACGCTGTTTGAGCCGGATCAGCCAACTTATCCTTCACAACCTTTGGCCGAGGCGCTCTCTTCTTCGCAGCAGTAGATGCCTTCGCTTTGGCAGCAGTCGGAGGTTTTGTACTCTTTCGCGTGCTCTTTCTAACACCACCTCCGGCACCAGCATTTCCTTGCGCAGACTGTGAAGCTTTCTTCGGCACAGGGACACCGTAGAGTTTCTTCCTTCCCCTCTAAACAAAAGAAGAGGAGAGAAGGAGCCAAAAGGTTAAAAAACAAGAAAAAGGGAGAAAGCCCGAAAAGGAACAGAGAAAGAACAGTACCTCGAAGTAGGGAACAATAGTCTCAAGCCATGACTCCCGAAAGAGAGCCGTCTCGGAACTAGAACTCACGAAAGCGGGTACTTCTACTTCGCCAAGAAGACAAGAAGTCGCGGCTCGCCATACCCCCAGCAGCGCGTTAACCGTCTCAGTCCCCCGTTGGTCAGCAAACAATGGTCCCGACAGATCTTAGCAAAACCCAAACTGACGAGAGAATCAATGAGGACTGTAAGGCTCAACGTTGAATGACTCACGCTGGCGCAAGACGAGAGAAGTCGCCTGCAGACAGCGGAAATATTCTACTTCGATTCGAGAAGCGAAACGACCTGGCTTGTCGACGATCGGACCAGGAGGAAGGGCAGCAGAGGGATACCAATATCGTACCTCACCACGCCAAAACAGAGAACGAGCTTTCTCCTGCGTATAAAAGTGGACATGCGCTGGATTGCGGTACAACATCATAAGCGGTTTGTCGCCGTCACTGGAATCAGCTTCATAAATGCCAAAGCGTTGGGCGAGCCAGGCGAAAATATACGGCCAAGGTACTCTCCCCGGAGAAAAAGAGTTAAGGCCTCAATAGAAATTTGCCAGAGTTGCGCTGGCCAAGTTGAATTTCCGACCGCCGGCCATGTAACAAGCCACTTTGAGAACACTGACCCTCAGAGTACCGCTCGGCAAAGGAAAGACGGAATGGCAAAGCCATGCTGATAGAAAGGCGGCCAGATATACTTCATCCGCGAGATTAGCAGGGACTCCAAGCTCCGAAAGAGGTTGATTTTGAAGCACCGAACGGTCGCGGTTCATAGAGCCCGGCGTTTTCTCACGATTGGCCCAGGTTTCTGTTATATGTTGCGCAGCCTCTATGGCTCGAAACCAGAAGGACACCCACTCAGACATACGAATACCAGCGAATCCATTGGGGCCTATAGCTGTCACACGGCAGTACAACCGGTAATATGCAAGGAGAAGGTATTGAAGACTCTCCGGTAGTGGCATGGAACGACTCTGGGTAAAATCTGCCACCGTTGGGGTCGCTTCATCGTAAATACTCCCTGAGAGAGGTAACCCTCCGAGTTTATGCAAATCCCATAGCGAAATTGACAGTTCTCACACCCGGGTGAAGACTGTGTTGGTCGAAGAACACCAGACCTCCGTGAACGAGTGCATGACGTTGCTGCAACACCGGTAAGCAAACATAGAGGCTCAAACCGCATGAGTCAAGTAAGCTTGGGCCAGCAGCTCAGGACAAGTGTGGAGGACAACGCCTGCCCACTCGAAGTAGAAAGGCAGAAGTGAAGGACTCATGCATACACATTGCCGACCATCCCAAACATCAAATCCGTCATGGTCGATTGAAAGCTTCGGTTCGGAGAAACGAACTTGATGGTCGTGCAGCGGGCTCAGCAAGATGTGGCCTACCACCTGATGCGGAGATGATGGAGCTTCATTGACCCCAGGGAGATAACAAACTTGATCATCTTCGTCGACAACAGGACGACTCCATAGCTCGTGAACAGACTTGACCGGGGGCATCAGATATCCTTTACAGCTCGCAAGGGTCAAACCTAGGAAGGAGACGGACTCCGAAGGAGTAGACATCTGCAGTAGAACGTAGAGGTCATCAGCCAAACCAAAATCAGGTAACGATTCTTTCCCCCACAAAAAAAAAAAAAATAGAGTCTCCCGCGGCCAAAAGCAAAGTCGCACAAAAAAAAAAAAAAAGAGGAGAAAGAAACTTGCGAAAAAAATTCGAAGTCACAAGCCGAGAAACCGAGGGGCGACAAAAAGAACCAGTCACCGGTGAAAAAAAAAAGAGAATGGAGAAACAAAAAAAAAGAGAGTGGGCAAACCAAAGATGTATACCAATCCTCTTTGACCAATCGAGAAGCAAATCTCGCGCCCGGCGACCGAGCCGAACACGATCAAAAGGGAGTTATTTCACCCGGCGATCAAGCTGGACGGAGCACATCTTCAAATTCGCAGCCAACTACAAACCCGGCTGCTGTAAAAAAAAAAAAAGGGGTAGCACCCGATGACCGAGTCAGGTGCCACCAGAACAACAGTCCCAAGGCTTCGCGCATGGCAACAGAGCTTAGCGCGACCGAATCAAGCAGCCTTGAGGCCAGCAAATCGGAAGCGAATAAAATCGAGTTCTCTAGTGCTCGGCGACCAAGTTAAGCACACCAAAACAGAGAATTCAACACCTGGCGACAGAGCCAGATACCGCGCACCCGATCCTAGTGCCTGACGATTGAGTCGGACAGGAAAAGGATGCAGCGAAACAAAAAAAAGATGCCCGGCCACCAAGCAGAGCATCCCCCCAAAGCCCCGCGATCAGCCACAGGTCTGGCCGCGATCAAGGCAAATACCCGGCGACCGAGCCGAGTACAATTCAAAACCGCGTGACTGAAGACAGAGATGGACGTGACTAAAGCAACACTCGACGACCGAGCCGTGTGCCGTGCAACAAATTCCTACAGTCGGCAATCAACCCGGACGCAGCCAGACGGAGTCAGGTATGTAAACTCTTTCCCGAACAAAAGGTTGCGACAAAAAGAAGCCGTCGCGAAGGAAAAGCAAGCGACAAAAGAAGCAGTCGCATACAAAACAAAAAAGGAAAAGGCTGTGACAAAAAGAAGCCCACGCAACAAAAAAAGGAGGTTGTGACAAATAGAAGCCGTCACCAAAAAGCTGCGACAAAAAGAAGCAGTCGCGAAAAAAAAAAACACAAAGGGAGACACACAAACACACCTAGCAACTCCTGTTAGCCGCAACTGACCCCGGCCAGCCGCTACCAAAACAAAATTTCTATCTCCCGGCGACAGAGCCGCCCAAAGCCAGAACAAAAACTGCACCCGACGACCGAGCCGGATGCGACAGCAGCACCCGGCAACAGAGCCAGATGCGACAACATGAAAAGGCAACACCCTGACAACCAAGCCGGGCTCATTCGAAATAAACTGTTCGCACCTGGCAACCATGCCGGAGGCAATCGCAGCACCTCGGCGATCGCGCCAAGTTATACAACAGAATTCTGCGTCCTGGCGACCGAGCCGGACGCAGCCGAAACACAACTTCAGCACCCGACGACTGAGCCGGGTGTGACCAAAGCAGAATCCAATATTCGGTAACCGAGCTGGATGCCATCAGGATTCAACTCCAGCACGCGATGCATGAAGAATTGTTAGTGTCGTCGCATTGACAAACTGACAGACACTTAGAGCGTGAGAGAAAATAAACGTGAGACAGAGAGGAAATTCAAGAAAAAAAAAAGAGAGTAAGAGAAAGAGAGACTGAGGGAGGAGTTGAAAATGAGAGGACAGAAAAAGAAGAAGAAAGAGGGAGGAAGAGAAGAAGAAAGAAAAGAGAGCGGGGTCAACACCGACTGACTCGAATCCAATTCGAGGCTGCCGGGGCAAAGAAAATTATACAGTACCTTTGAATTCGGGTTCGCTGAGAAATTCTGGCGCAAGCCAGGAGGATTGCGGAATCGAATTACAAGCAACAGCAAGCAATAGGTCGCACCCCTTCTCCCCAATCGCAGTCAACCAATTCGAACCTTCTGCGTCGCTGTCGCAAGTGGTCTCTCAATCTGAAAGCAAAGCCAAGTCGCAGAGGGTATTTAAGTCTCAGCAAGTTGCAGGCAATCTCCCGAAACCAGAATTGCAGATCGAACTCACGTACAGTCTAATCCACAGATATAAGGTAACAGTCTATTCGAAGTCGCAAACTAATGAGAAGCAACAAGTTTGTAAGCGGGATCAAGCCGCAGAGAAAAGAAAAGACGGGGGAGAGAGATTCGATGTTATTAAGGAAGGTCGAAGAGTCTCTCTAAGAAGGGGATCGATTAGCCTTCTCAAGACATACCAGGGTTTATCAAGGAGACCCCTACGAAGAGTCATGTTCAAATTAGAATTCGGTTTGGAAAACCCGTAGGAGGGGGCGTTAATTAGAGGAGTGGGACCCACTTCTTCCCAAACCTTATTAAATCCTTCGACCTTCTCCAATTTGAGATGGAATACGCGAACACCATCCCGAAGCAGAGGTCGCAAAAATTCATCCAGGAGGATGCAGAGCGACCGGGTCTGATAGAAAGACGTTCGATTCAACTCCGAAACTACAGAACCAATCGTGCCAGAGTCGAGCAGCTTCAATAGAAGCCACAGTTCAGAAGATTTTATGCCTCGTCGAGAGATCGCCTAAACCGAAATAGAACTCAGAGTTCTCTGTTCTGGTGCATGCCTCATCCATGGCGCCATTTGGGTTCGACGAAGCTGTGGTCGCGGCCGTCCCCTATTCCGGCACCTCGGCGATCTTCTCAAACTTAGCGGTTGTATGCAAGAAGGCCGACCATGCCGACCTCTGCTGCTCCGTTGATAAGCGCACCCTCAAGGCCTTCGACACCAGGTCACACTCCGACTTCATGATTGACTTCTCTGTTGCCCGCCGCCAACACCTTGCACTGATTTGAGTTAGACCACCACCTTCGCCCCAGCCGAAGCTCGCAAAAGTCATGGCACCGGAGATGAAAGCGGAGGAAGGTCCCAAACCCACCTGGCTACTATTGACGAGTTCGAGCCTAGTTAAACTTAAAGCAAAAGCCTATGCGTTTTGCTCCCATTCGTGCTCTCCTCTCGCTCGGCGACCGGGTCGTCGAAGCTACACTACTCTTCATTGCGACCGGCTCCATTCCTCTACACCAAAATTCAACAAAGTTTTGGGGTTGTCTAGTCACAAAATTCAATCTTGACAAAGCAGAAGGGTCACAACCTATCTCAAGTCGCAACACGCCGAGACTCACAGAAATCGTTCGTAACTGCCTTCTATAAAGCCTCAAAGCGATCTTCGGTTACAGTCAAGCAACCCTCAACTCAAATGACTGCAATTCATCATCAAAATTCGACCTAGGCTACATCTCTGCTCAGGTATTCATCGTCATTTGATACCGAACAAGCAGTGTATGTTAAAAAAAAAAAAAAAAAAAAGCTTAACCGCTCTTAAACTTCTAGTGAGCCAAAAAATTTTAGATACGAGTGTACAGAAAATATACTCTGTCCTAAAAAAGCAAGAGGACAGAAAAATAATACACAAAAGATAAACGATCCTAAAAGAGTAAGAGGATCAGAAAAAAAAGGAAATGCGTGTGTGTATTATGTTCTTCAGTTTCGAAACTTGCTCTTTCTTCCTGAACGGTCAAGTCTTGAAGGGGGCAATCTGTATTCACCGAAATGTGCATAGCCCAAATTCGATGAGTCCAGCAACCCATCGATCCATCAAACAACGATCGTGGGTAGGCTCTGTTCATCTTCAAGGTTCGTCGCTGCAGCCCATCGCGAAGTCCAGCCGCATGCTCACGTCATCGGTACAGTCGGCAACACAGTCAGCGGAAATCGTAAAGTCAGCACCCGTCAACATGCTTCATCAGCTCATGACTTAGTCTTTAACTGAAGGAGAGAAAGAGGGGCCACGAACCTGGTCTCCCTCCCCTCTTCTTCCACAACTTCACTGAAGAATGAGGATCACGATCCCAATTCCCAGGCAACGTTTCTCAACAGCTACACAGACCAACTACAAATAGCCAGAAGTTCCCTATCCACAGGGGTGAAGAAATTGATTCCGAAGGACATCCCGACGAGTGAAGAACTCTCTCCCTCTCTCAAACCGAAGGACTCAAATTCCTTCTCGGAGGAGAAGCTCTCGCTAACAGAGGTTCTATCAAACCATCGAAGCCAACCAATTCGTCGTTCGTCGCTCTACAGTTCAACCAGAGTAGCTCTACATGTTCGCCGGCAGCGTAATAAGTCGATACACACGGAGCACAAAACACCTCCGTCCGACCGACCAAAGCCACAACAGATCGTGAACACTCGCTCTCGCAACTTGAGTTCGACGTTCGTTCGTTCACAGAAGCTTCGACTTCATCAACAACACACGGAGATCGAATCAGAGGAAGCATAGGAGACTGTACTCGCATCCCTTGATACGAAACACACAAATTGTAACACGAAAATTTGCTATTAGTAATTGAAATATTCTCTCGGTCACGCCTCTTCGCGGACCAGCAGATTTTCGGTGAAACAGTTTTAAAAACCGAACCGGCCATCAAACCGGCAGTATGTTCGGTTTTGGTCGAACCTGGTTAGACCGGGTTGGACCAATGGTTCAACCATTGAATATCATCCTCTATACTTTATAAATATGTTATATTGCTATAGGTAAAAAGATAAAATTAATGTTGATTACAGAGAACCAGGCCGAGTCAATAAGAATTGGATTCGCCTCCGGTTCTGGTTCAATCGGGTTGGATCGGTCGGTCCGGTTCAGTTTTTAAAAGAGTGATCTTTACATTAAATTTTTTTTAAATAGTATTATTGTTTCACCGAAAATCCACTGGTCCGCGAAGAGGCGCAACCGAGAGAATATTTCAATTACTTTAGAATAAATTTGTGTTACAGGGTGTGTTTTTGTATCAGGAAAATGCGAGTAGAGTCTCCTATGCTTCCTCTAATTCGATCTCCGTGTGTACTTGGTGAAGTTGAAGCTTCTGACGAGTCGTCGTCGTTTTGAGTTCTAGGAACGAGTGTGCACGATCTAAAATGGCTTTAGTCGGGCGGACGGAGGTATTTGTGCTCCGTGTGTTTCGACTAGTGACGTTGCCGGAGAACGTGTCGAGCTACTCCCATCAAACTATTGAACGACGAACGGCGAGTTGCTGAACTCCTCTGGTTCGAGAGTTTCCGCGAGTGGAGTTTTTTTCTTGGCAAGAAGGCCTTCGAACTCGAATTTTTCCAACCCTTGTGATAGGGGATTTCCGGCTATTTGTAGCCTGTCTTTGTGATTGTTGAAGAACATTGCCTGGGAAAGAGGATCGTGATCCTCTTTTTGCTGGTGAAGTTGAGGAAGAAGAGGGGAAGAGGAAGACCAGGATCGTGGCCTCCTTTTCCTCTTTCCGTTAAAGACCAGGACTGGTCGTTTAACTGCTGAACTGAGCGGTGAGCCGATGAGTCATGCTGATAAGTGCGGACTCGACAATTTTTGCTGATGAGGGCGTCGACTGAGCTGATGACGTGACGGTGTGAATGGACCCGGGGATGGGCTATAGAATAGATCTTCACATCTTGACGAAGCCTATCCAGGACGACATGTTGTTGGATCGTCAGCATATGGGCTCGGTCAAATTGGGCTATGCACATTTTGATGCATTCAGATTGCCCCCTTCGAGACTTGATCGTTTAGGAGGAACGATCGAGTTTCGAATGTGACGAAGAACACACGACGCACACACTTTTTTTTTTTTTTTTCTTTTCTTTCATCTTGATCCTCTTACTCTTTTAGGATTGCTTATCTTTTGTGTACTGTTCTTCTGCCCTCTTACTTTTTTAGGGCAGTGTATATTTTCTGTACACTTGTATGTATCTATATTTTTTTCGGCTCTCTTACTGTTTTAGAGCCTCTTTTTTTTTTTTTTTTTTTTTTTGCTTACTCGTACTGAAGTACGGTATAAAGAGATGATGTACCTGAATTGGAGGTGTTACTCCGGTTGAATTTCGACTATAAGTTTGGCATTGTTCAAGCTGAGAATTGCTTGATCGTAGCCGAAGAACGCTTTGAGACTTCATGGAAGACATCCGCGACAATTTCTGCAAATCTCGGCGATTTTGGGTGTCGCACAGGGGAGAGGTGTTGCAAGTTGAGATGAGCCGCGACCCTTCTGCTTTGACTAGATGGAACTTTGTGATTAGACGACCCGAGGATTTCGTTGAATTACAGTGTGGTAGAGCTGTTTCCGATGATCATACTGGAGAGAACCATCGGCGTTGGAGAAGAAGTTTTCGTGGGTGGTCTGTCTTCTCGCACACGATCATTAGGTTCGCTTTGAATGTCGGGGTACCAGAACGGAGAACGGCCTCTACTACCAAGGCCATTGAAAATTTTGGGGCGGCTGTCGACGTGGTTGCAGCTGCTGCCGAAAGGGGAAAAGAGGGAAGGGAAGAAGGCCGCAGAAGATGATTTCGTGTCCTCTGTCTCAAAACAATATTTGTTTCCTTTCCCTGAACTAACCTTCAAGTCCTGCTCCAACCGATGAAAATCGATGAGTTAAGTAGGGTTTAGGACATGTGGGTCCCACTTTTCTTATTGGCGCCCTTTTCTTCGCGGATCTCCCAAACTAATTTTTCATTTGAATAGACGTTCGCCTTAGGGCTTTATAAGTTCCGGTACGTCTCTGGGAAAGCTAATCGGTTTCCTGCTCTGAAAGAAACTCTTCGACCTCCCTCCTTTAAAACCTAGTATCCTCGTACCTCCTTCCTCGTTCTCCTCAGTTTGTCCCAGACCACCAGTTGAAAGCGTTCATGGCTAGAGAGAGACCGTCGACGATCTCGACTGTGACTTTACCTTTGTCTCTTCCCGATTGGTGTCAGAGAACTTCCGCGAACTAGGATTGAAAGGTATTGTAAAGCTTTTTTTTTATCTCTCCCGGCAACCTCGGATTGAGTTTGAGTTAGCCGAGGTTCCACTCTCTTTTCTTTCTTCTTCTCTTCCTCCCTCTTTCTTCTTCCTTTTCTCTCTCTTTCTTTTTCTTTTTCTCTCCTCTCTTTTCGACTTCTCCCTCAGTCTCTTTCTCACTCTTTTTTTTTATTCTCTTTTTGCTTTTCGTCTTTTCTCTCTGTGTTTTTTTTCTTACCTTTTTCTCGAACTGGTTTTCTCGTGCGCTCCTGGTGTCCGTTAACATGTCGATGTGACGGACTGGTGTTTTTTCACACGTTTTCTGGCCCAAAGGTGAATCTGGCCCAAAGGTGAATCTGGCTCTATCGCAGGTGCCAGGGCTTGCTTCGAGTGATCCTAGTTAGGACGTTGAGTTCCTTCCCATGACTTCCGTCTGGCTGGTCGGGGAGTGTATGTTGCGTCCGGCTCGGTCGCCGGGCTCTGTTGTCGCTTTAGCTTTGGCCGGCTTGGTCGGCGGGAGATAAAATTTTGTTTTGGTCTTCGAACGTCGAAGTTTTGATTCGACTGAGCTCGGTTGGCTCGTCAGAAGGCCTGGTTTTACACCAACGCGTTTGGTTTGGTCGCTACGTCTTGAGGCCCGCGTAATCGCGCCGGGACATGATTGCCGCAGAAGTTGTATCGACTGCTTGTCTTTTTTATGATGGCTCCTCTTTGTCACGAAACCCTTTTTTTTGTTGTGACGGCTCCTTTTTGTCACAGTCCCTTCTTTTTTTTGTTTGCGACTGCTTCTTTTTGTCGCTTGCTTTTCCCTTGTGACGGCTTGTTTTTGTCGCAGCCTCTCTTGTTTTTTTTTTGTTCGGTGAAGAGTTACATACCTGGCTCCGATTGGCAGCGTTCAGCTCGGTCTATGGTTTGCTCACTCTTTTTTTTTTTTCTCCGTTCTCTTTTTCTATCAGCGACTGGTTCTTTTTGTCGCTCCTTTTTTTTTTTTGCTCGCGACTTTGTTTTTTTTTCGCGGGGTGTGTCTATACCCCTTTTTTTGTTTAACTGAGATAGATCTAGATTGTGTACCTGATTTCAACTCCGGCTGATGATTTTGACACTTTGCTGCAGATGTCTTCTCCATTGGATCCATTCTCCTTCCTCAGCCTAACTATTACGAATGTCAAGGCCACTGTGAAGGGTACTCTCTGGGACTGTTTGCGGATTTGTGACTCTACAGAAAAGCAGAAGCCGTTGCTATTACCTCTTTGGAGACCATCAACTTTTGGTGGTTGCGACGTGACTGTGCCTTTGGTTAAGGCCATCTACGACCTTTGGCGTCGCCCTGTCGTCGACGAGGATGACCAGGTTTGTTACCTCCCAGGAGTCGACAAGACTTCATCGTCCCCACATCAGGCTGCAGGGACCATCCTGCTGAGTCCTATGCACGACAGTCTGGTTCACTTTTTGGAGCCGTTTATAGACAGCGATCGATTCGGTCCTTGGGACACTGAGTCGACAGAGTGCGTGAGCCCCGACATGTACCTTTCTACTTCGAGTGGGCAGACGTCGTCCTCCGCACCTGTCCTAAGCCGTTGGCCGCGGTTGATCTCTTCCATGCCGTCCGAGCTTCGGCGTTTTCCTACCGTTGCTGCAGCAATGTCGTCCACGCTTTTATGGAGGTCTGGTGCTCTTCTACCAACTCCATCTTTACCCGTGAGGGGGAGCTGTCGATCTCCTTGTGGGACATGCATCAACTTGAGCGATTGTCCCTTTCTGGGAGCCTCTTCGACGAAGTGACCCCGTCCGTTGAGGATTTCATCCATAGCCGCTTCCTTCCTCTGCCGAAAAGCATTGGATATCTGATCCTACTACCGCCTCTTCCATTGCTCTCGGTCTTCAGAGACGAACGAATTCTTTGGAGTCACTATGTCCGATTGGGCATCCTTTTTGTTTCGCGCCAAAGAGGGTGCAAGTCCTTCGGAAGATCCCTGGGCCGATCGTGAGAAGACATCCGGCCTTCGCAGCCGCAATAGGTCGGCTTTGCTGAACCAACCTCTGGTCGAGCTTGGAGTCCCTGATGCACTTGCGGACAAAGTGTATTTGGTTGCCTTCTTATCTTTGTGGCTTTGCCGCTTCGTCCTTCCTTTGCCGGGCAATATGCTGAGGCTCACCATCTTCAAGATGGCATGCTATTTAGCCAGCGGCAACAAGTGCAACTTGGCTGTCGTAGCTTTGGCCAACCTATATCGGGGACTCAACAGTTCCTCGTTGGGGCGGATTCCTTGGTCGTTTGTATATGCGTGGCTCGCCCAGCATTTTGGTGTACACGGGGTTGACTCCTCGGGAGGCGATAGACCCTTGATGATGGTGTATCGCAACCCGGATCATTTCCGCGCCTACACTCAAGAAGAGGCTCGGTCGCTGTTTTGGTGCGGCAGGGTGCTCTGCTGGTATCCGTCCCAAGCTCTTCCTCCCAGCCCGATGGTTGACAGACCCGGTCACTATACTTCCCGGATCGATCTCGAGTATTTCTGTTGCTTGCGAGTGACCCGTCTTGTTTTTTTGCAGCGCAACCTTCTTATCGTGGAGCCTTACAGTCCGCACCGGTTCGCTTGCCAGTTCGGATTCTGCCAGGATCTGCCAGGTGCCTTGTTCGCCGACCAACGAAAGGCAGCTTCAGTCGAGGCGTTGGTGGAAATCTGGCAGACCGAGAATGTCTGTCGTCTTGGCATCATGGAAGTGCCCCCTTTTGTGAGCGCCAATGCTGATCCGGGCGTGACCGCTCTCTTCCGAGAGTCTTGGCTCGAGGTGGTCGTCCCCTTCTTTGAGGTGGCTATCTCTCCTTTTAATTTTTTTTTCTTTCTTTCTCCTTTTCGTGTCTCTCTTCTTGTATCGTTGATTTCATCGTTTTCTCTGTTTTGTGCAGAGGGTCTGGAGGAAATTTACTGGCGCATCCACGCCGAAGAAGATTTTGCCGAAGAGAGCTGCTGCCAAGAAGAAAGCGGCTAAGCCGAAGGCCACCAAGAAGAAAGTGGCGACTCCAGCACCAGCAGCACCTGCCCAGGGGGTCGTGATCAGAGAGACCCCTCCGGCAAAGGATGATACCCGGCCCGTCGAGGCCTCTTTGGCAGTTGAGGGCGCGCCTTTAGACAAAAGGAAGGCAGACGTTGAATCGGTGGCTTCACCGAAGAAGGCTGATTCGAAGAAGAAGAAGTCAGCGGCCCCGCGACCAGAGCTAGTCATCTACACCCCACCTCTTTTCAGGAAGCGGCTGCGGACTAGTTTGCGGAAGCCTTCGACTCCCTTTCCTATTGTTCATCCTCCGGAGGTTCCCGCGTCGGGGGAGGGAGAGAGAGCTGAGGAGATGAGACCTATTGCCGGGTCTATTGTTCCTCCCCCAGGGGTTCCCACGTCGGAGGAGAGAGAGAGAGCTGAGGAGATGAGACCTATCGACGGGTGTATTGTTCCTCCTCTGGGGGCTCCCGTGTCGGAGGGAGAGGTCGCTGCAGAGCCGGAGGTGGTGCCTGGGCA
The DNA here is from genome assembly GCA_019845555.1 of Aristolochia fimbriata. NCBI lineage: Eukaryota > Viridiplantae > Streptophyta > Magnoliopsida > Piperales > Aristolochiaceae > Aristolochia > Aristolochia fimbriata. The sequence continues at coordinate 16,488,233 of CM034082.1, read as the reverse complement.
GGTACCCTTGGTCGGGTCGCTAGCTGCTGAGGAGCCTGCTGTTTTGCCTTCCGATGCTCTTGCGATCGTCCTCGCACCCCCCACTGGCCAGCTTATCTTCCGGCTAGACGGTTCGCTCGGTCTCGTCGCTTTGGAGGGTACCCGGCGTTTGGAGCATACTGGAGAGGGGGCGCCCTCTGGTACCGTTGCCGGTGGATTTATGACTGGCGAGGATGGGCGTCCCGTGACCATCTCGAGCGATAGTGATGCGTCCCTCCAGCCTTCGGTTGGAGTTGTCGGGGTCGTCCTTCAGCACCCGGTTTCTGGTCGGGGCAGTTCAGCTGTCGCGCAGCCTTTTGTGACGTTTCCTCCTAGTAGCGAGGAAGCGACTTCTGCGGCGAGAGAGGGAGCTTCGGGTTCGGATCACCAGTCCGCCAGTGAGGGTTCATCGACCGGTAAGCCTCTATTACCTCTTCTCGCTTCCTTTTCGTCTCTTTTTTTTTCTGGGCTTCCTTCTCACCCTCTGGTTTTTTTTTGTTACCAAAAAGTCGACCCTCCTGCTTTCGGCGAAGTCAAGGCTGTTGATGCAACAGTCCGTGCTGGACCTATGGGCAGGTTTTGTTAAGTCGGTCTTAGCACCTGCCGACGATCCCTGTTCTCCTGAGCTTGTGGCTGAGCAAACGGCTCTCCGTGACCGCCTGGCGTCTCTCTCTTCTCGGCTCTACTCCCTCAATGCTGAACTCATGACCATCCCGGGCTTGACGCTGCTGAAGAGGAGGTCTCGACGCTTGAGGGTAGACTCGCCTTTGTTCTCGAGCGTCTTGTTCTTGACGAGTCTGAGGCGCGGCACTTGGCTGAAGTTTGTGCTGAAGTACTGCGGCTCCGGCAACGGGTAGTTGACTTTTGAGGGGCTTATAATACTTTCCCCACACACACATTCTTTTGCAATGAGAAGAATTCTTTATTCAACTTCTGTTTCTTTGTCCCTCTTTTTTTTTTTTTTTTTTTTTTTCGCTGCCTTCATTGGTAAAATCGTTTGAGGAATTTACCGATCGTTATAGGCAGCTCCAAACCATTTGAGGTGACGAGTTTGTAGGCACCATTTGTATAAGCTTCCTGCACCACGTAAGGTCCTTCCCACTTCGGCGCAAATTTTCCCCCAGTTTTGCTTGTGAAGAGCATTGGCCGTCTGACTGCAAGCACGAGATCGCCCTTCTGGAATGACCTGAGCCGTACTTTTTTGTTGAAGGCTCAGGTCATGCGAGACTGATAGCATTTGAGGTGTTGTTGTGCCTCGAGCCGCTGTTCATCGAGTGACTCGAGTTCTGCCAACCGCAGCTGAGCACATTCCTCCGTCTTCAGTCCTTCTCTCATTACAATTCGCAGAGAAGGGAGTTGTACTTCGAGAGGGAGCACTGCTCCGGTGCCGTAGACTAGTGAGAATGGAGTCAATTGGGTCGGTGTTCGGAACGACGTCCTGTATGCCCAAAAGGCTTCACCAAGTTTCTCATCCCAACTCCTTTTGTTGGCGCCGATGGTCTTCTTTAGGATTTTGCAGAGTGTCTTGTTAAAAGATTCTGTGAGTCCGTTGGCTGCCGGATTGTAAGCCGTTGGGGTTCGCTGTTGTATGCAAAATTTCTCGCAAAAACGGTCCATGACTTTGTTTTTGAATGGGGTGCCGTTGTCCATCATTATGTATGGGGGACTCCATATCGATAGATGATTTGTGTTCGAATGAAGTCGACGACAGTGACGGCCTTCATTTCTCGGTAGGCGGCAGCTTCGGCCCATTTTGAGAAGTAGTCGGTGGCAGCCAAGATGTATTGCCTATCGGAATCGGATTTGGGAGAGATAGGGCCAATGATGTCCATCCCCCAGGCTTCGAATAGCCATGATGCGACCATCGGGTGAAGCGGCTCCGACGCTTGGTGTATGTAATTGGCATGGAGTTGGCATTGTTTGCACGATCGAGCCATTTCGATGGCATCTCTTAGCAGCGACGGCCAGTAATAACCCAGTCATTTGACTTGTAAGTGAAGTTTTGGGCCGGGTTGGCGTGCGCCGTAGATTCCACTATGTGTCTCTTTGAGAACTTGTGACCCCTCTTCCTTTGATAGGCAACGGAGAAGCAGACCTTCATATGACCTTCGGTAAAGTACGTCGTTGATGAAGACATACTTTGGAGCTGCTCGGCGAATCTAGACTTGCTCTCTCAAGTCGACAGGGAGTGTGCCGTGGTGAAGAAAGTTTGTAATAGCTTCTCTCCAATCTTCGGTTTGATTTTGACTGGCCGAGATAGGCAGAGACTCTTCTATTTCTTCTATTTCGTCTTCCTCTATTTCTCCCTCGGCCGGTGGAGGGATTACCCATCGCTCGCAAATGGGAATCTGGCTTGGTCGCTGGTCGAACTGTGCCAAACTGGCTGCGATGCCGGCTAATGCATCGGCTGGCCCATTCTCCGAGCGAGGGACATGGTGGAGTGAAGCTTCCGGGATTTGGGCCAGAAGTTCACCGACATGTCTCCAGAGTGAATCGAGTTCGAGTTTCTTTACTTCGAACTCTCCTGTAAGTTGCTTGATGACCAGAGCCGAGTCGTCGTAAATGTTTAATTGCGGCAACTGCATCTCGACCGCTATGTCGAGTCCGAGAATGAGAGCTTGGTACTCTGCTTCATTGTTCGAGCAAATTTGGGTGAGCAAAAACGAGTATGGCAGCAAATCTTTCCTCGATGAGACGAACAGGACTCCGGCGCCAGCTCCATTTCTTCGCGCGGCTCCGTTGAAGTACATCTCCCAAGGAGGGAGTACCTCGACCATAAATATTCCGTCGTCTGGGAATTCCTCTGTTAATTCCCATTCGGCAGGTACCGGGTGGTTGGCCAGGAAATTGGCCAATGCTTGGCCTTTAATTGCTCGTTGAGGCACGAAATTGATTTCGAACTCGGAAAGGAGCAGTGCCCATTTTTCCAATCGACCAGAGAGAATTGGTCGTGACATAATGTACTTGAGCGGGTCGGCTCTCGAGATGAGGTTCGTCGAATGCGCCAGGAGGTAGTGCCGAAGCTTTCGAATTGCAAAGATAAGAACCAGATAGGTCTTCTCGATCGGAGAGTAGTTGAGTTCAGCGCCCACCATTGTTCGGCTTAGATAGTAGAGAGAACGTTCTTTGTTGTTCTCGTCACATTGAGCTAAGAGAGCTCCCACCGATTTCTCTTGTACTGCGATGTACAGTAGCAACGGTCTATCAACGATTGGAGCTACGAGCACTGGCGGCTTAGTAAGATACGCCTTTATGTTGTTCCCCACTAGAACGGTGTATCCTTCTTGAGGAGGCGGCTGAATGGCTGGCACCTTCCGGCCAAGTTCGAAATGAAACGCCGAATATACGCCAAGTGACCTTAGAAGCTTTTGAGTTTGGAGACGTTTCTAGGCTCCGGCATACTTTGGATGGCGTCGATTTTCGACTGGTCGATTTCGATCCCTCTATGATGGATGATGAATCCCAGGAACTTGCCCGAAGTGACGCCGAATGCACACTTTAACGGATTCATTTTGAGTTGAAACCGTCGCAGTCGCTCGAACACTGCCCTGAGGTCGAGAAGATGGTCCGATCTTTGTTTGGTTTTCACCACCAGATCGTCGACATAACATTCGACGCGCTTGTGTAAGAAGTCATCGAAAATATTTTACATTGCCCTCTGGTAAGTCGCCCCAGCATTCTTGAGTCCGAACGGCATCACTTTGTAACAGAAGATGCCTTTGGGCGTGTGGAACGCAGTGAGCTCCTCATCCTTGGGGTCCATCCGGATTTGATTGTAATTGGATGAACCATCTATGAACGACAGAACTTCGTGACCCGTCGTCGCGTCGACCATGAGCTCGGTTATTAGCAGAGGGAAGTCGTCTTTTGGGCATGCCTTATTCAAGTCACGAAAGTAGACGTAGACCCAGACTTGGCCAGTCTTCTTCTTGACTGGCACGATGTTTGCGATCCAGGACGGGTATTTTCGCCTCTCTAATGAAATTCGCCGCGATTAATTTGTCGACCTCCTTTTCGATTTTTGGCTCCAGTTCTGGTCGGAACCGTCGCTGCGATTACTTGACTGGCCAGACAGAGGGATGAACTTCCAATTTGTGGACTGCAACTCGCGGGTCGAGGCCGGGCATCTCCGTGTAGTTCCAGGCGAAGATGTCGCGATATTCGCGGAGCAACGCCATGTATTCGACCACTTCTTCGGCCGTCATTGAAGCACTAAGGAATGTCGACCTCGGGTCCACTGTTGTGCCCAGGTCGACTTTCTTTAATTCTTTGACAGTTGACTGGCCTCCTTCTTCGAACTCGGTCGGGGCCTCCTTCAAGACGAAACCGTCTTCCTCTTGGTCGTCGTTGGTGATGGAGATGTGGTTCACCATAACTGAGTCGTAGGCGCCAGCTCATGCTATTGCAGCTCTTAGGGTGTAAATAACCACTGGTTTCGGCACGTCTTTCTTTTTCGTCGGAGTTTGGCTAACCGAAACTTGATGTACATTTGCCGAAGTCTTTCTGGTTATTTTGACTGGCTTCGCTTGTCTAGTGTAGATTGTGATCGTCTTCTGCTTCTCGAAGCCGAGGCCTAGGCGACCCTGATTGATCTGTTGGCCTTCGTTTCTCAACTTCTCCTGTTCTGGAGTGAGAACCGGTAGAGTGACGGGTGGTTTTGCATGAATTTCGTCTTTCGTAAGGTTACCCCCAGCTCTGGCCATCAGTCGGTAAGCGTTCGGATCGAAACCTTCATTGGAGCGTGTGGACGGCAACTGTTGTTGGCTCGGCAACTGCTTTACGATGCTTCGTTCCTCCAATTTTGGCAGAGGAAGTGTGACTTTTTCTGGCAAAGGGGTCGGCTGGATTTTATGGCAGACGACCAGTGGAGCTTCTCCTTTCTTCCTTTGCAATTGTGGGATGTACCATAAGATGGGTACACTATGCTGCGCTGGCTTTGGAGTGGCTAGAGCCGATTTGTGGCCGGGTGCCGGCTGGCTGTTGTGTGCAGGCTATTTTGGAGACACGACCTGCGTCGTGGTCTGTTTTGGAGATGCAACTTGCTTCGGCGTCGACGGTTTTGTGGCCTGCGACGGCTGTTTGAGCGTTGCGACCTGCGTCGGTTGTGTAGACGATGCAGTCTGCGTCGGAGTGCTCTTGGCGTTCGCTGCCTGGTTCGACCATGGTGACAATTTGACTGTCGGTCTGGTCGTCAGATAGAATTTGGCGTCAGCGAACGATGCCTCTGCCTCTATCAATGGGCTTTCGTCGGCATACACCATCTTTTGTTCGCCGTTTTCCCAATACTTGAAGCATTGGTGCAGTGTGGATGGCATGACTCCGTTTGAATGAAGCCACAGTTGACCCAAGAGCAGGTTGTAAGATGTCCTGGAGTCGATGACTTGAAAAGGAGTTTCGGCTACCATGTCGCCAATGTGCAGTTTGAGATTTTCCATGCTGAGCGTTCTTTGACCCACCTAGTTGAAACCTTGGATGAGAAGAGAACTTGGAGAGAGGTCACCAGCAGAGAGACCGACGTTCTTCATCGTGCGAATAGGCAGAATGTTGACTGCGGATCCACAGTCGATGAGGATGCGGTTGATTTTGTGGTCTCTGATGTAGCCGGAGATGAACAACGGTCTGTTGTGATTCTTCGTCCCCAACTGTGCGTCCTCCTCTCGGAATGTAATGCACGGTGGGCATGTCACGGCAAGTGCTTGTTCCGACTTTGCAAGTTGCGGGGAGGATAGTGCATCTTCTTCATCCTTTCTGTAGGGTGGAGTCAGCCCGACTTTCGGCAAGTCGTGCTTTCTCATGAGCAGCATCTCGAGTTCAGCTTTGAGTTCCTCTGGTTTTTCGAGGACCCGAATTAGAGCTTGTCTTGACCGAATGGCCAAGTCGAGATCGTCTTCTATCTCATTCAATGGTGAGATTTGCTTCAGTGACGTCTCGAGGTCGTCGCATTCGACGACCGGCCTTTTGCCTTTGTCTTTGGACACTGTCTGCTCGGGAGGAGCTATTGAGCAGGTCACCACCATTGCTGGCGGCGCAAAAAACTCCTTCGGGAAGAACTCTGCCAAGGTGACGGGTCTTCTTTTCTTTTTGCTTGCCCCCTGCACGTCAGTCCTGGGAACTTTTCTTTGGCGTTTCGCGGCTTTTTTATTTGCAGAAATTTGGATCCTTGCTCTTGGATTGGTCGCCAGGTCTTTTGATTTCTGGCAACCTTAGTAGTTGGTTGTCAAGGAGTTGGTCGAGCATGATGTGAACGTCTGCGTCGGCAAAGGGATATGTCTTTTCCTGTCGTTCTTCCAGTGACAGCTTTCGATAGGTGCCCTAGTTAGTTGTCGCGGGAGATATGTTGCCTTGACTTTGTAGCGAAGGAGGATTTTGTTTTCTCCTTCGTCTCTTTTGGCGCAGTCGCGGCTAGTGCCTTCCCCTTTTTGCGATGGTTGGCAGAAGAGGACTCCTCTTTCCTCTATCAAGTTTTTCATATTGTGAGCTTCAGTTGCAAGCTCTTGGAAATCGTTCGGCCTCCGACTGCGGATATAACGCAGGAGTTCCCACTGCATCCCTCGCGAGCACATCTCTATTTCGGCCTCGAGGGAGAGGTTTGAGCTTTCTTTGCAGTTTAAGCTCAGGTTCATCCACCGGTTGATGTAGTAGACCACCTTCTCTCCGTTCTTTTGTTTGAGGTTGGCGATCTCCACTAGTGTAACAGTGCGCCGAGTGTTGTAGAATCGGTTGAGGAACTCACGCTCCAGTTGTTCCCAACTGTCGATGGATTCCTGGGGTAGCTCAATGTACCAGTCGAAGGCATTTCCCTTCAGCGACCGGTCAAACTGCCTGACCAACAAATCACTGTCGGTGCCGGCGTTGTTGCAGGTCTCTATGAAGTGAGCGATGTACTGCTTTGGGTGCCTGTCGCCATTGAATTGCTGGAATTTTGGAGGGTGGTACCCGACCGGCATAGGAATGTTTTGGATCCTCTGCGTGTATGGTCTCCGGTAGGCGACATATTTGTTGTCGCCCGAGCTGTTTCATACATCACGGTTGATTAGCTCGTTGACTGCGTCGATGGTGAGAGCAATCGGATCCGCTTCGGCTCTTGAAGTGGTGAGACTTTAACCGGCGACTGTTCTGGGGAAGCGGCCGTTGGCGTTCTCGATTGCGGAGCAATCTCAATGGGTGACTGGCTTGCGATGGTGGCCGCCGATGAGATTTGGCAGAGAGGGATAGGTGATGTTGCGACCGGGGAGATTGCCGATGTCTGTCGGCGAGGTGAGCGGATGGGAGGTGGACCAGCAGCTACGTTGAGTGTGGTTAGAAGGTTGTGCGAGACCAGCACAACCGGCGAGTTATCAGTGGGCGACGTTCTCTGTACAGAGGAGGCCGACACTTAATGTGTCCTTGCCGCGGAGGATGAAGGAATGCCCCCGCTCTGTTCGTATTGCTGCACTAAGGCAGGGACAATAGAGGTTCTTCGCGACGGCGGTGACTGCGTCGGACTGACAGTCCGACTGCGAGGAGGAGGAGATGCAGAAACGGCCAGGTATGTTGGTTTGGCCATCGCTGGCATCAATTTGGTGGAGGTCGTGGATGGTTTGACCGAGGCCGTGGCAGCCTGTGGCACGAAGACGGCGCTTGGACGGCGCGCGTCGTGCATGAAAGGAGCATGTCTGGTGGACAAGCTTCTGGCTAGAGCCCTTGTAACTGGGCGAGTGGCCAGTGGCGGAGAGGTAGGAACGCGGAGGTCAGCTGGAACTGTGATAGCCGGCCTACGAGGTCCTTCGGTTGAGCTCTCAATCGCAGCGGGGCCCGGCTGAGCAGAGCTTGAGGGAGCAATTTGCTTGCCCCGGTTGTTATTGTTGTTGTGTTGTTGGCATTGCTGGCGTTGCTGGCCATGGCTGAGGTTGGGGTTTTTTTTTTTGGTTGGACGAAGAAGGAGATGAGAGGTAGGAAATGTCCCACCGGGTATGCCAAATCTGTGTCACCAAAAATCCGCCGGTCCGCAAAGAGGTGCGACCGAGAGAATATTTCAATTACTTTAGAATAAATTTGTGTTACAGGGTGTGTTTTTGTATCAGGAAAATGCGAGTACAATCTCCTATGCTTCCTCTGATTCAATCTCCGTGTGTACTTGGCGAAGTTGAAGCTTCTGACGAGTCGTCGTCGTTTTGAGTTCTAGGAACGAGTGTGCACGATCTGATATGGCTTTAGTCGGTCGGACAGAGGTATTTGTGCTCCGTGTGTTTCGACTTGTGACGTTGCCGGTGAACGTGTAGAGTTGCTCCGATCAAACTATTGAACGACGAACGGCGAGTTGCTAAACTCCTCTAGTTCGAGAGTTTCCGCGAGTGGAGTTTTCATCTCGGCAAGAAGGCCTTCGAACTCGAATTTTTTCTACCCTTGTGATAGGGGATTTTCGGCTATTTGTAGTTTGTCTTTGTGATTGTTGAAGAACATTGCCTGGGAAAGGGGATCGTGATCCTCTTTCTGCTGGTGAAGTTGAGGAAGAATAGGGGAAGAGGAAGACCAGGATCATGTCCTCCTTTTCCTCTTTCCGCTAAAGACCAGGACTGGTCGTTTAACTGCTGAACTGAGCGGTGAGCCGATGAGTCATGCTGACAAGTGCTGACTCGACAATTTTTGCTGACGAGGGCGTCGACTGTGCTGATGACGTGATGGTGTGAATGGACCCAGGGATGGGCTATAGCATAGATCTTCACATCTTGACGAAGCCTATCCAGGACGACATGTTGTTGGATCGTCAGGCGTCTGGGCTTGGTCGAAATTGGGCAATGCACATTTTGATGCATACAATTATGTATGCACTAAAATGCGACCAGCCCAAATTCGACGAGCCCAAACGCCCATCAATCCATCAAACGATGGTCGTGGGTAGGCTTTGTCGATTCTCAAAGGGATCTGTCGCAGCCCATCGTTAAATCCATTCGCGTCGTCGCGTCATCGATACAGTCGACGACCCAGTCACCAAGGAGTTGCCACGTCAGCAACAGTCAGCAGCCACGTCAAGATGCCACTCAACTCATTAATTAAACGACCAAGTCTGGTCGTTAGCCGAAGGAGCCAAGAAGAGACACGGTGATCCTCTTTCGGGGGATCCAACAGAGGGAGCTCCCGATCTTCCTCCTCTCTCAAAAGAAGCAGCCAAAAGGGGATCGTGATCCCCATTCCATGGATCGACCCTCAACAACTGCACAGAGTCGGCTACAAATAGCCAGAAAAGCTCTGTCGCAAGGGTTCAAAAATTGGAGTTCGAAAATCTTTACCGAGAAGTCATATCACGCATCGAAGCTCTCTCTCGAGAAGAAGGTCTGAAAAATCCTTCATCAAGAAGAACTCTCATGAACATAAGCTCTTTCGAGCCAAAGGAGTTCAAGCGACTCACAGTTCGTCGGAATTCAACAGTTCGATCAGAGTAGTTCTACATGTTCGTCGGCAATGTCAACAAGTCGACACATGCGGAATACAAATACTTCCGTCTGACCGACCAAAGTCGTCACCGTTCGTTCACACTCGTTCCAGAACTAACATTTCGACGTCCTCGCCAGAAGCCGAAACTTCATCAAATTCACACAGAGATCGAATCAAAGGAAGAATAGGAGATTGTACTCGCATTCCTTGATATTCAAATACAAATTGTAACACAAAATTCTCTATTATAAACGAATTACTCTCTTGGTCGCGCCCCTTCGCGGACCGGCGGATTTTCGGTGAAACAGATTTGGCACACCCGGTGGGACATTTCCTACCTCTCATCTCCTTCTCCGTTCAACAAAAAAAACCCTCAGCCATGACCAGCAACGCCAACAACGACAACTACAACAACAACAACAATAGAGGCAAGAACATTGCCAGTTCTAGTTTTGCTCACCCGCGCCCTGCCACGACTGCAAGCTCGATCGCGGGAGCTCGCGGACCAGCCACCGCATCTCCGTCCGACCTCCGCTCTTCTACCTCTCCGTCACCGGCCACTCGCCCAATGACCAGGGCCTTGGTTAGGAGTTTGTCCACCGAACAGGCTTCCTTCAAGCGCAAGCGCGCCGCCCAAGTGTTGTATTCGTGCCACAGGCTACCGCGGCCTCCACCAAACCAGCTGCAGCATCCGCCAAGCCAGCTGCAGCCTCCGCCAAACTGATTCCGTCAATGACCAAGCCAACATATTTGGTCGTTGTTGCCTCTCCTCCTGCTCGCAGCCCGACGATCAGCCCGGCTCAGTCGCCACCATCGCGAAGGAGCTCCATCGTCCCTGCCTTGGTGCAGCGTTATGAGCAACATGGGGGCATGACTTCCTCCTCCGCAACAAGAAGGAATTCGGCATCGGCCTCCTCCGTACAGAGAGCGACGGCCAAAGATAGGTCTTCGATCGTGACCATCTCTCACAATCTCCTAGCCACGCTCACCACAGCAGCCAGCCCAACACCCATCCGCTCACCTCGCCAATAGACACCGACAACCTCCCCTGCTGTGCTATCACCCATTTTGTCCTACTGAAATTCACCGGGGGCTGCCACCGCAAGCCAGTCACCTGCCAAAACCACCCTCCGCGCTCAACCAGCAGCCGGTTCTCCCGACCAGTCGTCTACTGCAACCACTCCACACTCGAGAACACCGACGACCGTTTCCCCAATGCGGTCGCCGGCCAGAATCTTACCACTTCGACCTGCGTCGGGAACAGCTCCGTCGACGCCGACCGTCAAGATGGCCGCTATGACAACATCGGCCAAAGTAGTAGAAGAGCAGCTTGCCGAAATGCAAGCTGCACTTAAAGAACTAAGCGAGCAACTGCTTATCAAAGACGCGCAGCTCGCAGCTCGCGACCTCTAGATCGCGAGGATCTTTGAGCGTCTCGAAATGGGCGCGGCCATAAACAACACTGGTAGTGTGTCTCAACAAGTTGACCGAAATCGGGCAACTACTAGTGGTTCGGCCGAATCATTACCAGAAGATCCTACCTCCGACGACGAGCTACCACCCGTCGCACCAATAGCCATTCGCAGAGGTCGAGTCGAAGCAGAGCCGACTGCTCTTACACTCGACGCAATCACCGAGCTCATCAACCACGTTGTACGGAGCAGCTCGGGCGATAGCAAATCCATCGCATACCGGAGGCCTTACAGGCAGATCCAAAACATCCCGATGCCAGTCGGCTACCATCCTCCAAAATTCCATCAATTCAATGGCGACGGGCATCCCAAACAGCACGTCGCCCACTTCATTGAAACCTGCAACGTCGGCACACCGACGGCGACTTGCTGGTCAAGCAGTTCGGCCAGTCTTTGAAGGGAAATGTCTTTGACTGGTACATCGAGCTAGCCCAAGAGTCAATCGATAGTTGGGAGCAATTGGAGTGAGAATTCCTCAGCCGATTTTACAGCACTCGGCGCACCGTCACTCTGGTCGAGATCACCAATCTCAAACAAAAGAAGGGTGAGAAGGTCGTCGACTATATCAATAGGTGGAGGAACCTAAGCCTCAATTGCAAAGAGAGCTCAAACTTATCTCTCGAAGCAGAAATCGAAATGTGCTCTAGAGGGATGCAATGGGAGCTCCTGCGCTACATTCGAAGTCGGAGGCCGACCGACTTTCAAGAGCTTGCGATAGATGCTCACAACATGGAGAACCTCATGGAAGAGTGAGGAGAAGAAACTTCCTCGTCTGCTGACCCTCGCAAGAAAGGGAAGGCAGTCGTGACCGTGCCCAAAGACACGAAGGAGAAAACAAAAGCATCCTTCGCGACTAACGCTCTCAAACCAATCAATGTCGGGAGCAAGGTCAAAGCTACTTACCTCCCATGATAGTTAACCGGGAGCACGTACCGAAGGCCTTCGCTGGGGGCACGACAAGCCAAAACATACCCGTTCACTGACGCGGATGTTTCTGTCATGCTGGACCAGCTGCACGAAAACCAGTTACTAAAGTTGCCAGAAGTCAAAAGACCAGGCGACATGTCCAGGAGCAAAGATCCGAATTTCTACAACTACCACCGCTTGGTCAGGCACCCGATCGAGAAGTGCTTCGACTAGAAGGACAGGATCATGGAGCTGACGGCTCAAGGCCGCATCGAAATCGAAGGAGCCCAAAACACGGCATCCTCACTTGTCATCTCTATCCTATCCGAGCCATACCGGCGAACTTGGCCAAGCAAACAACAGGTCGCAAGGAAGCAATACCGTCCAAAATCCGGTCCCACCAACCGACCCCACAACAACAGACGACCACCGGCTAAGGTCGCACCAAAACTGGCACCCCGCAAAGCAGCTGCAGCCGACGCAGAGGAGTGGATCCTTGTAACCTAGCGAAAGAAACCTATTCGAGAAGTTGAACCAGCGTCGGTGATGCGATCCTAGCTAATCACTAGCAAGAGGACTAATCAATGTAATATAGACTCATGTAAGTCCGAATATCTTCCCACAAGGACCAAGACAGTAGTTAATTGCTGCTGAGTTTTATTCAATGTTTGAGTATCCAGGATAAAATACTTTATCAAAAAAATAAAATTAAACTAAACAAGTACTTGAAACTGTTGAGAAAAAACTTTTGAGGAATTTCAATGAGGAGAGAAGACGTTGGGAATCCAATTCCCTCCCTAGACACTACTGAGATTGAATAGACATTATGTTTTGGAAACTGAGTCTAAAAGACACTATCTTTGGGCATATAATTTGATTGAAAAACTTAATTCTGAGCTAATTCCACGCATAAAATCAACAATTATGACTCAGTTTTATGTTTTATGTCTCAGGTACCCAGTGGAAGAAGAAAAACGGGATTTGGAGCAAAAACAGAAGAAAATGGAGCAAAAGGGGTCACAAAGAAGAACGGCGCGACCGCGCCGATTATGGCGCAACCGCGCCAAATAAATCCGCAAAAATTCAAATTAAAGTGGAAAAATGTCCAACGACCAAACGGTCATGAAAGCCAACGTTTGGTGAATGTGAATTGGTGCGACCGCACCACAGCAGGGCGCTACCGCACCAAACAACTGGCGCGACCTTATGCAAAGCCAGAACGGACGCGCCAAAGAGAGCTAAAAGCAGAAAGAGAAGTTGTCATCCACGGACCAAGGATGTCAAGTACCGGCGCCGATGCGCGCCATCCCCAAAGTAATTCGGGCGCGACCGCGCGCGTGATCTCCTGACTTAGACGGATATCGGCTCAAGTGGTGCGACCGAGCCATAGTTCGGCCCGACCGCACCAACGACGCAGCAGCAGAAAGTACGAAAATCTCGGGAACTTGCAATCAAATCAAATCCAAACTTGGGAGAAGGAGTCTCAGACGTCTAAGGAAGGTGCCCACGAAGAGTTTAAGACAATGTACTTAAGTCCAGGTGCATTGAATGCTCCAAAAGAAGAAGTTAATTTAAAATAGGAAATTGCTGCTAATGGAAGGAAATAAATCCGAATTTTGTAAAGAGCAGAGAAGGAGTTTCACAATTCCAATTAAAGCCAAACTTGGAACGAAGCTTCCTGGTGCTACAGAGGATGTTTTCACGAAAAATCAGATCAATCCAAGCCAGGATTCTCGAGTTGCACATCTCCAAAGTGGTGGACCCAGAGCAGAAATTGGCAGCAGAAATCAGGCAACTTCCTCCCCTCATATCTCGAGCTTCCCAACTCATAATGGATTCAAACTTCGTGATCATGGAAAGGACTACAGAAGGAAGGTCCTGATATAATTTCATCCAATTCTGAGCTCGGGAAGTCATAATTCACACCCCTGGACAGAAGCTGAAATTACAAGTCCTGGACAAAGTTTCAAGTATAAAAAGGGGTCTGAGGCAGAGCTCAAAGGATCTAGTTTCAGTTCGAGTTTCTGTATTTTACATTAAATTTTGTATTCAGTTTTGCTTTTCAGTTTAGTTGAGAGAGAGAGGAGAAGGTCCAGAGGGAGTTCAGACGAACTCTGGTCACTTTGAGGAAGAGAGGAAGAGCATTCAGCCAAGGAGCAAGAAGGGTTAACGGAATTCTTCCCAAGGGAGTTTTCTTCACTTATTCTTTCTTAATTCATGGCTGTTGTTCAAATATTTCTGTGTGCTTTCAATTCTAGCATGGAGTAGTCGTTTTTAGTTGGGAGTCCATGACTCCCTAGGCATGTAATGAGATTGATACTTATGATTTAATTGGTTTTCAGTTTGGTGCATGAATGAGTTTTCATTGCTGTAATTTCTTGATTCATACTTGTTCTCTAGCTATGTACTGGTTATAAGGTGACGCTGGGCTTAAGGTGAGACATGCTGATAGGAGTTTACAGTCTTTTTGAGTTTATGCACTAGGTAGATCACTAATCCTTAGGTTAATCCTCGACCTTAAAGTAATACCCTGTTGGATTAGTTGATCTGCCTATGACATATGAGTTTCATATTTATGCTGTCAAATAGAGTAGATTATGCCGGTTAGTTTGCTCTAGGAGATAGAAAAAGGTGATGCCGATGCGGATTGTAGCCATGGTTTTATAAGCTTGTCAAAAACTGATTTCCAAAACTCTTTTCATATTCAATCTCAAAAAGTGTCTAGGGGGGGAATTGGATTCCCAACGCCTTCTCTCATCATTAAATTTCCTCAAAGGCTTTTCCCTAACTGTTTTCAGTGCTGGTTTAGTTTAAAACTCTATTTCAAAATCAGATTCCTCAAACTTTAGATTTTTATTCACAAAGCAATTAACTGCTGGCTTGGTCCTTGTGGGACGATATTCGGACTTGCATAAAAGTCTATATTACTTTGATTAGTCCTCTTGCTAGTGATTAGCTGGGATCGCATTAAGTTTTTGTCGCCGTTGCCGGGGACCAAAGTTCTAGTAGTAATTGCACAAAGTTTAAAAATTTAGGGATTTGAGTTTTTGTTTTTTTTATTTTGCCGGAGGTTTATGACCAGATCTCGAGGGACACCAACCCAAGAGATTGATTCAGAACCCGAAAGGACTTCAAGGAAAAAGCTGAAGGAAAAACAGAACCAAAGCAATCCCAAGTTTCAAGAAAATATGGAGCATATAGAAGGCACTCTTGATGAAAAAGCACTAAGGCCAAGAAGAACAATGGAGGATTTTGTCAATCAAAGCCCAAATACAAACAAGACAAGTATCATCACTCCATCTGTTCAAGCTAATAATTTTGATTTTAAACCTTAGCTTCTTCTTATGTTGCAAACTCATTATCAGTTTAGTGGGTTGGCTAATGAAGATCCTAATGACCACCTTGAGATATTCTTGGATTTATGTGCTACTTTTAAATACAATGGTGTGTCAGATGATGCAGCTAGACTGAGGCTTTTTAAGTTCACTCTGGGAGGAAGAGCTAAGACATGGCTGAATACATTACCGGCTGGTTCTATAGCCACTTGGGAGGATCTGCAGAAAAAATTCTTAGGTAAGTATTTTCCACCAGCAAAGACCATCAAATTAAAGAATGAAATCCTTCAATTCTTGCAGGAACCAGAAGAGCATCTTTCAGAGGCATGGGAGAGATTCAATGGACTGCTCCAAAGATGCCCAAATCACAAGATAGAACTCTGGAGCCAGATTGAGACCTTCTACAATGGGCTGAACATCAACACCAGAAGTATGATAGATGCTGCAGCAGATGGATCAATCAACAAAAAGACTCCAGAAGAGGTTCATGAACTGATAGAGGAGATGACAGCCAACATGTATTCATACCCGATGGAGAGATCAGCCAAAAAGCCTGCTGGAATTTACAAGCTGGACTCCTCAACGGCCACACAAGCACAATTAGAAGCACTGCAGCAACAATTTGCAAATTTCCAGCAACAATCAAACCCTGTGGTAGCCTCAATATGCGGAACATGTGGAGGAGGACATGCTGATTTTGAATGCCAAGGTAATGTATATGTTTTAAATTCCTTGCCTGAAAAAACTAACTTTGTGGGAAATTCTCGCAGGATGGATCCATATTGCAACACATACAACCCTGGCTGGAAGAACCATCCAAACTTCTCCTGGAATAATGCAAATCAAGCAAGGCATCAACCTCCTGGATTCAAACCAATACCAACTATTACACAACAAAAGGAGCTGCTAGCCACCAAGGCCGAATTGGAGGAAGAAAAGAAGTTAAATCGAGCAATGTATACAGAGTTGCAATCATTAAGGCAAACAGTCACACTTCTGACCACTCAGATGAATCATCTAAATTAAGGTGCGTATGAGAGGCCGAGGGGAGCTTTACCTAGCAACTCAGAAATTAATCCAAAAGAGCAAGTCAAGGCCATAACATTGAGGAGTGGAAAGACCTTGGAGGAGCACCAACCACAAGAACAACCACCCATCGAGGCTGAGGGAGCTCAGAAAGGAGAAGAAGAGAAAGAAAAAGAAAAGGTAAGTCGACCAGCTTCTCCGAGAAGAAAAAAAGGTAAGGATGCACTCCCCATTACTGATATTGATATCAGACATCTTCCTTATCCAAGTAGAGCTAAATATGATATTTTGGAAAGTAGCTTTGCTAGATTTCTAGATACCTTTCAGAAATTGCAGATTAACATTCCACTTCTTGAAGCATTAAAGCAAATACCTCTTTATGGCAAATTTTTGAAAGAAGTCCTATCCGGGAAAAGGAAGATAGAGGAGAAAGGGACAGTTGTGCTGAATGAAAACTGCAGTGCAATCTTGAAGAATGAGCTTCCAAGAAAACTTAAAGATCCAGGGAGTTTTACAATACCTTGTGAAATTGGGTCAAATAAATTTGCCAATGCTTTATGTGATTTAGGGGCAAGTGTTAATCTAATGTCATTGTCCCTTTGCAGGTATTTAAAACTTGGAGAACCTCAAGAGATTGGAATCACTCTTCAGTTTGCAGACAGATCAACCAAGATACCCGCAGGAGTAATGGAGGATGTGTTGGTCAAAATTCAAGAACTCATTTATCCCTGCGATTTTGTAGTTTTGGACAAGAACCTGCCCATAATTCTTGGCAGACCATTCTTGGCTACTGCTGGTGCTATAATTGATTGCAAACAGAGAAATCTGACTTTAAGGCTTAATAATGACACAATAAATTTCAATATGAAAGAAGCCATGAAACAACCAGCCATTCCACATGATGATTTCTGTTTGAGTATTGATGTGATTGATTCGTGTATCGCAGAAATAGAAGAAGAGGAGAGGAATGAAGCAGCAGAAGATGGAGGCCAGATCCTTTCAGAGAATGAAGATCCCATCATCAAAGAAGAATTTGGTGAACTGGAGGTTGGAAGCAAGGAGGAGTTAGCAGCTGAAATAAAGGAAAAAGGAGCTCCAGAAGCCCCCAAACCTGAACTCAAACCTCTTCCTAGTAATTATCTCTTCGTGTTTGACAGGTTTGGAGGAGAAAATGCTCATTGAGGTGCTATCCAAACACAAGAAGGCAATAGGTTGGTCATTATCAAACATTGAAGGAATCAGCCCAAAAGTTTGTACACACCGAATTCTGATGGAGGACAATTACAAGCCCAGCATCCAACCACAAAGAAAGCTGAACCCCACATTGCAAGAGGTAGTGAAAAAGGAGGTGATTAAACTCTTGGATGCAGGTATTATCTGTCTTATTTCTGATAGTGAATGGGTAAGTCCAGTTCAAGTTGTTCCTAAAAAGGGGGGTACCACTGTCATTCATAATGAAAATAATGAACTGATCCCCACTAGGACAGTAATAGGTTGGAGGGTGTGCATAGACTATAGGAAATTGAATGCAGCCACTAGGAAGGATCATTTTCCTTTACCATTCATTGATCAAATGCTTGAAAGGCTTGCTGGAAATAAATTTTATTGCTTCCTAGATGGATATTCAGGATATTTTCAGATACCTATAGCACCTGAAGATCAGGAAAAGACCACCTTCACTTGCCCTTATGGCATTTTTGCATATAGGAGAATGCCCTTTGGCTTGTGCAATGCACCAGCCACTTTTCAAATATGCATGATGGCTTTATTCCATGATATGATAGGAAATATGATGGGAATTTTTATGGATGATTTTACTGTTTATGGACTAACATTTGAAACATGTTTACAACACTTAGAGCTTGTGCTCAAGAGGTGTGAAGAAAAGAAGCTAGTCCTAAATTGGGAAAAATGCCACTTTATGGTAAGAGATGGGATTGTTCTTGGCCATAAAATTTCAGAAAAGGGGATAGAGGTAGATAAGGCAAAAATTGAAGTGATTGAAAAGCTACCCCCACCCACATCAGTCAAGGGAATCAGAAGTTTTCTAGGCCATGCTGGTTTTTACAGAAGGTTTATAAAAGATTTTTCCAAAATTGCAAAACCTTTGTCAAATTTGCTTTCCAAAGATGTGAAATTTGATTTCAATACTGAATGCTTGCATGCTTTTGATCTATTGAAACAAAAATTGATTTCTGCCCCCATTATTGTGTCACCTGATTGGAGCCTACCTTTTGAACTCATGTGTGATGCAAGTGATTTTGCCTTAGGGGCAGCTCTTGGCCAAAGAAAAGAAAAAGTTTTTCACACCATATCCTATGCTAGCCACACACTCACTGGTCCTCAATTAAATTACACCACTACTGAGAAAGAGCTCATGGCTATGGTTTTTTCTTTTGAAAAATTCAGATCATATCTCATTGGTTCAAAAGTTATTGTTTGAACTGACCATGCAGCCTTTAGATATTTGTTTGCAAAGAAGGATTCCAAACCAAGGCTGATCAGATGGATCCTTCTTCTGCAAGAATTTGATATTGAAATCAAGGACAAGAAGGGTGCTGAAAATGTGGTGGCAGATCACCTGTCAAGATTGGAATCAGGAAATAAAGATGGGAAAATTTCAGAACTCTTTCCAGACGAGAGGATTTGCCAGGTAAGTACTTCAAAAGTACCTTGGTATGCTAATATTGCCAATTTTGTTTGCAGCAAATGGGTACCAAAGCATTTCACTTACCAGCAAAGGAAGAAGCTGATGGCAGATTCAAAGCACTACTACTGGGAGGATCCTTTCCTCTACAAAATTTGCCCAGATCAAGTCATCAGAAGGTGTGTGAAAGAGGAAGAAGCCACACTCATTCTCAGCCACTGCCATGACAAGGAGGTTGGTGGCCATCACACTGCAAACCGAACAGCAGCCAAGGTATTGCAATCTGGATTCTTTTGGCCAACACTTTTCAGAGATGCAAAGAGGTATGTACAATCATGTGACAGGTGCCAAAGGATAGGTAATATCTCTAGAAGGAATGAAATGCCTTTAAATAATATTCTGGAATGTGAATGTTTTGATGTTTGGGGCATTGATTTCATGGGTCCTTTTCCACCTTCTTTTGGATATATGTACATTCTGGTGGCAGTGGATTATGTAACCAGATGGGTAGAGGCCATAGCAACCAGAACTAATGATGCCAAGGTTGTCATTGAATTTTTGAAAAAGAATATTTTTTGTCAATTTGGCACCCCTAGAGCTATCATCAGTGATGGGGGAAAGCATTTTTGCAACTCTTCTTTCAAAAGTCTGTTGAAAAAATATGGTGTCACCCACAAAGTAGCCACCTCATACCACACTCAAACCAGTGGCCAAGTGGAGGTGTCCAATAGAGAGCTTAAGAGAATTCTGAAAAAATTGTCAACACTTCCAGGAGAGATTGGAAAACCAAGTTAGATGATGCATTGTGGGCCTATAGGACAGCTTTCAAAACCCCAATAGGAATGACCCCCTATAGGTTGGTTTATGGAAAAGCATGCCATCTTCCTTTGGAGTTAGAGTATAAGGCATATTGGGCAACCAAGTTTTTAAATTTTGATATCAAGGTTGCTGGAGAGAACAGATTGCTGCAATTAAATTCATTAGATGAGCTACGGTACTGGTCCTATGAGAATGCCAAGATGTACAAAGAAAAAATAAAAAAATGGCATGATGAGCATATCTTACCCGAGGAATTCCAACCTGGTCAACTGGTCCTTTTGTTTAATAGTAGACTTAGGTTGTTTCCTGGTAAACTGAGATCCAAATGGACTGGTCCTTTTGGGGTGGAAAGAGTGTTAAAATCAGGGGCTGTGGAAATCAGAAACCCAAAAGACCAGTCCACCTTCATTGTCAATGGCCAAAGGCTTAAAAGATACATCTCCCCTGATTTCAATCAGGAAAGAGCTTTCACAATCCTATATGACTGAATCAGAGTCACACAGCCGAGTTGGGACTATAAACCAGAACTCCTTTGCTTGATTTTAGAATAGGTTTGCATTTTGCGTGTTGTTTGGAATTTTTGCATTCTTAGGATTTGCATGAGTAGTTGATTGAATTTCGCATGATTAGAATAGACTTAGGCTAGAAGAAGTTGTTTATTTTCCATAGAACAAAAAACAAAAATAAAAAATTCAGAAAATAAAAAACCAAAAATCAGTTTGAAACTGGCGCTACCGTGCCAAATCTAGCGCTACCGGCCAAACTGGATTGTAATTCTGAGCCTTCTGTCTGATTCCGGCTTTCCCCTTGGAAAACATGCTTTGGTGCCTGTGCATGAGATGCTGTAGAGTGATTTTTTCATGTCATGTCCATTAATATGTACTCAATCTCCATTCATATTGATGACATGATATTTTGCACTCTCATTATGTTTCCCAAGGCAAGATTTCCTCAATGCAAATGTGTGTTTACTGATTCAGCATCTATATCTAAGTGATCAATTCTTATTTCAAGTGGAAATTTTCATAAACACATTCAGGATGCTGGAATATGAAGTTCTAACTTGGTGCGACCGCGCCAATTTCTGGCGCGACCGCGCCAATTTCTGGCGCGACCGCGCCACTGCCTCATTGAGTGATTGCCGACCCAGAACCCAGAAAAGGAAAAATCCACTGTTGAGCTATCAAGGAGAAGCCCCATTCCACTTCAGGCACACTCAGACTGATCAGGGAAGTATCCACCCTACCTCTTATTCTTTTGTTTTATGCTTTGGGGACAAAGCATGTTTTTAAGTTTGGGGTGGGATATTCTATCTTTCTACTTTCAAAAAAAAAAAATCTCTGATTTCAAAAATTTTTTACCAGAAATAGACCGTGAGTTGGGAAACATCAGTGGAAACCCTGAGAAAAGAGAAAAGCATGGTTCACTTTCGAGAAAAATATCTCATTTCAATCTGCTTAGTCTTAACAGAAGGAGAATTTCCTTTAAAACAGTTTTTGAAAAAGTATAAGTGAGCAAGTGGATGTAAACCACTAGAACCAACCTGAGGGAAGCTTGAGGCGAAACAAGAAAGATTTCCAGATATCCTGAAGTGATTTAGGCACTTGTTTTCAATCGTTTGAGCCTGTTTTAAGCCACCCACTTTAATGCACAAGATGCATCACTTTTTATCAAACACCTTGAGCCAACAAGATCCCTGTTTTATTTCAAAAACCCATAGTACATGAACCAGCGTTTGTGAAAAACCAACTTGTTTCTTACTGACCTATATCTCTCCAACTTATTGAAGTGTTCTATTAAAATAAGCATGGAAAAAAATCTGAAGATATAAGGTATTGAGTTGTTTTGAAAAAAGAAAAACAAGATGAAGGCTAAGTAAGGAGAAAGGCCACCTCGTGTGTGCACCGGGTCTGGGGCCTCAGCAAGCTTAGGGACTCTGAGTCAACCAGCGAGGTAAGCTAGACTTTGGACAAACCCAAGGAAGAGAATATATGTGGAAGAGGAAAGAAAAGAAAAAGGGATCAATGCAAGAAAAAAGTTTGGGGTGGAAGAATTTGGGGAAAAATCATAAAAACTCATGCTCAGTAATAATGGAACATGGATATGAGGAGGAGGATGGAACCCAATGCTTACAACCTTCATCATACTCATTACCCATGCCCCATTACAACCTAGAAAAGACCTATTGATCAGGATTACGGATTTCTTCAAGTTAGTGGAGAGTAGACTGAGGGTTGGCATATGGTATTTACTGAGACTTCTCACTTGTATGAGGATAATGATCTTTGAAAATTTTAAAGAAAAATTTGAATCCTGTTTTGACTTAAGCAAGGAGAATCATCACTAGGAAAGAAGTGAATCATCCATGTTGAAATCTATAAAAGGGAGTGCCACTGATCCTTTCTCAATCTATGCATGCTTATCTAGTTGTTTCTTTCAGAATTTGGTCGAGGGCGAGCAAAGATCTAAGTTTGGGGTTGTGATAAGTGTCTAAAAGACACTATCTTTAGGCATATAATTTGATTGAAAAACTTAATTCTGAGTTAATTCCAAGCATAAAATCAACAATTATGACTCAGTTTTATGTTTTATGTCTCAGGTACCCAGTGGAAGAAGAAAAATGGGATTCGGAGCAAAAACAGAAGAAAAATGAGCAAAAGAGGTCATATAGAAGAACGGCGCGACCGCGCCGATTATGGCGCGGGGCGCGGTCGCGCTAAATAAATCCGTGAAAATTCAAATTAAAGTGGAAAAATGTCCAACGATCCAACAGTCATGAAATCCAACGTTTGGAGAATGTGAATTGGCGTGACCGCGCCAAACAACTGGCGCGACCTTATGCAAAGCCAGAACGGACGCGCCAAAGAGAGCTAAAAGCAGAAAGAGAAGTTGTCATCCACGGACCAAGGAATTGTCCAAGTACTGGCGCGACTGCGCCATCCCCACAGCGTAATTCGGCGCGACCGCGCCGCGTGATCTCCTGACTTAGACGGATATCGGCTCAAGTGGTGCGACCGAGCCATAGTTCGGCGCGACCGCACCAACGACGCAGCAGCAAAAAGTACGAAAATCTCGGGAACTTGCAATCAAATCAAATCCAAACTTGGGAGAAGGAGTCTCAGACGTCTAAGGAAGGTGCCCACGAAGAGTTTAAGACAATGTACTTAAGTTCAGGTGCATTGAATGCTCCAAAAGAAGAAGTTAATTTAAAATAGGAAATTGCTGCTAATGGAAGGAAATAAATCCGAATTTTGTAAAGAGCAGAGAAGGAGTTTCACAATTCCAATTAAAGCCAAACTTGGAACGAAGCTTCCTGGTGCTACAGAGGATGTTTTCACGAAAAATCAGATCAATCCAAGCCAGGATTCTCGAGTTGCACATCTCCAAAGTGGTGGACCCAGAGCAGAAATTGGCAGCAGAAATCAGGCAACTTCCTCCCCTCATATCTCGAGCTTCCCAACTCAGAATGGATTCAAACTTCGTGATCATGGAAAGGACTACAGAAGGAAGGTCCTGATGTAATTTCATCCAATTCTTAGGTCGGGAAGTCATAATTCATACCCCTGGACAGAAGCTTAAATTACTAGTCCTGGACAGAGTTTCAAGTATAAAAAGGGGTCCGAGGCAGAGCTCAAAGGATCCAGTTTCAGTTCGAGTTTCTGTATTTTACATTAAATTTTGTATTCAGTTTTGCTTTTCAGTTTAGTTGAGAGAGAGAGGAGAAGGTCCAGGGGGAGTTCACACGAACTCTGGTCACTTTGAGGAAGAGAGAAAGAGCATTCAGCCAAGGAGCAAGAAGGGTTAACGGAACTCTTCCCAAGGGAGTTTTCTTCACTTATTCTCTCTTAATTCATAGCTGTTGTTCAAATCTTTCTGTGTGCTTTCAATTCTAGCATGGAGTAGTCGTTTTTAGTTGGGAGTCCATGACTCCCTAGGCATGTAATGAGATTGATACTTATAATTTAATTGGTTTTCAGTTTGGTGCATGAATGAGTTTTCATTGATGTAATTTCTTGATTCATACTTGTTCTCTAGCTGTATACTGGTTATAAGGTGACGCTGGGCTTAAGGTGAGACATGCTGATAGGAGTTTACAGTCTTTTTGAGTTTATGCACTAGGTAGATCACTAATCCTTGGGTTAATCCTCGACCTTAAAGTAATACCCTGTTGGATTAGTTGATTTGCCTATGACATATGAGTTTCATATTTATGCTGTCAAATAGAGTAGATTATGCCGGTTAGTTTGCTCTAGGAGATAGAAAAAGGTGATGCCGATGCGGATTGTAGTCATGGTTTTATAAGCTTGTCAGAAACTGATTTCCAAAACTCTTTTCATATTCAATCTCAAAAAGTGTCTAGGGGGGGAATTGGATTCCCAACGCCTTCTCTCATCATTAAATTTCCTCAAAGGCTTTTCCCTAACTGTTTTCAGTGCTGGTTTAGTTTAGAACTCTGTTTCAAAATCAGATTCCTCAAACTTTAGATTTTTATTCACAAAGCAATTAACTGCTGGCTTGGTCCTTGTGGGACGATATTTGGACTTGCATAAAAGTCTATATTACTTTGATTAGTCCTCTTTCTAGTGATTAGCTGGGATCGCATCATCAACAAAATTTTAGTCCAATCTGAGTTGGTAAACTCAAGATATGCTGTTGAGAAGTGATATTGCTTTTGCTGCGTATTTCTACACTGGGTCCACCACTTTAAAAATATAAAACTTAAAAAACCTGAATTGGATTGACTTGAATTTTCGTGATATGATCCTCAATCTCCTCAGGAATCTTCAGTCCAAATTTGGGTTCAATTGGGATTCGGGAACTCCAGATATGCTCTCCTTCAATCTCGGATTTATCTTCTCTTCTTGGCAGCAGTTTCCTTCTTTGTATTGAACTTCACTTCTTGGTCATTCAAAACACTTAGAACTTGAGCAAATTTCCATAAAATCTTCATGGATACCTTCCTTAGGCAATTAGGACTTCTTCTCCCAAGTTTGGGCTTGATTGATAGTCAGGATCCTGAGATTTCCGCAATTCACGTTGTTGAGTCAACGGCGTGGTCGCGCCACATTTTCTTCTGATTTTGGTGCGGTCGCGCCACTGGAGCAGAATTCTTTCAAAGTCTGGAAACGGCCTTCGAAATCGTGCCGAGTAATGAGAGTTCTTGGCAGTACAAGTGGCGCGGCAGTGCCACTCCTTAGTCTTTTTCACTGGTCCCAGAACGACAACTCCTCTTCTGTATTTGGCATCTCTTTGGCGCGTCCATGTAGTCACAGAGTGAGGTAGCACTAGTTTCTTGGCGCGGTAGCGCCCTCATTAGGCGCGGTCGCGCCATTCCACTTTCCCGAGTTGTCTTCTTTGAAGCTTTACTAGCCGTTGGAAATTTCCTACATTTATTTGACTTTTTGACCATTTTCCCGGCGCGGTGGCGCCAAAATCGGCGTGGTCGCGTCGTTCCCTTTTTTGGCTCTTTTTGCTGTTTTATGCTTCAATTTCTTTCTGCATCCAGATTTTCTTCTTCTACCAGGTACCTGAGACACAAAATATGAATTTGAGTTATATATGTCACTTTCATGCTAATAACCAACTCAAAATTGGAATTTATGATCATTAATTCATGCATAAATAGTGTCTTTCAGACACTTATCACAACCCCAAACTTAAACCTTTGCTCGTCCTCGAGCAAACTCTGAAGTAAATACCAGATAGATCTTTAAAGACTAAGAAAAATTCAGTGATCCTCCCTTTTAAAGTTTTCAAGATAGATGATTCACTCTTTTCCTAATGATGTTTCTTCTTGCTTAGACAAAACAGATTTCGAATTTTCTTCAAATTTTTCAAAGATGTACATTCCCATACAAGTTAGAAGTCTCAGTTCAACTCCATAAGACAACCCTCAGTCCACTCTCCACTAACCTGAAGGAATTCACAATTCTGATCAATAGGTCTTTATAGGTTGTAATGAGGCAGGGGTAATGGGTATGATGAAGATTTTTTGGTATTTCTTTTGGGTTTTATTCTCCTCCTCATATTCATATTTCATTTTGTTGAGCATGAATCGGATTTGTGACTATTCCTCCAAGCTCTTCCACCCCAAACTTATTTTTTTGCATTGATCCCTCATTTTTCTTTTTTTTTTTTTTTTTTTTTTCTTTCTCATGTATATTTTTCTTTGGGTTTTGTCCAGAGTCTCCTCGTCGGTTGATTCAGAGTCCCTAAGCTTGCTGAGGCCCGAGACCCGGTGCACACACGAGGTGGCCTTTCCCTTAACTAACCCACAACCTTTTCTCTCTTTTTCTTTTGCTTTGTCTGGAGTCCAGCTTACCTTGCCGGTTGACTCAGAGACTCTAAGCTTGCTAAGGCCCGAGTCCCGGTGCACACACAAGGTAGCCTCTCCTACTCAGCCCATAAATTTTTTTTTTTTTTTTTTTTTTCTCTCTCTTGCTCCTTCTTCCCCTTTACAAAAAAATATTTCTATACCTTTCATCCATCCCTCCTTATAACTTCAAAATCTTGATACATGCTCATTCAAACAGAACACTTCAATAATTTGGAGAATCATGGATAAGTAAGAAACAAGTTTATTGATCACTAAGGCTGGCTCATGTAGCATGGGACATTGAAACAGAACAGGGATCTTTTTGGCTCAAAAAGTTTGACAAAAGGTGATGCAACTTGTGCATTGATATGGGTGGGTTAAAAGGCTCAAACGATTTTTTAAACAGGTGCCTAAATCACCTCAGAATTTTGAAAACCTTTTTCTGTTTCACCTCAAGTTTTCCTCAGGTTGGTTCTAGTGATTGAAATCAACTTGCTCACTTGTACTTTGTTTTCAAAAACTGTTTTTGAAGAAAAATTCTCATCCAATTAAGACTAAGCATATGAACTACAATATTTTCCAGAGAATGAATCATGCTATTCATTTGATCAAGCATTTTCACTGGTGTTTTTTAAAATCTCTATTGGAATTTTCTAGTGAATTTTAAAAAAAAACACAGAGTTTTTGAATCCATTGAGCATGCATGAGGAAATCATGAAGAGTATCCCACCCCAAACTTAAAAACATACTTTGTCCTCAAAGAAGCAATAAACATAGGAAGGAAAAAGAATACTCCCCTGATAGTCTGGTTTATTGAGGTTGGATGGCACTCCCTTGGTATTCTGGAATTCTTCTTTCATGGGTTAGTACCAAACACTTGCATGATTTTAAGCAATTAAAAATGATAAATAGATTTGAAGTGTATCTCAGGCATAAAATAAATCTTTAGAGGAATACCTGTAGTGAAATTACTGTTTCCTTACCTCTGTAATGGTCATACCTCATCAACACAGTGGCACGGTCGCGCCAGAATATGGCGCGGAAGCGCCGAGTAATTTCAAGAATTCTCCAGATCAGGAAAGAATTTTTCAATATTTCCACTTTGGACAGGTTAGTAGAAATGATAGGCAAATGCAGACTCATTTTTCACACATTTTTATTGGAAGAATTAAAAGCATGCTTTGTGACAAATCATCATAATTTCAATAACATGAATGAAGATTGAGTACATATTAATGACATTTCATTAAAGAACACTCTCAGACATCAGCACACATAAAGCAAGCTCACCCAAAATTTCAAGAAAACAAGGTTCTGGTTCAGAAATGCAGTGTAGGGTTTTTAAACTGGCGTTGTCGCGCCGATTCTGGCGCGGTCGCACCACTTTCAAGTGTTTGAATTTTTTTAATTTTTTTGTGGTATTCTATTTTTGGAAAGCTGTAAATTTTTAATCTAACACACTTCATATCCTAGATCTAAAGATAGTGAAAGTAAATCAAAATCTCCTACGAATTCAAATAAAACCTAAAAATTTAAAAATTTATTCAAATCAACACACACACACAAAGTCCTACTCCTATTCCTACACTAACAGATATCTTATGGCCTCAATTTATCAAATGCACAACAGAGGTTTCAGTTGGAAACCTCTCTTGATATAGTTTCAGCCTATGCCCATTCACCTTGAATTTTTCTCCATTCTTTGGGTGTTGAATCTCAAAGGCTCCAAAGTTTGATACCTCAACAACTTCATAGGGTCCTTGCCATCTGGATTTCAATTTTCTAGGAAAGAGTTTTAATCTTGAATTGTACAGAAGTACTTTTTGCCCTACCTCAAAGTTTTTCATCCTGATGTTGTTGTCATGCCACCTCTTTGTTTTAAGCTTGTAAAGTTTAGCATTGTCATAAGCCCAGTACCTCAGCTCTTCTAGCTCATTCAAATCTAGCAATCTCTTCTCTCCTGCCTTGTGCACATCAAAATTTAAGAATTTAGTAGCCCAATATGCTCTATGTTCTAATTCCACAGGTAGGTGACATGCTTTCCCATATACCAATCTAAATGGTGTGGTGCCAATAGGGGTTTTATAGGCTGTCCTATATGCCCAAAGAGCATCATCTAACTTAGTAGCCCAATCCTTTCTTGAGAGGCTAACAGTTTTCTCAAGGATTCCTTTTAGCTCTCGGTTTGACACTTCAACCTGCCCACTTGTTTGAGCATGGTAGGGTGTAGCCACTTTATGCCTCACCCCAAACTTTTTAAGCAAAGCGGCAAGTTGGGTGTTGCAAAAGTGTTTCCCACCATCACTGATTATGGCTCTAGGTGCTCCAAATCAGGTGAAAATACTTTTTCTTAAAAATTCTAACACCACCCTTGCATCATTGGTCCTAATAGCTATGACTTCTACCCATTTAGAAACATATTCAACAGCCACCAAGATGTATTCAAAACCATATGAAGATGGAAATGGACCCATAAAATCAATACCTCACACATCAAACAATTCACATACCAATATGTTAGTGAGAGGCATTTCATCTTTTCTAGATACATTACTTGTCCTTTGACATCTATCACAGGTGGATACATACCTCTTTGAATCTTGATAGAGTGTGGGCCAATAGAAACCTGATTGCATTACCTTTGCTGCTGTTTGATTTGAGCTGAAAAGTCCTCCTGCTTCTCCATCCTGGCAATGCTTTAGAATTGATTCAAACTCTGTTTTTGGGACACACCTTCTTATCACTTGATCAGGACAAATTTTGTAGAGATAAGGGTCTTCCCAAAAATAGTGTTTCACATCAGAAAAGAACTTATTTTTTTGCTGCCAGCTTAGCTCCTTTGGAATCCACCCTCCTGCAAGAAAATTTAAAAAATCAGAAAACCAAAGTGTTTGGAAGTAAATCTTCCTTACCTGACATATAACCTCATCTGGAAAGAGTTCAGAAATCCCCTTTTTCTCTACGTCCTCTGTCTCAAGCCTGGATAAGTGATCTGCCACCACATTCTCAACCCCCTTCTTGTCCTTAATCTCAATGTCAAATTCTTGAAGGAGAAGGATCCACCTGATCAGTCTAGGTTTGGAGTCCTTTTTTGTAAAGAGATGTCTAAGAGCTGCATGATCAGTATACACAACAACTTTCAATCCAATTAAGTAAGATCTAAATTTTTCGAAAGCATACACTACAGCCAATAGCTCTTTTTCTGTGGTGGTGTAATTCAATTGTGGCCCGGTGAGTGTGTGGCTAGCATAATAGATGGTGTGAAAGATTTTTTCTTTTCTTTGCCCAAGTACAACCCCTACAGCATAATCACTAGCATCACACATCAATTCAAAGGGTATGGTCCAATCTAGAGCAACTACAATTGGTGCTGAAATCAGTTTTTCTTTGAGGACTAATCACTAGCAAGAGGACTAATCAATATAATATAGACTCATGTAAGTCCGAATATCGTCCCACATGGACCAAGCCAGTAGTTAATTGATGCTGAGTTTTAATTCAAAGTTTGAGTATCCTGGATAAAACACTTTATCAAAAACAGAAAATTAAACAAAACAAGTACTTGAAACTGTTGAGAAAAAGCTTTTGAGGAATTTCAATGAGGAGAGAAGACGTTGGGAATCAAATTCCCTCCCTAGACACTTCTGATATAGAATAGACATTATGTTTTGGAAATCACATTCTGACGAGCTTATAAAATCATGGCTACAATCCGCATCGGCATCACCTTTTTCTATCCCCTAGAGTAAACTAGCCGACATAATAGACTCTACTTGATAGCATAAACATGAAGCTCTTATGTCATAGGCAAATCAATCTACTCTAACAGGGTGTTACTTTAAAGTCGAGGATTAATCCAAATATCAGTTGATCTGCCTAGTGTATGAACTCAGAAAGACTTGTAAAACCCTATCAACATATCTTACCTTAAGTCTAGCATCACCTTATAACCAGTACATAGCAAGACAGCAAGTATGAATCAAGAATTATACAACTTTGGAATACTCATTCATGCACCAAATTGAAACCAAATAAAATATAATGTATCAATCTCATTACATGCCGAGGGAGTCATGGACTCCCAACAACAAACGACTACTCCATACTGGAAATAAAAACACACATCAAGGTTTTGATAACAGCCATGAAAGAAGAATAACTAAGTACAGAAACTCCCTTTGGAATGCTGCTCTTTGTCACCCTTGCTCCTTGGCTGAATTCTCCAACTTTCTTCCTCAAAGTACCCAGAGGTCGTGTAAGACTCCCTCTGGACCTTCTCCTCTCTCTAAACTAAACTACAAAGCAAGAAATTGAACTGAAAATTGAATGCCTAACTCTCTTCCTCAGACCTTTATTTATAGTTGTTCTGCTGCCCAAGCCTTGTAATTTGGTCTCTGTCTAGGGGCATGAATTATGCCTTCCCGACCTCAGAAATTGCTGAAATTACATAAAAACCTTCCTTCCATGGTCCTTGCCTTGTCCACAAAATTTGAGTCCAATCTGAGTTTGGAAACTTGAGATATTCTGTTGCCAATCTCTGCATTGGGTCCACCACTTTGAAAATATAAAACTTGAAAAACCCGAATTGGATTGACCTGAATTTTCGTGATATGATCCTCAATCTCATCAGGAATCTTCAGTCCAAATTTGGGTTCAATTGGGATTCGGTAACTCCAGATATGCTCTCCTTCAATCTCGGATTTATCTTCTCTTCTTGGCAACAGTTTCCTTCTTTGTATTGAACTTCACTTCTTGGTCATTCAAAACACTTAGAGCTCGAGTAAGTTTCCTTAGAATCTTTGTGGATACCTTCCTTAGACACTTAGGACTTCCTTTCCCAAGTTTGGGCTTGATTGGTAGTCAGGATCCCAAGATTTTTGCGGTTGAACGTTGCTGAGTCATCAGCGCGGTCGCACTGTACTTGTGCCTGATTCTGGCGCGGTCGCGCCACTGGAGCAGAGTTCTTTCTATGTCTAGAAACGGCCATCGAACCCGTGCCGAGTTAGGAGACTTCTTGGCGCGGTAGCGCCATATTTTGCGGTAGTCGTGGCGCGACAGCGCCAATCCTTAGACTTTTAATTGGTCCCCAAAACGGCAACTTCTCTTTCCATCTTCAGCAGCTCTTTGGCGCGTCCATGCTGTCATTGTGTGAGGTAGCGCCAGCTCTTTGGTGCGGTAGTGCCCTCTGAAGGCGCGGTCGTGCCACTTCACATTCCCCAACCGTTGGATTTCATGTCTGTTGAGTCGTTGGGCATTTTTCTCCATTATTTTGATTTTTTGAATATTTTTCCTGCGCGGTGGCGCCGATTCTAGCACGGACGCGCCATTCTTCTTTCTGGCTTCTTTTGCTCATTTTTCCTTCGTTTTTGCCCCAAATCCAGTTTTTCTTCTTCCATAGGGTACCTAAGGCACAGAACATGAAATTGAGTCATATTTGTTGCTTTTATACTTAGAATCGACTCAAAATTAGATTTTTCACTATATTTTCATGCCTAAAGATAGTGTCTTTTAGACACTTATCAGCCGGCGAAAACCAAAACCAAGGCGAAGCGGCCAAACAAAAGAGTCGCGAAGCGCCAAAACAAAGCTCCCAGGACCAACGTTCAAGGAGCAAATAAAAAGAATAGAAGACATGTCACACTGGCGGAGTTCTTCCCAAAAGAACTCTTCGCACCGCCAGCAATGGTGACAGCTCCTCCCGAACAAAAGACAAAGGCAAACGAACAATCGTCGAATGCGATGACCTCGAAATGCCACTCAAACATATCTCGTCGCTTAACGAGATAGAAGACGACCTCGACTTGGCCATTCAGTCAAGACATGCCTTAATTCGAGTCCTCGACAAACCAGAGGAACTCCAAGCCGAAGTCGAGATGCTGCCCATGAGGAAGCACAACTTGCCGAAAGTCGGGTTAACTCCACCTTACAGGAAGGAGGAAGAAGATGCGCAATCTTCCCCGCAGTTGGCAAAGTCGGAAGAAGCACTCGTCGTCTCATGTCAGTCGTGCATCAAATTTTGAGAAGAAGACGCGCAGTTGGGAACAAAGAACCACAATCGGCCGTTGTTCGTCTCCGGCTACATCAGAGACTACAAAATCAACCGCATTCTCGTCGATTGTGGATCTGCAGTCAATATTCTACCGATTCGTACAATGAAGAATGTTGGCCTCTCTGCTGGCAACCTCTCTCCGGTCTCTCTCTTCATCCAAGGCTTCAATCAGGAAGGCCAGAGGACGTTCGACATGATCTCACTCAAATTGCACATCGGCAACATGGTGCCTAAAACCCCTTTTCAAGTCATCAACTCGAGAACATCTTACAATCTGCTCTTGGGTCGACCATGGCTTCACGCAAATGGGGTTGTGCCATCGACACTTCACCAGTGATTCAAATACTAAAAAGACGGCAAGCAAAAGAATGTGTATGCTGACGAAAGTCCGTTCACCGAGGCTGAAGCATCGTTCGCTGATGCCAAGTTCTATTTGACGACCAGACTGACAGTCAAATTGTCACCCTGGCCGAACCAAGCGTCAAATGCCGAGAGTGCTCCTCCTCGAAGCAGACTCCGACGCAAGTCGTGCCTCTTAAACAGCTTGCGTATAACAGCCAACCGGCGCACATACCGGCCACAATGACGCCAGTGCCGACGCAAGTCGCGACTCCCAAACAGCCGGTACACGGTCACAAACCGGCCGCAGCAACACCAGCGCCGGCGCAGCGTAATGTACCTATCTTACCATACATTCCGCAATCGCAAAGAAAAAAGGGAGAAGCTCCCATGGTCATTTGCCACAAAATCCAGTCGACCCCTTTGAAGAAAAAGTTACCCTCCCACTGCCAAAATTGGAGGATAGGAGCATTATAAAAACATTTTCGAGCCAACAGCAGTTGCCGTCTACCCGCTCGAACGAAGGCTTCGACCTGAACGCATACCAACTGATGGCCTGAGCTTGGGGCAATTTCACAAAAGACCAGCTCCACGAGAAGCCACCCGTCGCTCTGGTGGTTTTCACTCCAGAACAGGAAAAGTTAAGAAATGAGGGTCATCGAATTACTCAAGGTTGCTTTGGTCTTGGCTACCAGAAGGAGAAGCCAATTCGAATTTACAAAGCTCCTAAACCGATCAAAATCACAAGAAAGACATTGGCCGATGTCAACCAAGTTTCAGTCGGCCAAATTTCGGCAAAAAATAAAGCGACCTCGGCCCCGGTGATCATTTACACAAAAGTTGTCATTGACCACAGCTCGCAAAAGAAAAGCGATTCCCCAGTGGTCATCTACACTCTGAAAGCAGCCATTGCACAAGCTCGCGCATACGACTCAGTCATGGTAAACTACATCTCTGTCGTCGATGACAACCAAGAAGACGACGAGTTCGCCTTGAAAGAGGCCCCGACTACACTCGAGAAAGGCAACTTGGTGCTAGTCGTCAGACGACCAATGCTCTTTACGAGCAAAACCAGGGGCAAGGTCGCGCCGAAATGGGAAGGGTCGTATGTAGTGCAGGAAGCCTATACCAATGGCGCCTACAAGCTAGTCACTTCAAACGGTTCGGAGCTGCCGATAACGAACGGTAAATTCTTCAAACGCTTCTAGGCATGAGGGGGCAGCTAAAAAAAAATGAAATAAATAAGTCGAATAAAGGGAATCATTTTTTCTCATTGCAAAAAAAAATGGGAAAGAAGTAAGCCCCGCAACAAAAAAAAAAGAGAGGCTACAAAATAAAATACAAAAAAAGCCACATCAAAGTTCTGGGGGTTCAAAGTCAGCCACCCGTCACCGTAGCCGAACGACTTCGGCTCAAACATCGGACAGCTCCCGTGTCTCAGCCTCGCTGAGAGTCGGGCGCGAACAAACAGAAGCAAGTTGCCCCTGAAGAGTGGAGGCCGACTCCTCACTGGCGTCAATTCCCCTCCAGATGGTCGCAAGCTCAACATTTATGGAGTCGAGTTGAGCCGATACGAGTGCCAAACGGTCGCCAAGAGCTTTCTGCTCAGCCTCTGCAGCTTCGCGCTCTGCGTGACATCTATCTAAGTCCACCGTTAAGTCATCGCGTCGATGGCTTACTCGCTGGATAGAACGGTCGAGCTCAGCTTTTGCAGCGGACCGTTCAGCCAAACTGAACTTACCGGCCAAGGAGTTGCGCAACTGATGGAAGCGACCCACCTCAGAGGCAAGGCCCCCCACCCACTGCTCCAGAACTGAAGTGTCAATGCCGACTCCTCTCAAGTGGTCGAGAATGACACGGGTGTTTGCTACAAGCTCCAGCGAACATGGGTCGTCGACCGGCAGTAAATCCGACTCGACGAATTTCGCCCACAGCCCCAAAGCAACCTGCTGCAGTAAGAGCCTTGATCTCGCCAAGGGTCAAAAATCGGAGGCCTAGAAAACGAAGGGGAGATAAGAAAGAAGAGAAAGAACAAGAAAAACGAAGGAAAAGGGCGCAGTTACGTCACAACTGTCGTAGGTCGATGGTCCCCCGAAAACCAATAGCAGAGGCTTCTGTTACTCCTTAGAATCACGAATTCGCAAGCAGTGACGAAGGACACCCTTCACGAGAGACCTCACGGTCGAGATAGTCAGACCAAGGAAGGAGAAAGAGGTCGGCGTGGTAGACATCTGCGATAGGACAGGAAAAGTCAGGTACGCAATTCTCTCTCAATTAAAAAAAAAAGGCAACTCCTGCGACCAGAGATGGAGAAGTCAAGGTCGTAACAAAAAAAAGGGAGAAAAACACAAAAAAAAAGGGGGCGACAAAAAAAACCAGTCGTCATGATGACCGAAAAAACAAAAAAAAAAGAGAGAGGGTAAACACCGATTGTCCCAGACAACTTGGCCAGCAAACCAAATCGCCTTCGAAACAAAACTCTCTGCGAGCACAGTTCAACAACCTCGCGCCCGACGACAGAGTCGAATGCAACCAAAGAAAATTAGAGCAAAACAAATAGCCTCGCAACCAACAACCAAACCGGACGCAAGCAAAATCAAACTCCAGTGCCCGGCGACCAAGCCGGACATAACCAAATGAAGAATTCAGCATATGGCGACAGAGCCAGACGTCGCATATTCGATCCTAGTGCCTGACGACTGACTTGGATGGGAAACGAATGCTGCAAAACAAATCTGCGCCCAGTGACCGAGCCGAGCATAGTTCAAAGCTTTGCGACCAGCCAAAAAGCCGGCCGCGATCGAAATAACAAAATCTGCGCCCAGCGACCGAGCCGAGCACAGTTCAAAGATTCGCGACCAGCCACAAAGCCGGCCGCGATCGAAACAACAAAATCTGCACCCGGCGACTGAGTTGAGCACAGTTCAAAGCTTCGCGACCAGCCACAAAGCCGGTCGTGATCAAAACAACAAAATCTGCACCCGATGACCGAGTCGAGCACAATTCAAAGTTTCGCGACCAGCCACAAAGCCAGCCGCAATCGAAACAACAAAATCTGTGCCCGACGACCGAGCTGAGCATAGTTCAAAGAATTTGCGACCAGTAACAAAGCCTGACGCAATCAAAACAACAAACTCCTGCGCCCAGCGACCGAGCCGAGCACAGTTCAAAATCTACGCCCAGCAACAAAATGGACGCAACATAAAAAAACACAAGGGCACTGCCGGCGATCGAGCCGGACGCAGCCAAATGGAGCCAGGTACGTAACTCCTCTCCAAACAAAAAAAATGCAGCGACAAAAAGAAGCAGTCGCCGAACAAAAAGAAACAAGCAACAAAAAGAAGCTGTCATAAAAGAAAAAAATGCAGTGATAAAAAGAAGCAGTCGCCGAACAAAAAAAAAAGCAAGCGACAAAAAAAAGAAGCAGTCGCAAAAGAAAAGAAGTTGTCGGCGACCAAGCCGGCTGCGATCACTCAGCAGCTTCGCGACCCGGCGCTCAAGCGGGCCAGGAGGACAACAACACCCGGCGATAAGCGGGTGTGTGCCAAAGACAAATTCAGCCCTCCTAAGAACCCAAACGGGCTCAGCCGAATCAAAATCTCAGCACTCGGCAACCAAAACAGAAGTTCAACCTCCCGGTGACCAAGCCGGCCAAAGTTAAAACAAAAATCAGCATCTGACGATCAAGCCATATGCGACCACACAACAATTCGCACCCGGTGACCGAGCCAGATGCGACAACAGCACCCGGCGACCAAGCCGGATGCGACAGTAGGGAAATCCAACACCCCGGCAACCCAGCCGGGATCACTCAAAACAGAAATTCAGCATCTGGCGATCGAGCTGGGATCAGCCGAAACAGAAATTCAGCATCCAGTGAAAGAGCCGGGATTAGCCGAAATAGAATTTCAGTTCCCGGCGACCAAGCTGGGCGTGAAACAAAACTGCAGCACCCGGCGACAGAGCCGGGTGCGATCAAAACAGAGTCTCGCAGCTCTCGACGACCAAGCCAATAGTCAAAACAAAAAATCTCTGCGCCCGGCGACCAAGCTGGACACAGCCGAAATACAATTTTAGTGCCCGGCGACCGAGTTGGACACGAAACAAAGTCCTGCACCCGGCAACCGAGCCGGACGCGACCAATACAAAAAATGCAGCACCCGGCGACCGAGCCGAATGCAACCAAAACTCGATTTTAGTACACGGCGACCAAACCAGGTACGCCACAACACTGTTATATTCGGCTTTCGGACCAAACAATACACAAAAAGTTGTCAGCCTGTCACATTGACAAACAGACAGACACTTAGAGCGCGAGAAAGAGAGAAAAATCGAGACAGATGAAATTCTAGAGGAAACAAAAAAAAAGAAAAAAAAATCGTGAAAAGAGAGAAAAGAGAGACTGAGGGAGAAGTTGAAAATGAGAAGAGAGAAAAAGAAGAAGAAAGAGGGAGGAAGAGAAGGAGAAAGAAAAGAGAGTGGGGACCCTAACTGACACTAGTACAAAACCTATATTTGGCAAGGGTTCAGTGCTAAACCCTTGCCATATCTGGTGAGAATTAAAACCTAAACCTTCTATTAATTAGAGTTAAAATTACCCCATCATAAAATGATATATGGATACGGTCATAAACCGCCACCATATTCGGAGGCCCATTAGGACAAAAGGCCCATTTTATTACAGTGGGGAAACTCACCTTCGCCATATTCCCCAGCCCGCGAAAAGGTTTTTCTTCATTCTCGAGAGGTAGAGTACCTTTCTTCCTCCAGGACGACTCTCTAAAATACCACTCTGGATGACTCTTTCAAATTTCTCTCGGCGATTCTCTGAAATCACTCTCTCGACGACTCTCTCGCGGGAGTGTTAGGAGCAGAATACGAGGTCACCGGTGGAGTCGAGGTGACAACAAACAACAATTTTGTGGGATTACCACGCCTCCTTCTCTGGACTATGTTCCTTCTCCGACCTAGAGGTACGCTTCGCTTCTCGTATTTGTATCTTTTCTATCTTGTCTAGATCCTATATTATGCTTAGTTGCTCTCTTTTCTCTTTTTATATACTTGATTTATAGTTTTCGCATTTAGGTATATACTTGGTGACACAGGCAAGGGAACATCTTAATTTCTGCTTTGGAGGTGAGGCAAGGATTTCATGTACCTGCACATCGCTTCTTACAATCAATCACTTCTTGTTGTGTGGCTCCTGGACGCCGGTTTAACTTCCAGGAATATTAGCTGGTAAGAGAAAGGGTAGATCAAACCTGTAAAAAGTTTTAACTTCAATAAAGCTACTCCTGACTTGTTCTTAATTAGACTATTGATCAGTTGGTAGCTTTGCTATGTTTAAGATTGTACTTTTTTAATATACAGAAACTCTTCCCTAAATTTTTCTTGATATGCCGATACATTCTGGTACATGTGCTTAGCATATATTTTTCATGCTACTATGTACTATCCCTACTCTGTCTGATCGAATTTTGAAACCAGCTAAGAATTATAGCCATAGGACAGAGGCCCACCCTACCCTAGTGATATCCAAATTTTAAACATTCAAAATATAAATATAAACGTGTTGTTTCAGTTTTTTTTCCAAAACCAGTAGGGTTTGAATTCTTATGGGTCGCACAAGTGGTTAATTTGAGCAGAGGGATGCTTATTATTTATGTATCTGAATGTTTAGTGGTCAAGACAGTTGAAAGAATGCTTATTATTTATGTATTTGAATGTTGATTATTTATGTATCTGCAACCCCCATTTCAATTTTAACCATGACAGTTGAAACAAAGTTTAATTGAAATGATGATCAGTTTCGGTATTTATCATCTCACAGACCCGTCCCTCTTTCTTCAATGGCCATTGTGGAAAATCTGAAAGTTCTAGTTTCTGGGATGACCAATGTCAGGGATAATCTACAGATGGATGAAGACTCTTACCAGTGACAGGTCTTGTTTTCATATTAAGCAATAAGCAATTGTTCTTCTTAACAACTTTTGCTTTGTACCCTTTAAAGCTTCATAGTAATATTGTAATGTTGAATATCTAAAGTGATTTCGTTTGAAGTTGGGTTTATTAAATATCTAAAGTGGTTTTGTTGTTGGGTTTGCAGGCAGATGACTTGAGAGTGATGTTGCTGGGGATAGTTGACGATCCTCGAGTTGTGCTAATTAAGCTTGCGGATCGATTACATAACATGACAACCATGTACTCCAACTTCTTGTTGTGTTATTTTTCTGTCTTTGTTGTTCAACAAAGTCTAAATTTCACCTTATGTTGAGTTCAGTTCTTATTATGGGACTAACTTGAGTCTGTGTTTGTGCATGGGCAAAGACATATTTCTGTTCACTTTTTGTTCACTTTTAGCCAATAGAATTTTCCAAGTTGGAAATAGAATCAAACTTCTTATTTACTCAGGTTGCTGATTTTATTTTTTTTGTTTGTTTTGCGGTTGTTTAAGACCAACTATTTGTAAATTTCAACTGAGTTGCTATTCTTTATATACAACCCCATACACTTAGAAGAATGTGAGCTGAGCTTGCCTTAATGTGGAGCCTTTTGATGAGAGAAAGTGAGAAATTTGAGAAGAATATCTTCGAAAGTTGGATGGCTTGTTCCTTTTGATGAGAGAAATTCATCTATCAATGTGCAGCCTGATGAAGACAACACAACCTATGTCATATAGGTTTTGTAGATTTCTAAACAATTTTTTCTATTACTTCATTTTCTACAGCGTTCATTTGTTTCTATGATTTATTTCACTTCTTTAGTTACAATAGGCTTTTTTTTGCAGCTCGACCTTCGTGTGAACAGGACTATCATAAGGGATCAGTTTTTGTTGGTAAGACCATATAACATGTTCTTTCCCTTCTGACTCGATCTCAGCCAGAGCCTGCCGGGAGAAAAGAAATCCTTACAGTACCTTCAAATTCTTGTTCGCGGAGAATTCTGACGCAAGTCGGGGATCGGAGAAGGCAGACAGCCAAATTTGCAGCTTCCCAATTTTGCAGGTTGTCTCTAAATTCGCAGACTGCCTCCTAAATCACAATTCACAGACTGAACCAAATCGCAGACTGTCTCCCAAAGTCGCAGTCTCCCAAATCGCAGTCAATCTCCCAATTTGCAAACAAAGAAATCCCCAAAGAAGTCGCAGTTTCTCAATTTCTCAGTCAGCCTAATTCGCAAATAGAGTTAAGTCGCAAGGAGCCAAAATTCGTAGGCTAACAGAAAGCACAGAATCGCAGACAGACTTTTGGGTCGCAATCGCAGTTTGTCTCCCAAACAGCAGTCACAGACTGCCCTCCCAACCAAAATCGTAGATAGGGAAGCCTTAGCAGTTCGCAATCTCTCAAGCCAAATTCGCAAACAAGGAGGAGACCCCAATTCGCAGAATACAACCCGAGGGAGGATAGAACCCCTAAACCTAATTATCCCAAATTCGCGGGGAAGGGATTAATACTTCTCCATTCAAAAGGAGCTTGCGCAGGAAGGTGGGGCCCACATCCTCAACTCCTCTGCGACTTGCGCTGAAGCCAAAATGTCGACAGAAGAAAGAAGCTAATGTCGACGAAACAACCCGAGAGAAGCATCGCGACTCGACGGAGAGGCTCAACTCAGCCAGGATGGACCCCACCGCACACAGAAATTGTCCTTCTTTTCGGCGCGATGACCAGAAGTAACGAAGCCTGGGACCTGAACTGAAGCTCATCGTTCTTCACCCAACCAGCATCAATCCCTCAATGCAGTGTGAAGGGGTGTCTTCAAAATTGAATTGGCCAAAATTCGTCGAAACGGAGCTGCAATTCTCTCCGGTGCGACGCCCAAATCGTCGAAGATACACTTCCCTCCGGCGCGACTGGCTTTATTCCTTCACACCATTTGCCTCCTTCCCTCCGTTTGAAATTCAACATATTTTCGGGTCGTTGGGTCGTAAAATTCAATCAAGTTAAAGCAAAGGAGTTATGGCGTATCTCAGTTCGTGACATCATTCCCCGTCGCGATACCTAGAACCACCGAGACTAGCAGAAGTCCTCAAAATCCGTCGCGATTGTCTTCTCTGAAGTACCGAAGCAACACTCAGCTACAACATTCAAACAAACTGCGACCAACAGCTCAGTCGACTCCAACTCATCGTCGACATTCAAAACTCTTACTCAGGTACACTATCTCTTTGTACCGTACATACTACATATGTACGCGTATACAAAAAAAAAAGGAGGAAATCAAAAAAGCAAACAACTCTAAAACAGCAAGAGAGCCAAAAAAAAGGAAACGAAAAGAAAGAAAAAAATACATACAAGATACAAGTGTACAAAAATATACACTGTCCTAAAAGAGTAAGAGGACAGAAAAGGATGCGTACACGAAAAGATAAACGACCCTAAAAGAGTAAGAGGGTCGACGAAAAAAAAGGAAAAAAAGTGTGTGTGCGTTGTGTTTGTATTTTCACATTCAAAACTTGATCGTTCTCACTGAACGGTCAAGTCTCGAAGGGGGCACTCTGTATGCACTAAATGCGACCAGCCCAAATTCGACGAGCCCAAACGCCCATCAATCCATCAAATGATGGTCGTGGGTAGGCTCTGTCGATTCTCAAAGGGATTCGTCGCAGCCCATCGTTAAATCCATTCGCGTCGTCGCGTCATCGATACAGTCGACGCCCCAGTCAACAGGAGCCGCCGTGTCAGCAACAGTCAGCAGCCACGTCAAGATGCCACTCAACTCATCAGTTAAACGACCAAGTCTGGTAGTTAACCGAAGGAGCCAAGAAGAGACACGGTGATCCTCTTTCGTGGGATCCAACAGAGGGAGCTCCCGGTCTTCCTCCTCTCTCAAAATAAGCAGCCAAAAGGGGATCGTGATCCCCATTCCAGAAAAGCTCTGACGCAAGGGTTCAAAAATTGGAGTTCAAAAATCTTTATCGAGAAGTCATATCACGTATCAAAGCTCTCTCTCGAGAAGAAGGTCTGAAAAATCCTTCATCGAGAAGAACTCTCACGCACAGAAGCTCTTTCGAGCCAAAGGAGTTCAAGCGACTCACAGTTCATCGAAATTCAACAGTTCGACCGGAGCAGCTCTACACGTTCGACGGCAACGTCAACAAGTCGATACACGCGGAATACAAATACTTTCGTCCGATCGACCAAAGTCGTCACCGTTCGTGCACACTCGTTCCAGAACTCACATTTCGACGTCCTCGCCAGAAGCCGAAACTTCATCAAATTTACACGGAGATCGAATCAAAGGAAGAATAGGAGATTGTACTCGCATTCCTTGATATTCAAATACAAATTATAACACAAAATTCTCTGTTATAAACAAATTACTCTCTCGGTCGCGCCCCTTCGCGGACCGGCGGATTTTCGGTGAAACATATTACTTCTTCTGTTCTAAATACATGGAAATAAGATACTTTTAAAAACCGAACCGTTCATACAACAGGCACTATGTAAGCTTTTGGTTGAACCCAGTTAGACTAGGTTGTATGGTTGAATATTATACCCCATACTTTATATATATTTAATTATTTTTTAAATTAATATATTTAATATTTCTATAAAAAAAAAAAGTAAAAATAATGTTGGTTATAGTAAATTGGACAGAGTCAATAAGAATTGGACTGGCCTCCGATTTTGGTTTAACCGAGTAGGACTGGCGGGTTTGGTTGGGTTTTTAAAACACTGATGGAAACATTTTATTAGAAAAAACTACATGTTAGATAAAAATTCAGATAAACCCATTTATCTGCATTTCAATTATGAAACTTTTGATGATCAAAGCATGCTTTTTAATGGAATTTTGAATTTATCGCTTACGGGGGTTTAGTGCACAGAGAATTCAATATTTATAAAGAATTTGAAGTCGTACACAATGATTTCCTTGAAAGTAAACTTCTGAGGAAAACTCTCTTGTTAGTGGTTGACACTGAGAGTATCAAGTCTATCGTTAGTTAAAACATTGTGAATTTCGAAGACATTCATA
Organism: Aristolochia fimbriata; assembly: GCA_019845555.1. NCBI lineage: Eukaryota > Viridiplantae > Streptophyta > Magnoliopsida > Piperales > Aristolochiaceae > Aristolochia > Aristolochia fimbriata. The sequence continues at coordinate 16,445,917 of CM034082.1, read as the reverse complement.
TCTAGATTAACCAATTACTAAATTTTACTTATTAATAATAATAATTTTATTTCTCATAACAATAGTCAATGAGTTAGAAATTATTGTTGAAGTGTCCTTGAGAGAGGAAAATTAAAAAACCACTAATTTTAATATAAACAAAAAGAATTTATCTTTTCCTTATATAAATAATTTTATACAATGAATTAGAAGATAAATATTTATTAGTAAACATAATTTCATGTTTTTAAGTTTTTATACAATGATCTTACTATTTGATTAATTGTATTCAGTAACCAAGTTTATTAAATAATTAACCATTTATTACATGTGTTTTTTTTTTTTTCATTTGAACAGTATAATTTAGTATATATCATTTTAATTAAAATAAAATAAAATATTAAAAAAAACAAAATTATAAAAAATTTTAAGGCCGTTCATGAGAAATATCCCATAAAAAATAAATAAGTTAAATTTTATAATTTATGAAAAATCATAACCATATTTAAATACAAATTTAAATTAAGTTTATTAGAATCACATTTTATTATTTTAAATATTTTATATTTATAAATGGTAATAGAAAAATTAGGTCCCTAAAAAAAAGGATCTATGTCTTTTATATTTTTAAATCATTCAAAAATTATATAAGTTTTTTATATATTTTTATAAATTTTTAATAAAAAATATTTTTATTGCGGGTTTATTAAAAGGAATTCAAAACATAAAAAAGGTAATATATACAAATTTTAAAATATCTTATTTTTAAACATAAAAGAGGTATTATATATAAAATCTTAAAACTTTTTTAGTTTTTATGTAAAAAAATTAGATAAATAAGTTTTTGATAAGTTTGAGAAGAACTAGGCCAATATGTGATTTTCTTAAAAAGAGTAAAAAATAAAGATATTAATTAAAGATTTATAGGAGATTTTTTTTACGAGGGTTTAGTCGTTAGAGAAAGTGAAGTTAGAGAATATAAATTCCTGGAAAATAAAACTTTCTCAGGTTAGTCATGGTAAATTCCCGATAACTTTCAATTCTCCTGAAAAATAGGAGAGACATAAGAGTTTCAAGGACAGTGTAAATTTAGAGGCGTTCTGAGAACTCCATTTCTCACCTGAAGACATGAAATTTTCAATTCCCTCCAATTCTCTGCGCAGACAACCTTCTAAAATTAGGGGAGCAGGCACAAAAATAAAAAAATCTTCTTATAAATTTAAATTAATTTTTTTCTTTTAATTATTTTTAAAAAACTAGTGACTACTTATTCTCAAACTTGTCAAAAACTTATTTATTTATATTTTAATTTCTTCAAATAAAAATTTAAAATAATTTAAAATATTTATAAGATTACCTCTTTTTATGTTTTGAATTCCCTTTCAATAAAATCATAATTGAAAAATTATTTTAATTTCTTCAAATAAAAATTTAAAATAATTTAAAATATTTATAAGATTACCTCTTTTTTTATGTTTTGAATTCACTTTCAATAAAATCATAATTGAAAAATTATTTTATTTTAAAAATATATAAAAACTTATATAGTCTTTGCATGAGAAAAAATAGTATAAAAATCATAGATCCTTTCTTTAGGACCTATTTTTTCTATTACCATTTAAAATATAAAATATTTATAATACCTAATTATAATAAAATTAATTTTAATATTTTATAATATTTTAATTAAAGTGATATATACTAAATTAAATCATTCGAAAGAAAAAAAAAAATATGTTTATAGGTAATAAATGGCTAAATATTTAATAATTTGGTTAATGATTAAATTAATCAAATAGTAGGATCGTATAAAAACACAAAATTATGTTACTAAATAAATATTTATCATCTAATGTATTATATAAAAATAATTCATATAGAGAAAAGATAAATTCTTTGTATTTATATAAAAAATAATCATTGTTTTAATTTTTCTCTCTCTAAAACAATTCAACAATAACTTAAAATAAAATAATTATTTATCTATTAGTAGAATTCATTAATTACTTTGTCCATATAGCAAAGTCTCCTAAATTCTCAATATTTTAAACTAGACTTAAAACTCCCAGGGTCAACCACTAATGAGAGAAAGTTTTCCCTAGAAGTTCACTTTCAGGGAAATCATTGTCTATGACTGAAATTCTCCATAAACATCAAATTCTCTATGCACTAAACCCCCGTTAATGGTTGTCAGAGAGAATTAGAGGGAGTTGAAAATTTCACGTCTTGAAGTGAGAAATAAAATTCTCAGAGGGCTTCTAAATTTACATTGTCCTTGAAATTTTGAATTCTCACCTATTTTTAAGGAGAATTGAGAGTTACTGAAAATTTATAGCGAAAAAGGGGAGAAAGGGCTGAGTTCCCGAACTTTATATTCCATGACTTTGTTTTCTTAATTGACTAAACCCTCGTTAGTATAATATTCTATATTTAGAGATTATTTTCACATATATTTAAAAAATTCGAGATTAGAACAAGTTTTGGGAGAAAAACAAAAGATATAACCACAGAAGTCAAGTGACCCATGTGTTGTCACCAAAGCCAGGCGAAGTTTGCAATTGCATGTTTTTTTTTGACAAATAATTGCATGTTTTTTTTTGACAAATAACTGCATGTTTTTCAATATGAGCTAATGAAGGAGACGTATATGTGATGCAAATTTGCATCTTTGCTATCCCGAGTGTGAATTTCATGGAAGAAGCAAGTACCCTAGTTGCTGAATCAATTAAAACTCCTATTCGAGACCTTTCAGTGTCCCGCTCGTCTTCTTTTTCTTGCTGGAATCACTCTGCATCGTCGCGATAATTCAGTCTCCCCGGCCTCCCTTCTTTAACAAAAAACGAATAGATTAACCCCAGTATCTTTTTGTGCTTGATCGATCTGAAAGTCAGGGACACTTCAAGTAATATACAATTATTTGTAGGCTATCTGTCAGTGTCACTCAAAGAGTCCATATCTCCTCCAGTAATCTAGTAGCATAACGCGCGTATCTCCATTGTCAACGAGTACTGAGGGCTCGATGCTATTCATGGCTTGTGAAGTCACATCCCTAACGCAAACGCCTGTAGCAGTGGGTGAAACACCAAAATCTCTGAGATTTTGCTTGATTGAACTTCTGGGCTCAATTCCAGGCTAACGCAGAGAATAGCTGCCACTGCTAAAGCTCCCTACACACGAAACAGGGACAGAAAATGGCAACAGAGGATGGATAATTTAAGTTAACACTAAAAGATTCTAGGTTGTTGAGTCTTGGGTATAACTGAAGTCACCAACCAGGTAAGACATCGGTCCGCTTGGTTCAACCAAGCTTCTGTTTGTTGAACACCCAAGCATCCCAAAAAATCTGTATATATGCACACTCAATCACTCATCTCTCGGTGCGCTGCAAAGCCTGCAATACTCACCCAAATGGTGTTCGACGAAATTACCCAAAGAAAAAAGACTGGGTACATGAGTACCTGATTTTACCTGTCATGCGAAGCACAAAGGTTCGTCCCATGGTTGATTTCGAATGGCCTCAATTCAGGGGGGACGCGGGGAGAATGGGGGTGGAGGGACCCGGTGGGTTCAGGGACATGAACGGGTCTCGTCGGGATTATCTCGTCAGACAAGCTTTTCTCCGTAGCTACAAGTTCACCGTCGAAGAAAGCTTTGGGGAGAAGGTGAAGAGGTCGTTCGTGGAGCTCAACGAGAAGGCGAAGAGGGTGTTTCAGGAGCTGAGGTCGGAGATGAACGCGCATAGGCCGGGACTGAGGAGAGCTCTCCGTTTCCAGTGGTCCAAGCCGTACTTGGTTCCGGCGCAGTGTTTTACGCTGGGACATAAGAAGAACGATGGTTTTATGTGATTGGGTTGTAGCACTGTTGACGTCGAGTTCCATTGGCCTGTAGAGACCGTGTGTAATTTGATTTCTAGACTGGCTCAGATGTATTCAAGCAAGTCTAAATACGAGGTTAAGAGCCAGGGTTTATCCTGTTCAGTTTACTATTTGATACAGTAATACATATGATTAGTGATATTTCGTTTACTGGGGCTGAATTAGCAATGTGTTTTCATATAATTAAAAGCTAAATTGGCCTTATATTTTCATAATAATTTAAGTACCCTGGCCCCAAAAGAACTGCTAAGCTAAATTGTCCTCACTCAAGTCAATGTGACCCTAGTGTGACTATTTATTTAGAAAAATTATTTCAAAATTAATTAATAGATTGTTTCGACCAAAAACCTCATGTCTGTGAAATGGTGTGATTGATTGATTAATTCAACAATATTATAGATAAATTTACTAGTTGGGTGTTGCAAATTGGGAAATTGTGGGGTTGCGATCTCCTATGCTTCATCTGATTCAATTTTCGTGAGTTGTTGGTAAAGTTGCTGCTTCCTGCGAATTGACAACGAATTTTGAGTCTCTGAATAAGTGCGTACGAACGACGACGAAAATATTTGTGTTCCGTGTTTTTGGCGTGTTGACATCATCGGTGAACATGTAGAGCTGCTTGGGACAAATTGTGTAAATTTTGGTGACCTAAAGGTAGCTAAAACTTCTGGTTCGAAAATGTTTTTCCTTGCGAAAAAACTTTTTCGACCCCTTTGGTGGAGTGCTTCTAGTTATTTGTACTCGGTTGAGTTAAAATGTTGGAGGTTGATCCTCAAAAAGGGGATATGGGGGACCTCCTCCCATTTGTCCTTCATGGATCCTCAAGAAAATGATTGATGAAAAGAGTTGCTATTTTTGGCTTTCTCTTAGGCGGTGATCAGATTTGGTCAATTGGGGTCTTGAGGTGTGTGGACGTGGCGATGAAATATTAATGATGACCATGATGATGGTGTGGTGATGTAGCAAGTTGATGGATACAATGATGGGTTATGAACGATGTCTCTGAAATTTGATAGACTGGCCGATGTGAACCTGCGACGATCGAATGATATAAACTTACCATAGATGGGCCAATCATATTTTGGCGTCTGCATATATGCATATTATGAAAAGGGACTTATGTTTTACATGTAAGTACGTAAATTGTGCTAAACTGTTGATTATGTATATTGAGCTTATAAAAGTATCTATTAATGTGTATTATAATATTCATCACCTTAATCAAATAACACAACTTATAAAACGAATTATATATAGGCATGTTATGCGTAACAACCATATCTTGATCTTAAACCATGAATACATGGTTGTTGTATAAAATCATGCATAAAGATACTTTATTTGATGGTCTTAATTATAATATGCTTATTTAAATAGTGTAGTTTACGTGAATACATATTTTTATGAACTTAATATGCATAATCAGCAATATAAATTGTTAGTTTTACACACATATAAAACAGATTCTTTGTTCATATTATTTCAAAATTATATAATAGATTATTTCGACGAAAGACCTCCTGTCTATGAAATGGTGTGATTGATTGATTAATTCAACAATATTATAGAGAAAATTACTAGTTGGGTATTGCAAATTAGGAAATTGTGGGGTTGCGATCTCCTATGCTTCATGGGATTCGATTTTCGTGAGTTGGTTAGTAAAGTTGTTGCTTCCTGCGAATTGACAACGAATTTTGAGTCTTCGAATGAGTGTGTACGAACGACGACGAAAATATTTGTGTTCCGTGTTTTTGGCGTGTTGACATCACCGATCAACGTGTAGAGCTGCTTCGAACAAATTACGTAAATTTTGGTGACCTAAAGGTAGCTAAAACTTTTCGTTCGAAAATACTTTTCCTTGCGAAAAAACTTTTCCGACCCCTTTGGTGGAGTGCTTCTAGTTATTTGTACTCGGTTGAGTTAAAATGTCGGAGGTTGATCCTCAAAAAGGGATATGGAGGACCTCCTCCCATTCGTCCTTCATCGATCCTCAAGAAAATGATTGATGAAAGAGTTGCTATTTTTGGCTTTCTAATAGGCGGTGATCAGATTTGGTCAATTGGGGTCTTGAGGTGTGTGGACGTGGCGATGAAATGTTAACGATGACGATGATGTAACAAGTTGATGGATACAATGATGGGTTATGAACGATGTCTCTGAAATTTGATAGACTGGTCCGCGACGATCGAATGATATAAACTTACCGTAGATGGGCCAATCATATTTTGGCGTCTGCATATATGCATATTATGAAAAGGGACTTATGTTTTACATATAAGTACGTAAATTGTGCTAAACTGTTGATTATGTATATTGAGCTCATAAAAGTATCTATTAATGTGTATTATAATATTCATCACCTTAATCAAATAACAAAACTTATAAAACGAATTATATATAGGCATGTTATGCGTAACAACCATATCTTGATCTTAAACCATGAATACATGGTTGTTGTATAAAATCATGCATAAAGGTACTTTATTTGATGGTCTTAATTATAATATGCTTATTTAAATAGTGTAGTTTACGTGAATACATATTTTTATGAACTTAATATGCATAATCAGCAATATAAATTGTTAGTTTTACACACATATAAAACAGATTATTTGTTCATATTATTTCAAAATTATATAATAGATTATTTCGACGAAAAACCTCCTGTCTGTGAAATGGTGTGATTGATTGATTAATTCAACAATATTATAGAGAAAATTACTAGTTGGGTATTGCAAATTGGGAAATTGTGGGGTTGCGATCTCCTATGCTTCATGTGATTCGATTTTCGTGAGTTGGTTAGTAAAGTTGCTGCTTCCTGCGAATTGACAACGAATTTTGAGTCTTCGAATGAGTGTGTACGAACGACGACGAAAATATTTGTGTTCCGTGTTTTTGGCGTGTTGACATCACCGATGAACGTGTAGAGCTGCTTCGGACAAATTACGTAAATTTTGGTGACCTAAAGGTAGCTAAAACTTTTCGTTCGAAAATACTTTTCCTTGCAAAAAAACTTTTCCGACCCCTTTGGTGGAGTGCTTCTAGTTATTTGTACTCGGTTGAGTTAAAATGTCGGAGGTTGATCCTCAAAAAGGGATATGGAGGACCTCCTCCCATTCGCCCTTCATCGATCCTCAAGAAAATGATTGATGAAAGAGTTGCTATTTTTGGCTTTCTAATAGGCGGTGATCAGATTTGGTCAATTGGGGTCTTGAGGTGTGTGGACGTGGCGATGAAATGTTAACGATGACGATGATGTAACAAGTTGATGGATACAATTATGGGTTATGAACGATGTCTCTGAAATTTGATAGACTCGCCCGCGACGATCGAATGATATAAACTTACCGCAGATGGGCCAATCATATTTTGGCGTCTGCATATATGCATATTATGAAAAGGGACTTATGTTTTACATGTAAGTACGTAAATTGTGCTAAACTGTTGATTATGTATATTGAGCTCATAAAAGTATCTATTAATGTGTATTATAATATTCATCACCTTAATCAAATAACAAAACTTATAAAACGAATTATATATAGGCATGTTATGCGTAACAACCATATCTTGATCTTAAACCATGAATACATGGTTGTTGTATAAAATCATGCATAAAGATACTTTATTCGATGGTCTTAATTATAATTGTTTCACCAAAAATTTGTCGGTCCGCGCAGAGGCGCGACCGAGAGGATAAATCGATTACTTTAGAATAATTTGTGTTACAGGTTGTGGTGTAAATATCAAAAATTGTGAGTACAATCTCCTATGCTTCCTCTGATTCAATCTCTGTGTGAATTTGGTGAAGTCGAAGCTTTTGCGAACGAACGAATGTCGAACTTAAGTTGCAGGAACCAGTGTGCACGAACTCTTGTGGCTTTGGTCGGTCGGACGGAGGTATTTGTGCTCCGTGTGTATCGACTTATGACGCTGCCGGCGATCGTGTAGAGCTGCTTCGATTGAACTGTCGGAACGACGAACGATGAAATGCTTGGCTTCGTTGGCTCGAAAGAACCTCTATAAGTGTATGAGCTTCTTCTCTAGGAAGGGATTTGAGTCCTTCGGCTTAGAGAGGGAGTCCTTTACTTGTCGGAATTTGAGAATCGATTTCTTCACCCTGAGACAGGGAACTTCCGGCTATTTGTAGCTGGTCTGTATGGTCGTTGAGAGGAGTTGCCTTGGAATGGGGATCGTGATCCTCATTCTGCTATAATGTTGAGGAAGACGAGGGAGAGAGAGAGACCAGGATCGTGGCCCTCTTTTCGCTCCTTCGGTTGAAGACTGAGTGGTGGGCTGACGATGCATGCTGACGAGCGCTGACTCGACAATTCTTTGCTGACGAGGTGCCGACTGTGCTGGTGACGTGGCGATGCGGCTGGACTTCATAGTGGGTTGCCGCGACGAACCTTGATGACGATTAAAGCCTACCCATGGTCGTTGTTTGATGGACCGATGGATTGTTAGGCTTATCAAATTTGGGCCACGCACATTTTGATGCGTACAGATTGCCCCCTTCGATACTTGATCGTTCAGGAGGAACGAGCTAGTGTCGAACTTTGAAGAACACAACACACACACGCCCCTTTTTTTTTTTTTTTTTTGATGATCTTCTTTCTCTTTTAGGACCGCTCGTATACTGTTCATTCGTCCTCTTACTCTTTTAGGACGATGTATATATTTCAGTATACTCTAAAATCTTTTTTTTTTTTTTTTTTTTGCATTTTGAAGTACCGCATGGAACGAATGTTCCTGAGCAGAGGGAGGTACTCAGGTGGCAACGAATGTTGTAGATGGCGACTTACTTGCTTGTCCCCTTCGGGTGTATGTCGTCGGAGGATTTCGGCGACGATATTTGGTATCTTGAAGGAGATGCTGGCGAAGAACTTCGGTGACCTTCGTCGACAGGTTGCTTCCCGTTTGGAGAAGGACTGTTGTGGAACGAGTCTTTGCAGAGTTTTAGGTCGCTCTGGTCCGACTGTGTCGTAGCCGCCGTCCGGGGATGGTGCTTGAACGACTCGGAGAGTCTTTTTCTTACTGGACATAGGCGAGGCTGCTGTCGGTCCTGGTTATGCGGTCTAAGGCTGCACGAACTGGGCACCGTGATTTTGAGGGTTCCTTTCGGTTCGCTAAAACCCTAACTTTTAAACTCACTTTCTCGTAGCTTTCAGTTCGGACTGCACGACTCCGGATGCGGCTGTCACCACGATCTCTTTTGTTCCCGTAGCCGAGCCTTTCTCTACATAAGCCAAGTCGGTTATGCGGGGTGGGGCCCACCAAGGCCTGGTAACGATCGCGGGGTTGTCGCCTAATCGGGTCCCCATGTAGAGTTTCATGATAAGGGAAATTCCGTACGGGGAAGATCGAATCCCTTTTAAAAAGGGACTGTCGCCTTCTCCCAAATTCGAAGGAAACCCTTCGAATTCTTCGATATAAAAAGTACCTTGGGCCTTGGGTATTTCACCGTACGAACCTAATAGCAACCTTCTTGAGTTTTTCGTCCCTACTGCATTCTCCATCTGAAGTGCCACGCCCTTCGGTTGTGTGTGTCTACGACCGACTCTTGGAGATTTTGTTCGCGCTTCTGGTTCTAGGAGAGTACTTGTTGAAGAGTCTTTCCTTTCAGTGAATCTCTGCTTTCGTCTCTTCTCTCACGTCGGACGCCTCATCCGCATCAAATTTGAAAGGTACCTTCGAGATTCTCTTTTTCTTTCTCCCTCTCCGGCGACCTCGTTTAGATTTTGAGTCAGCCGGGGTCCCGCTCTCTTTTCTTTTCTTCTTTGTCCCTTCCTTTATCCTTCTTCTTTTTCTCTCCTCTCCTTTTCGACTCCTTCTTTCTTATTTTGTCGCGACGACTTCTTTTTGTCGCGGTCTCGATATTTCGCTCTCTCGTTGTTTTAGAGCTTTTTATCTTTTTTTTTTTTTTTTTTTTTTGTCGCGATGGCTTCTTTTTTTGTCGCTGCTCTCTCTCTTTTTTTTTTTGAATTTTCGATACGTACCTTGTTTTACGCCCGTCCGTTTGGGCGTAGCTGAAGTCTGTCATCTTGTTGGTGCAGATGACTGGTTTTCTTCTGCAAGATTTTCGGTTGGGGAATGCGCCCAACTTAGTTGTTGTTTGCCGGTTCTTCCTTTTCCGGTGGTTTTACTCCGGGGACACTGGTTGGGTCGCCGGGGTGACGGTCTGTCTTCCCCTCTTTTTTTTGCTGAGAGCACGTCGGTCGTTCCTCTGCGGGTTGTCGAACGTTGTCGTCGTTTCGACTTTGACCGGCTCAGTTATCGGGGAGGAGCCTCTGTTCCGTTCGCCTTCTTCGAAAGTTTCTTTTCGATCTGACCGGCCGAATTGTCAGACGTCTCATCTCAGTCTATCATCGGTGGCTTGGCCGTCAAGTTTCGACTTCCGCGGCTTGCCATGATGGCTGTGGCACGAGTTGGTATGGCTACCTCGTTTTCTGGTGATGGCATGGCTTCTTTGAACGCTTTTTTTTTTTTTTTAGCGGCGACTTCTTTTTGTATTTGTCTTTTCGCGGACGGCTTCTTTTTGTCACCTTTTTTTTTTTTTTTGTTTAGGGAAGAGTCGCTTACCTGACCTCGCCTGAGTGTGTCAGACTCGATTGTCCAGCGAGGTTATCTCTTTTTATTTTGGCCGCGCTATGGCTTTGACTTGTGTCCGGCTCAGTTGCCGGGCGTCGTCTTCCGTGGCATCCATCTCCCGTCCAGTTTTGACATCCGACACAGGGACTTGCGATGCGAGTGTTCGGTGATAGTCCTGGGCACTGGATTCTTGGCCTCGTGATGCTCTGGTTTGTGGTTGAGCATTGGGAATCCAGCGTTGTCACCTCTGGTTTGTTGGCCGCGGGGTGCTGGTTTCTATCGCCATTCGTCTCAAGGTTGTATTTGTGTTAGCCGTAGAGAGAGATTTTTTTCTTCGCGGTTTTGCTTTTCTTTTACCGCTGTTCACATCCCTCTTTTTTTTTACGATCATTGTTTTTTTTTTTATCGCGATGTGAATACACAAACTTGTTGTTCTTTTTTTTTTTAAGATAGCTTGCGTACCTGATTTTTGTTGAACTGACGATTCCCATGTTTCCGTCGCTTTGCAGATGTCTTTCTCATCGCTAACCGTTACCTTCCTCGATCTCGTTCTCACCAACGTCTGGGTGCCGGTGAGAGACGTTCTCCGAGAATGCGTGCATATCAGAAATACGCAAGGAGTCAGGGAAATTTTGCTGTTTGTGAGTTTGCCTTCGGCCCTCGGGGGACGTGACGTACGAGTCCCTTTAACTGGGACGGCTCGCGAGCTCTGGAGCCGTCCGGTTGTGAACGAGGATGACCAAATTTGCTTCCTCCCCGGCGTCGGCGAGACTCCGGTGCCTCCGCACGAAGTTCAGGGTGCTATTTTGATGAGCCCCATGCACGACACATTGGTGAGGTTTACTCCTCCCGCACTCTCCATCGGTAGCAGCAGCTTCGGCCCTTGGGAAGCGAGAAGCATGGAAATCGTAAGCCCGCGATACGTACCTTATTACTTCGAGTGGGCGGACGTCGTCCTGCACACGTGTTGAGCGCTTGACAGCGTTAGACTTGTTGTACGTCGTGCAGGCCTCCATGTTCCGTTATAGCTGCTGCTGCAACGTCGTTACGGCCTTTACTGAGGTCTGGTGTCCCGCCACCAATTCCATTTTTACTCGGGAGGGGGAGCTGTCGATCTCTTTGTGGGATCTCCATCGCCTCGGTGGACTTCCCATCTCCGGAGGTATTTCGACGAATCCTTCCCTTCTGTCGATGACTTCTCTCCCGGTCATCATCTTCCTCTGCCCGAAAGCCTCAGATATTTGATCTCGGCTTACTTCCGTCTTTCTACGCCTGCTGAGATGGAGAGAGCTGCTGGAGTCCCGATGTCCGATTGGACGTGTTTTTGGTTCCACCCGGGACGGGACTCTCAGCCCGTGGAAGACGCTTGGGCCGATCGTATGAAGACTTCGGGCTCGAGGAGCCGCAATAGGTCGGAACGGTTGAACCGACCTTTGAAGGAGCTCGGCGTTCCGGACGCGCTCGCCGACGAGGTTTATTTGGCCGCTTTCTTCTCTATGTGGCTCTGCCTCTGTATCCTCCCCGCGCCAGGGGGTATGTTGAGGTACACAATTTTGAAGATGGCGTATTTTTTGGCGAGCGGCTATAAGTGTAACTTGGCTGCCGCGGCTTTGGCAGGTCTTTATCAAGGCCTGAACAGTTCTAATTGGGGGAAGGTCCCCTGGCCCTTCGTTTACTCTTGACTCGCACATTACTTCGGCGTCCACACGACAGACTTGTCGGAAGGTGACCGGCCGTTGATGATGGTTTATCGCAACCCCGACAACGGCCGTGCCTATACACAGAGGGAAACTCGTGCTCTGTTCTGGTGGAGTGGAGTGCGGTGTTGGTACGGGCCGCAAGCACTCCCTTCAGGTCCTATTGTCGACAGGCCGGGCCACTTAGCCTCGCGGATTGAGGTGGACTACTTCCGGTGTGTGCGAGCGAGCCGTCTCGTATTGCGGCAACGTGACTTCCTGATTGTGGAGCCATATAGTCCGCACCGGTTCGCCCGTCAGTTTGGCTTCTGCCAGGACTTACCGGGTGCTCTGATCGGCGATCAGAGGAGGGCGCCAACGGTTGAGTCGTTGGTGGAGATTTGGCAGAGGGAGAATGCCTTCCCTCTCGGGATGGTTGATGTGCCATCTTTCGCCAGTCCAGATGCCGATCCAGGAGTGACGGCTTTATATCGGGAATCATGGCTCGAGGCCGTGGTTCCCCTTTTTGAAGTTAAGACACTTACTTGTATTTGTGCACCTTTTGTTTCCATGAGCCTTTTGATTGTACTTACTCTTTCCTTCTCCTTGCGTTTCTCAGAGAGAATGGGAGAGCTTTACTGGAGAGCGGGCGCCGCGGAAGAAGGCCGCGCCGAAGAGGGGCTCCGCGAAGAAGAAGACGCCGGCCTCTAAACCTCTCCAAAAGGTTACTCAGGCTCTAACGACCGTCGAGCCAGAGGGAGGGGTCATTATCAGAGCAGCCGCTCCTGCCCCGCCTGCCGAACCGGTTGTTCGGCCGAACTCGTCGTCTCCACCGGCTGCGAACGCGCCTCTGGATAAAGGAAAGGGGGTCGTCGACCCGATAATAGAGTACCCCGCAGTTCCGCCGCCGGCAGTTTCGTCGAGGAAGGGTGTGCCGAAGAGGAGGAGGACAGAGGTTCCGAGGGTCGTCTTCGACCCGCCTTTGTTCAAGAAGAGGTCAAGGAGTAAGCATCATCGGACTTCTTCTTCTTCTCGTGACATGCCTTCTCCGACGGTTTCCGCTCCGGAGTCCCGAGAAGTTATCGTGGGGGCATGTCCGATAGAGAGGCTGGAGGCGCCACCTGCCGGGGAAGTTGCCACCGGCGGCCGGAGGCAATGCCGGTTGTGTCTTCTCTGGTGCGACTTGGGGTAGAGGCGGAGCCTTCGGCAGATGCACTCGCGCTGGTCCCTTATTCTCGTGCCAGCCAACTTGAAGTTTGCTCGGAGGGTTTGCGCTCTCCTGTTGTCTCAGGGGGGCGTCACCGAGAAGGGAGGGACCAAGAGGGGATGTTCACCGATGCTGCCACCGACGGGTTGGAGATGGGTAGGGTTGACTGCCCTATGACCATCTCTAGTGATGAGGGCGCAACATCGTCTTCTTCTTCAGGTGGGGAAGGTGGGGTCGGTTTTCGGACCCCTGTTCTGAACTTAAGTCATCGCTTCCTCCCTGCTCCTGAGGAGAGGCCACGCACCAAAGGGAGGCTGGATGGCCAGGCAGCCGGTCCAGTCGTTGGGGAAGAGTGTCCAGAGCCCATCCACCGGTCCGCCAGCGAGAATTCTTTCTCTTCTCGGTTGACTGTGGTAGGTTTTTCTTACTCTTTGTTTCTTCCTCCTGTTTTTCTTTTCTTAACCCCTTTGTTCGTATGGCAATTTCGCAGTCTTCCACGATTTCTCTCTTCGGCGACCTCGCGAGGATGGGTCCAGCAATCTGCGATAGGCCTGTGGACTCGGTTCGTCCAGACAACCTTGGCTCCTGCAGAGGACCCCTGCTCCCCGGAAGTGGTGATTGATGCACGCGGCCTTTTAGAGCATTTACGTTTGGCGGGTGTCGAGATTTCTATCTTGGAGCAGTGGGTGGAGGATTTCGCGCGAGAGGTTGAACATCTCCAGCAGTTGTGTTGCTCTGTTGCTAGTAAGCTCCCCCGGGCCGAGCACCAGGCGCTCGAAGCCGAAGTGTCACGGTCGGTCCGACGAGTGCATTGCCGGCGCAATGCGATGGTTAAGTTGGTCAGTCGGCGCCGGTCCGAGTACAAAACCGTGAAGGCTGAGAGGGAAGCCGTTAGCGAACAACTGGCTAGGCTGGATACTCAACTCGACTCCCTTCGGGCGGACATTGGTATCGCTCAGTCTGAGCTTCAGGTGTTTGATGCTGAAACCTCTGTGTTGGAGCGGCAACTCGAGGATGTCCGTGCATAGCCTGTGCTGAGTGAGAGCGAGGCTCGTGAGCTGGAGGATACGCGGGCAGAGGTGCTTCGGCGGCGGCAGCGAGTGATCGACTTTGAACTCAACCTGTAGCTTCTCCTCTTTCGACCCCTTGGACTTGATGTGATGTAACCCCATTTTTTTTTTATTCTCGTTTTTTTTTTTTTGAGGTCTTGGATTTTTTTTTTTTTGCGACACCTTGGGTGTAAAGAATTTTTTTTTTTTTTGACTTGAATGAGATGAATTTTTTTTCTCTGCTACCCTTCTCACGGATAAAATCGTTTGAGAAATTTATCGTTTGTGATAGGTAGCTCCGACCCGTTAGCGGTGACGAGTTTGTATGCGCCATTGGTGTAAGCTTCTTGTACGAGGGCTTTCCCATTTTGGTGCGAATTTGCCCCCGGTCTTGCTCGTAAAGAGCATTGGCCGTCGAACTGCTAGCACAAGGTCGCCTTTCTGGAATGACCTGAGGTGTACCTTTTTGTTGAAGGCTCTGGTCATGCGAGATTGGTAACACTCGAGTCACTGTTGCGCTTCGAGTCGTTGTTCATCGAGTGACTCAAGCTCTGCCAATCGCAGCTGAGCGCATTCCTCCGTCATCAACCCTTCTCTGATAGCTATGCGTAAGGAAGGGAGCTGCACTTCGAGAGGAAGCACTGCTTCGGCGCCATAAACCAGCGAGTATGGGGTCGATTGGGTGGGCGTTCAAGCCATGGTTCTGTATGCCCATAAGGCTTCGGGAAGCTTCTCATCCCAGCTCCTTTTGTGGGCGCCGACCGTTTTCTTCAGAATTTTGCAGAGTGTCTTATTGAAAGCTTCTGCGAGTCCGTTGGCTGCCGGGTTGTAAACCGACGACATCCGCTGTTGTATGCGAAATTTTTCGCAAAAGCGGTCCATGACTCTGTTTCTGAAGGGTGTGCCGTTGTCCGTCACGATATACCGTGGAACTCCATATCTGTATATGAGTTGCATTCGAATGAAATCGGCGACGGTGGTGGCTTTGACCTCTCGGTAGGCTGCGGCTTCAGCCAATTTGGAGAAGTAGTCAGTGGCAGCCAAGATGTACTGCCTGTCGGAGTCGGATTTGGGGGTGATGGGACCGATGATATCCATACCCCAAGCTTCGAAAGGCCAGGAAATGACCGTTGGGTGAAGCGGCACAGGTGGTTGGTGTATGTAGTCGGCGTGGAATTGGCACGGTTTGCAGGTTCGGGCCATTTCAATGGCGTCCCTGAGCATAGTTGGCCAGTAATAGCCGAGTCGTTTGACTTGCAGATGGAGCTTTGGGCCAGCTTGATGTGCTCCGCATATCCCATTGTGTATTTCTTTCAATACTTGTAATCCCTCTTGTTTTGAAAGGCAGCGAAGGAGTAGACCTTCGTATGACCTTCGGTATAGTACGTCGTTGATAAAAACGTACCAGGGAGCTGTTCGGCTAATTTGGACTCGCTCTCGCAGGTCGACTGGGAGCGTGCTGTGCCGAAGGAAGTTGATGATGGGTTCAAGCCAATCTTCGGTTTGATTTTGGTTAGCCGAGATAAGGAGAGATTCTTCTATCTCCTCCGTTAGCTCTTCTTCTGTTTCTTCCTCGGCTGGTGGAGGGATGACCCATTGTTCGCACATGGGAACTCGGTTTGGCCGCTCATCCAAATGTGCTAAATTGGCAGCAATGCCGGCTAATGCTTCGGCTGGCCCATTTCCGGAGCGAGGGACGTAGTGGAGTGAAACTTCCGGGATTTGGGCCAGAAGTTCACTGGCATATCTCCAGAGAGGTTTGAGCTCGGGTTTCTTTACTTCGAACTCTCCTGTCAATTGCTTGATGACCAAAGCCGAGTCGCCGTAGATGTTTAACTGCGGCAATTGCATCTCGACCGCTATACAGAGTTCGAGGAGGATGGCTTGATACTCTGCTTCATTGTTCGAGCAAATCTGGGTGAGCACGAACGAATACGGCAGTAGATCCTTCTTTGGGGAGACGAAAAGGACTCCGGCGCCAGCTCCATTTCTCCGTGCGGCGCCGTCAAAATATATTTCTCAAGGGGGAAGCACTTCGACCAGGAATATTTCTTCGCCTGGGAATTCCTCTGTTAACTCCCATTCGGCCGACACCGGGTGGTCGGCCAAGAAATTGGCCAGAGCTTGGCCTTTGATAGCTCGTTGCGGCACGTAGTTGATTTCAAACTCAGAGAGGAGCAACGCCCATTTTGCCAATCGACCAGAGAGGATTGGCCGCGACATAATGTACTTCAACGGATCCGCTCGCGAAATGAGGTTCGTTGAATGCGCTAGGAGGTAGTGTCGAAGCTTTTGAACTGCGAAAATGAGAGCCAGACAGGTCTTCTTGATCGGTGTATAGTTGAGCTCGGCACCCACCAGTGTTCGGCTGAGATAATACAGAGAACGTTCTTTGTTGTCCTCATCACATTGAGCCAAAAGAGCTCCCACCGACTTCTCCTGTGCTGCGATGTATAGCAGCAGTGGTTTGTCGATGATCGGAGCTACGAGCACCGGTGGCTTGGTGAGGTACGCCTTTATGTTGTTAAAGGCGTTCCGGCAAGCGTCGTCCCACTCGAATGGTGTACCCTTCTTTAGCAGGCGACTGAATGGCTGGCACCTCCCGGCGAGGTTCGAAATGAAGCGGCGGATGTACGCCAGGTGACCTTGGAAGCTTTTAAGCTCGGAGACGTTTCTGGGCTCCGGCATTTTCTGAATGGCGTCGATTTTCGACTGGTCGATTTCAATTCCTCAGTGATGAACGATGAACCCCAAGAATTTGCCTGAGGTGACACCGAAAGCACACTTCAACGGGTTCATTTTGAGATGAAACCGTCGCAGTCGCTCGAACATTGCCCGGAGGTCGAGAAGGTGGTCGGTTCTTTGCTTTGTTTTCACCACCAAATCGTCGACGTAGCATTCTACTCGCTTATGGAGGAAGTCGTCGAAGATGTTCTGCATCGCTCGCTGGTATGTTGCGCCGGCATTCTTGAGTCCGAACGGCATAACTTTGTAGCAGAAAATCCCTTTTGGAGTGCGAAATGCAGTGAGCTCCTCATCTTTTGGGTCCATCCGAATTTGATTGTAGCCGGAGGATCCGTCCATGAAAGATAGGGCTTCGTGACCTGTCGTCGCGTCGACCATAAGCTCGGTGATTGGCAGAGGGAAGTCGTCCTTCGGGCGCGCCTTATTCAAGTTGCGAAAGTCGACGCAGACCCGAATTTGGCCAGTCTTCTTTTTGACTGGGACGATGTTTGCAATCCAAGACAGGTACTTCACCTCCCTGATGAAATTTGCCGCGATCAACTTGTCGACCTCCTTTTCGATTTCTGGCACAAGTTCGGGCCAGAACCGTCGTTGCGATTGCTTCACCGGTCGAACCGAGGGATGAACAGCCAATTTGTGAACTGCTACTCTCGGGTCGAGGCCGGGCATCTCTGTGTAGTTCCAGGCGAAGATGTCACGGTATTCGCAAAGCAACGCCATGTATTCGACTTCTTCTTCGGCCGTCAATGAAGCACTGAGGAATGTCGGCCTCGGGTCTTCTGTCGTGCCCAAATCGATTTTCTTTAATTCGTCGACTGTCGACTGGCCTCCTTCTTCGAATTCAGCCGGAGCCTCCTTCAAGACGAATTCCTCATCTTCTTGTTCATCGTCTGTGACGGAGATGTGATTCACTGTGGCTAAGTCGTAGGCACGAGCTCGGGCAATGGCTGCCTTCAATGTATAGATGACGACTGGACCGCCGTCTTTCTTTGGTCGACGTCAATTGATGGCGGCTTTTGTGTAAATGATCACCGGCTTTGGAGTATTTTGTTTCTCGGTTGGGATTTGGCCAACTGAGACTTGATGCACATCTGCCGATGACTTTCTGATTATCTTGACCGGCTTTGCTTGGGCTGTATAGATTTTGATTGGTTTTGGCCTTTAGTAGTCGAGGCCCAAGCGACCTTGACTGATGTGATGCCCTTCGTTCTTCAATTTCTCCCTTTCGGGGAGTGAAGGCGGGTAAGGTCCACAGGGAGGCTTTCGTGGATTTGATCCTTTGTGAGGTTGCCCCCGCTCTTGCCATCGGTCGGTAAGCATTTGGGTGAAACCTTCGTTCGAACGTGTGGCTGGCAACTGCTCCTGACTCGGGAGTTGTTTCACGACGCTTCGTTCCTCCAGTTTTGGCAAAGGAAGCGTGACCTTTTCTGGCAAAGGGGTCGGCTGAATTTTGTGGCAGACGACCAAAGGAGCTTCTCCTTTCTTCCTTTGCGACTGCAGAATGTACCGCAGGATGGGTACACTGGGACGCTTCGGCGCTAGAGTAGCCTTGGACGATTTGTGACCATGTGCCGACTGGTTGTTGTATGTTGGCTGCTTTGGGGATACGACCTGCGTCGTAGTCTGTGTAGGAGATGTAATTTGCGTCGGAGTCAGTGCTTTGGCGGGCTGCGACGACTGTTTGAGTTGCGCCGGTTGTTGGGACGATGTAGCCCGTGTCGGAGTACTTCCGGCGTTCGCTGCTTGGTTCGACCAAGGTGACAATTTGACTGTCGGTCTGGTCGTCAGATAGAATTTGGCATCTGCGAATGATGCCTCTGCCTCTGTGAATGGACTTTCGTCGGCATACACCGTCTTTTGCTCGCCGTTTTCCCAATACTTGAAGCATTGGTGCAGGGTGGATGGTACGACTCCGTTTGAATGGAGCCATGGCCGACCCAGAAGCAGGTTGTAAGACGTCCTGGAATCGATGACTTGAAGAGGCATATCGGCTATCATGTCTCCGATGTGCAGCTTCAGATTCGTCATGTCGAGTGTTCTTTGGCCCTCCTGGTTGAAACCTTGAATAAGGAGAGAACTAGGAGAGAGATCGCCGGCAGAGAGACCAATGTTCTTCATCGTGCGAATAGGCAGAATATTATTTGCGGATCCACGGTCGATGAGAATACGGTTGATTTTGTAGTCTCGATGTAGCCGGGAGGCGAACAACGGTCTGTTGTGATTCTTCGACCCCAATTGTGCGTCTTCCTCTCTGAATGTAATGCACGGTGGGCATGTGTCGGCTAGTGCTTGTTCTGCTTTTGCAAATTGTGGTGGAGATAATGCATCTTCCTCCTCCTTTCTGTAAGGCGGAGTTAGCACGACCTTTGGCGAGTCGTGCTTCCTCATGAGCAGCATCTCGAGCTCGGCTTTGAGTTCCTCCGGTTTGTCGAGGACTCGGATTAGGGCTTGTCTGGACCTGATGTCCAAATCGAGGTCATCTTCAATTTTGTTGAGATGTGAGATTTGTTTGAGCGACGTCTCTAGGTCGTCACATTCGACGACTGGTCTTTTGCCCTTCTCTTTCGTAGCTGTTTGCTCGGGAGGAGCTGTTGAGCAGGTCGCCACCATTGCAGGCGGCGAGAGGAACTCCTTGGGGAAGAACTCCACCAATGTGACGGCTCTTCTTTTCTTTTTGCTTGCCCCCTGGACGTCAGTCCTGGGAGCTTTTCTTTGGCGTTTTGCGGCTCTTTTGTTTGGCCGCTTTGCTTTTGTTTTGATGGTCACCGGTGCCTGTTCGATTTCTCGAATAGGCTTCTTTCTCTGGGTGACTAGGATCCACCCCTCTGCGTCGGCTGCAGCTTCTTCGCGGGGTGCCGATTTTGGTGCGACCTTAGCCGGTGGTCATTTGTTGTTGTTGTACGGACGGCTGGAGGAACCAGGCTTTGGTCGGTACTCCTTCTTTATGGCTCGTTTCTGAGCTTGCCGGTTTGGCACGGTTTGGATAGAGATAGCATATGAGGAGGTTGTGTTTCCAGCTCCTTCGATTTCGATACGTCCTTGGGCTGCCAGCTCCATGATACGGTCTTTCAGGACGAAGCATTTCTCCGTCAAGTGCCCGATTAGCTGGTGGTATTTGCAAAAATTAGGATCTTTGCTTTTGGATTGGTCGCCAGGTCTTTTGATTTCTGGCAGCCTCAGTAGTTGATTGTCGAGCAGCTGATCGAGCATGATGGGGACGTCTGCGTCGGCAAAGGGATAGGTCTTTGCCTGTCGTTCTTCCAGTGTCAGCTTCTTGAAGCCTCCCGTCAGTTGTCGTGGGAGGTAAGTTTGCTTGACTTTGCTTCCGACCTTGATCGGTTCGACAGTGTTTGTCGTGAAAGAGGATTTTGTTTTCTCTTTCGTCTCTTTTGGTGCGGTCGCGGTCGGTGCCTCCTTCTCCTCGTTCTTCTATTAGGATCTCCATGTTGTGAGCTTCTATTGCGAGCTCTTGGAAATCGTTCGGCCGTCGGCTACGGATGTAGCGCAGGAGTTCCCAATGCATTCCTCGAGAGCACATTTCGATCTCGGCTTCGAGGGAGAGGTTTGAGCTTTCTTTGCAGTTTAGGCTCAAATTTCTCCATTGGTTGATGTAGTCAACCACCTTCTCGCCCTTTTTCTGTTTGAGATTGGCGATTTCTACTAGCGTGATGGTACGCCGAGTGCTGTAGAAACGGCTGAGGAATTCCCGTTCTAGTTGCTCCCAGCTATCGATGGACTCCTGGGGTAGCTCGATGTACCAGTCGAAGGCGTTTCCCTTCAGTGACCGGCCAAACTGTTTACCAGCAGGTCGTCGTCGGTGCCGGCGTTGTTGCAGGTTTCGATGAAATGTGCGACATGCTGCTTTGGGTGGCCGTCGCCATTGAATTGTTGAAACTTGGGAGGGTGATAGCCGATCAGCATTGGGATGTTCTGGATCCTTTGTGTGTACGGTCTCTTGTAGGCGACTGATTTGTGGTCGTCGGCGCTGTTTCGTACCGCATGGTTGACGAGCTCTGTAATGGTATCAAGTGTGAGAGCAGACGGATCCACTTCGGGTTGGCCTCTGCGGATGGCCACTGGAGCGATGGGCGGCAGCTCATCGTCAGAAGAAGAATCTTCTTGCGGCAGCTCGGCTGAGGCGCTGGTAGTCGGCCGATTTCGGTCGACTTCTTGAGAGACGCCACCGGTGTTATTGGTGGCTGTGCCCATTTCAAGCCGTTCAAACATCTTCGCAATTTGATCATTGCGAGCTGCTAGTTGAGCGTCACGGGCAGCAAGTTGCGCATATTTTATGCGCAGCTGTTCGCTTTGCTCCTTTATCGCAGCCTGCATTTCGGCAAGCTGTTCTTCAATAGTTTTGGCCGAAGTTGTCATTGCGGCCATCTTGACGATTTGCGTCGGAGTAATTGTTCTCGATGCGGCTTGGAGATATGAAGCCTTCGTTGGTGACTTCATTGAAGAGGCGGTCGCTGTGGGGGACCGGTCAGAAAGACCGGTCGCGTGTTGATTGCAGAGAGTGGCTCTGGGCAACGACTGGCTTGCAGTGGCAGCCGCCGGTGAGAATCGAAAGGATGAGATAGGTGATGTTGCGACAGGGGAGGTCGTTGGTGTTTGTCGGCGAGGTGAACGGACGGGAGGTGGTCCCGCTGCTGCGTTGAGAGCAGCTAGGAGGTCGTGTGAGACCAGCATAACCGGCGAGTTGTCTGTCGCCGATGTTCTCTGTATGGAGGAGGCCGATACAGAGTGTGTTCTCGCAGCAGAGGAGGAGATGCCCCCGCTTTGCTCGTATCGTTGCACCAAAGTGGGAACAATAGAGCTTCTCCGTGACGGCGGCGACTGCGTCGGGCTGGCAGTCGGGCTGCGAGGAGAAGGAGATGCGGCGACCACCAGGTATGTTGGCTTGGCCATCGCTGGTAGTAGTTTGGTGGTGGTTGGTTTGACTGAGGCCGCGGTAGCCTGAGGCACGGACACGGAAGTTGGGCGACGTGCGTCACGCATAAATGGAGCTTGTCCGGTGGACAAACTTCTGACCAGAGCCCTTGTAAATGGGCGTGTGGCATGTGGAGGAGATGTCGGAGCGCGGAGGTTGACCGGAGATGCGGCTGTTGGTCCGCGAGCTCCGGTGGTTGAGCCTGCAGTCGCGGTGGGGCGCGGTTGAGCAGAGCTCGAGGAGGCAGTCTGTTTGCCACTGTTGTTTTTGTTGTTGTTGTTGTCGTTGTTGCCGTTGTTGGCCATGGCTGTGGTTGGAATTTTTTTTTTTTTGGACGAAGAAGGAGATGAGAGGTAGGAAACGTCCCACCGGGTATGCCAAATCTGTTTCACCGAAAATCTGCCGGTCCGCGAAGAGGCGCGACCGAGAGAATAAATCGATTACTTTAGAATAATTTGTGTTACAGGTTGTGGTGTAAATATCAGAAATTGTGAGTACAATCTCCTATGCTTCCTCTGATTCAATCTCCGTGTGAATTTGGTGAAGTCGAAGCTTTTGCGAACGAACGAATGTCGAACTTAAGTTGCAGGAACCAGTGTGCACGAACTGTTGTGGCTTGGGTCGGTCGGACGGAGGTATTTGTGCTCCGTGTATCGACTTATGACACTGCCGACGATCGTCTAGAGCTGCTTCGGTTGAACTGTCTTGGCTTCGTTGGCTCGAAAGAACCTCTATAAGTGTATGAGCTTCTTCTCTAGGAAGGGATTTGAGTCCTTCGGTTTAGAGAGGGAGTCCTTTACTTGTCGAAATTTGAGAATCGATTTCTTCACCCTGAGACAGGGAACTTCCGGCTATTTGTAGCTGCTCTGTATGGTCGTTGAGAGGAGTTGCCTTGGAATGAGGATCGTGATCCTCATTCTGCTGTAATGTTGTGGAAGACGAGGGAGAGAGAGAGACCACGATCGTGGCCCTCTTTTCGCTCCTTCGGTTGAAGACTGAGTGGTGGGCTGACGATGCATGTTGACGAGCGCTGACTCGACAATTCTTTGCTGATGAGGTGCCGACTGTGCTGGTGACATGGCGATGCGGCTGGACTTCGTAGTGGGTTGCCGCGACGAACATTGATGACGATTAAAGCCTACCCATGGTCGTTGTTTGATGGACCGATGGATTGTTGGGCTTATCGAATTTGGGTCACGCACATTTTGATGCGTACAATAATATGCTTATTTAAATAGTATAGTTTACGTGTGAATACATATTTTTATGAACTTAATATGTGTTTCACCGAAAATCCGCCGGTCCGCGAAGAGGCGCGACCAAGAGAAGTTTTCAATTACTTTAGAATAATTTGTGTTACAGGGTGTGTTTTGTATCAAGGAATGCGAGTTCACTCTCCTAGGCTTCCTCTGATTCGATCTCCGTGTGAATTGTCGAAGTTTCGGCTTCTGGCGAGAACGTCGAAGTTTGAGTTCTGGGAACAAGTGTGAACGATCTGGTGTGGCTTTGGTCTGTCGGACGGAAGTATTTGTGTTCCGTGTGTTTCGACTTGTGACGTTGCCAGCGAACGTGTAGAGCTGCTCCAGTTGAACTGTTGAACGAGGAACTGCGAGTTGCTGAACTTCTCTGGTTTGAGAGAGCTTCTGTGCGTCGAGTTTCTTCTCGGTGAAGGGATTTTCAGACCTCCGTTTCGAGAGAGAAAGAACTTCTGTGCGTGAAGTATTTTCTCGACTAGAATGCTCTCAAACTTGATTTTTTTTTTCCACCTGATTTCTCCCCCCCACTTGTGATTGAGAATTCTTTGGCTATTTGTAGCCTGTCCTGTGAAGTTGTTGTGATTTCTTCCTTGCAAAGGGGATCGCGATCCCCTTTCTGCTGCCTCCTTTGAGATGGGAGGAAGACTGAAGAATTTCTCCTCCTCGATCCCACAAATGAGGATCGTGCTCCTCTTTCCTTGGTTTTTACCGTTGATGGCCAGACATGATCGTTGGTTGCTGAGTTGTGTAGCAACGTGACGAGGCATGCTGACTAAGGCTGACGCGGCGGCTTCCTGCTGACGGGGGCGCCGACTGTGCTGATGACGCGACGACACGACTGGACTTCGCGATGGGCTGTAGCGATGAACTTTGAAGATCGACAGGGCCTACCCACGATCGTTCTTTGATGGATCGGTGGGTTGATGGACTCATCGAATTTGGGTTGTGCACATTTTGGTGCCTACAGATTGCCCCCTTCGAGACTTGACCATTCGGGAGGAACGAGCAAGTTTCGAATGTGAAGATGAATGAACACGACGCACACACACCTCTTTTTTTTTCTTTTTTTTTTTGTTGATCCTCTTACTCTTTTAGGATCGTTTATCTTTTGTGTACGTATGCTTTTCTGTCCTCTTGCTTTTTTAGGACAGTGTATATTTTCTGCATTACACCTTTATGCGATTTTTTTTTTTTCTTTTTTTTTTTTTTTTTTTTTTTTTGGCTCTCTTGCTGTTTTAGAGCTGTTTGCTTTTTTCAATTTTCTTCTCTTTTTTTTTTGTATACGCGTACATGTGGAGTATGTACGGTATAGAGAGATGATGGATACCTGACCAGAGATGTCGCCCAGGTTTGAGCAACAATGACGAATTGGGGTTGAGCTGCTGGCTACGGTTTGCTTTGAGTGTTGCCGAAAAGTTGTTTCGAAACCTCGGAGAAGGCCAACGCGATAGATTTTGCGAACTTCTGCAAGTCTCGACGACTTTGGCTGTCGCGCCGGGGAAGCGGTTTCACTCGGCGACTCTGTGTGCGTCGCACTAGTGAGAGGTGCAGTTTCGGTAGCTTGGTCGTCGGACCAAAGGGAAAACTCGAATCTGAATAAGTCCCGGGAGGCCAAATTTGAAATTGACTGATGTCTCGGCGAGTTGCAGTTCCTTCTGCGAACTGTATTGACTCACCGGGAAGAGGATTTTGAAAGGAGGTGTGTGTAGTGGGACCCCTCTTGGCTGAATCGATCCTCCCAAAAAATTGGGATATCTCTGTCGACGGTTTGGCTTCTGCGAGTTTGAAAGATAGTCTGCGCTCTGGGTGCTGCCCTCTGTCTGCGAATTGGCCTTCTGCGATTCTGACCCGGAGGATATGCGCAACTTCTCTCTGTTTTGCGATCCTTGTTAGCTTACATCAGAAGTTTTCCGCGAGCCAGAATTCAAAGGTGCTTGTAAAGAAATTTCTCTCCCATGACCTCGGGTTGAATTCGAGTCGGCCAGGGTCGACCCACTCTCTTTTCTTTCTTCTTCTCTTCCTCCCTCTTTCTTCTTCTTTTTTCTCTCCTCTCATTTTCGACCTCTCCCTCGGTCTCTTTTTTCTCTCTCTTTCCACGATTTTCTCCTTTTATTTTTTTTTATTTTTTTTTTTTTTTTTTTTTTTTTTTTTTTTGAATATCCCTCTGTGTTCTTCGTGAAGAATGTTTTGGTCTTCGTTTTAGAAAATTTGGGAGACCTGGCCGTCGAGGAGAACATACCATCTGCTACGCTGACGACCCACGAGGGGCCCCCGGTATTAAGGAGACACCGAATCGAACCCAAGAATGATATCGGCCGAATTCCCCTTTGGAAATAGGCAAAATGGCAGAAACAACATGGTGGCTCCCAAGTAGATAATCTTCTACGAGAAATCCCCCTTCTGGATCGCTTATAGCTTAACGTGCTTTCTGGTCGCTGAAGAAACATCGAATAGAGCAAATGCAGAGAAGTAGAGGACGAGGAGAAGTTGTGCCTTCGCCATTGTTGACTCTGGAGTTACCGAGGACGGAGGCCTTCGCGGCTCCCGCTGGGGTGATCGGCTGAGCCTTGTAGAAGTGCTTAGCGGTGGAGTAGCAGAGGTCGGCGTGGTCGGCCTTCTTGCCCACAGCCGCAAGGTTCGAGAAGAGCGCCGAGGCACCGGAGCAGAGGATGGCCGCGACCACCCTGGCCAGTGGGAGTTTCAAGGCGGTTGTCGATAGTGCCATCTTTTTCTAATTTAGTCAAACCTAGGGCCGCTGCTGCTGCTGGAAGGGGAAAGAGAGAGGGATCGAGGAGGATGGCCTGACAGTTTCTTTCTCCTTTTTTTTTTCGGGGGCACAATAGAAGGCGGGAAGTCGCGATTTTTTTTTTCATCGCATCTTTCGGTCGTCTTCTTCGGTGACGACGTCTGCTTCTTGTCATCTTCTCCGACGACGACGCGTTCCAATCTGAGGGGCGCTTTGAATTGTGCTCGGCTCGATCGTCGGGCACAGGTTTTGATTGCGGCCAGTAGTTTGGCTGGTCGCAGAGCTTCGAAGGGTGCTCGGCTCGGTCGCCGGGCACTTGTTTTGGTCGCGGCCAGCAGTTTGTTTGGTCGCGGAGGAGAAGGTCATGCCCCCAGTTGTGCATCCTTCTCTCGGAACACAATGCGTTGTGGGCAGGAGACGACGAGTGCCTCTTCTGACTTTACCGGTTGCGGGGAGGATTGTGCATCTTCTTCCTCCTTTCGGTAGGGTGGAGTTAACCCGACCTTCGACAAGTCATGCTTTCTCATGAGCAACATCTCGACTTCGGCTTGGAGTTCCTCTAGTTTGTCGAGGACTCGAATTAAGGCTTGTCTTGACCGAATGGCCAAGTCGAGGTCGTCTTCTATCTCGTTGAGTGACGAGATTTGCTTCAATGACGTCTCGAGGTCGTCGCATTCGACGACCGGTTGTTTGCCTTTGTCTTTGGCTGCTGCTGGTTCGGGAGGAGCTATTGAACAGGTTGCCACCATTGCTGGAGGCGCGAAAAACTCCTTTGGGAAGAACTCCGCCAAAGTGACGGGTCTTCTCTTCTTCTTGTTTGCCTCCTGGACGTTGGTCCTGGGAGTTTTCTTTTGGCGCTTCGCGGCTTTTTTGTTTGGCCGCTTCGCCTTGGTTCTGGTGTTCGCCGGTGCCGGTTCGATTTCTCGAATAGGCTTCTTTCTCCGGGTGACCAGGATCCACCCCTCTGCGTCGGCTGCAGCTTCTTTGCGGGGTGCCGGTTTTGGTGCGACCTTAGCCGGTGGTAGTCTGTTGTTGTACGGTCGGTTGGAGGGACCGGATTTTGGATGGTACACCTTCCTTGCGACCTGTTGTTTGTTTGGCCGAGCTCGCCGGTTTGGCTTGGCTTGAATGGAGACAATGTTTGCCGACACTGTTCCTTCTGCTCCGTCGATCGCAATGCGGCTTTGCGCCGCAAGATTCATGATTCGATCCTTTAAAGAGAAACATTGCTCGGCCGAGTGACCAAGCTGCACGGTGATATTTGCAGAAGTTTCGGTCCTTTGGTTTCGCAAAGGTCGCTGAGTCTTTTGATGTCCCGACAACTTAATCAAGTTGTTCTCGGCGATTGCTTTCGAGCATGAGAGGAACGTCGGCGTCGATGAAGGGCTAGGTCTTTGTTTGCCTCTCCTCGGCGACAGTTTCCAATAAGTGCTCGGCGGGAGGTCTGTGGGCGAAGTTTGTTTTACCTTGCTCCCGACTTTTATTGGTTCGAGGCGTTCGTCGCTGAAGGATGCTTTAGTTTTCTCCTTCACGCATTATGTGGGTACGGTCGGTGGCGGCAGATGATGAAACTTCCTCCCCTCGCTCCTCCATGAGGTTCTCCATGTTGTGGGCCTGTTGCGAGTTCTTGAAAGTTTGTTGGCCGTCGACTTTGTATGTAGCGTAGGAGTTCCCATTGCATCCCTCGAGAGCACATTTCGATTTCTGCCCGAGGGATAGATTCGAGCTCTCTTTGCGGTTGAGGCTCAAGTTCCTCCACCGGTTGATGTAGTCGACGACCTTCTCTTCCTTCTTACGCTTTTAGATTGGCTATCTCGACCCGGTGACGGTAAGGCGTCGAGTGCTGTAAAATCGGACCGAGGAACTCTCGCTTCAATTGTTCCCAGCTATCGATTGATTCTTGCGGCAATTCGATATACCAATCAAAGCGTTGCCTTTCAAGGATCGGCGAATTGCTTGACCAGCAGGTCGCCGTCTGCGCCGGCGTTGTTGCAGGTCTCGATGAAATGAGCGGCGTTGCTTTGGGTGGCCGTTGCCATCGAATTGCTGGAACCGGCGGATGATAGCCGAACGGCATTGGGATGTTTTGTATCCTCTGCGTGGTAACGCGCTTTCGATAGGCCACCGACTTGCTTTTCGTCGGAGCCATTTTGCATGGCACGGTTGATGAGTTCATCCACCGAATCTAAGGTGAGGGCAGCCGGCTCGCGCTTCGATTCGACCCTCGTGGATGACCGCCGATCGACGATGGGCTGCATCTCGTCGTCGTCGAGGCAGGATCCTCTCGCGATGGTTTGGCGGAGCCACTAGTAGTCGCCCGGTTTCGGTCGACCTCTTGCAAAATGCCGGTGCTGTTCGCGGCCGCACCCATTTCGAGCCGCTCCATCATCCTTGTGATCTGGAGATCGCGAGCTGCGAGTTGCGCGTCTTTGATGCCCAGTTGTTCGCTCTGTTCTTTAAATGCAGCTTGCATTTCGGCAAGCTGCTCTTCGATTGTTTTGACCGACGTTGTCATTGCGGCCATTTTGACGGTCGGCGTCGACAGAGTTGTTCCGGACGCAGATCGAAGTGGAGAATATTTTGCCGGTGACCGCATTGGGGAGAGTGTCGTCGGTGTTCTCGGGTGTGGAGAAGTTGTTGTGGGCGACTGGCTTGCGGAGGCAGCCCCCGATGAGATGCGGCAAGGCGGAATGGGTGATAGCACAGCCGGGGAGGTCGCCGGTGTCTGTCGACGAGGCGAACGAATGGGTGGTGAGCCGGCTGCTGAAGTAAGCGCGGCTAAGAGATCATGAGAGATTGTCACGATTGGAGATTTGTCTTCGGCCGCCGCCAGATGCGGGAGGAGGCCGATGGCTAATTCATTCTGGCCGCGGAGGAGGAGTTTGTGCCCCCCGTTGTTCATACCGGCCGCACCAAAGCGTAGACGACGGAGCTCCTTTGGCGATGGTGGCGACCGGGTTGGACTGACCACCGGACCGTGCACCGGTGGTGTGGTGTCGACGGGCGGGCAGGTAGGTCGGCCTATTTGCTGCCGGGATCATTCGACCGGTCGCGGCATCGTTTTGGTAGAGGCCGCATGTAGCTTGTGGTTGGTAGACTGCACTCGGACGGCGCACATCTAGCATTAAAGGAGTCTCTCCAGTGGACAAACTCCTGGCCAAGGCCCTTGTAATTGGGCGAATGGCCGGTGGTGGAGAGGTAGGAGCGCGGAGGTCGGCAGATGGTCCGCGAGCTCCTGCGGTTGAGCTTGCGGTCGCTGCAGGGAGCGAGTGAGCAGAGCTCGAGGAGGCAGTTTGCTTACCCCTGTTGTCGTTGTTGTTGTTGTTGCCGTTGTTGCCGTTGCTGGCCATGGCTGAGGTTGGGGATTTTTTTTTGGTTGGACGGAGAAGGAGATGAGAGGTAGGAAAAGTCCCACTGGCGCAAGCAAATCTGTTTCACCGAAAATCCGCCGGTCCGCGAAGAGGTGTAACCGAGAGAAGTTTTCAATTACTTTAGAATAATTTGTGTTACGGGGTGTGTTTTGTATCAAGGAATGCGAAGTTCACTCTCCTAGGCTTCCCTCGATTCGATCTGTGTGAATTGTCGAAGTTTCGCTTACGGCGAACGTCGAAGTTTGAGTTCGGGAACGAGTGTGCACGATCCGGTGTGGCTTTGGTCGGTCGACGGAAGTATTTGTGTTCCGTGTGTTTCGACTTGTGGCGTTGCCGGCGAACGTGTAGAGCTGCTCCAGTTGAACTGTTGAACAATTTAACCGTGAGTTGCTGAACTTCTACGGTTTGAGAGAGCTTACGTGCGTCGAAGTTTCTTTCGGTGAAGGGATTTTCAGACCTCCGTTTGAGAGAGAGAAAGAACTTACGCGCGTGAAGTATTTTCTCGACTTGAATGCTCTCAAACTTGATTTTTTTTTTTTTCTACCGATTTCTCCCCACTTGTGATTGAGAATTCTTTGGCTATTTGTAGCTTTGTCTCCGTGAAGTTGTTGTGATTTCTTCCTTGAAAGGGGATCGCGATCCCCTTTTCGCTGCCTCCTTTGAGATGGGAGGAAGATGAAGAATTTCTCCTCCTCGATCCCACAAATGAGGATCGTGCTCCTCTTTCCTTGGTTTTACCGTTGATGGCGGACATGATCGTTGGTTCTTTGAGTTGTGTAGCAACGTGGCGGAGGCATCTTGACTAAGACCGACGCTGGCGGCTTCCTGGCGGCGGGGCCCGACTGTGCTGATGACGCGATGACACGACTGGACTTCGCGATGGGCTGCAGCGATGAACTTCGAAGATCGACAGGGCCTACCCACGATCGTTCTTTGATGGATCGGTGGGTTGATGGACTCATCGAATTTGGGTTGTGCACATTTTGGTGCCTACAATATGCATAATCAGCAATATAAATTGTTAGTTTTACACACATATAAAACAGATTCTTTGTTCATATAATTTCATATGACATATTATTTATCAAATTGAATACATTTTTATCTCTTTGTTATTTTTACGAAACATGCATGTTGGAAACTCGAAATATATTGACCTCTTAATTAAGGGGTAAATTAGGCATTGCGGTCGAAGACGGCATACCTTATTAACGTTTCCTTACACCGACGGGAGTCAGTGCTACGTTGTCCATTAACCTGCTCTTTCTTCCCCAAGTTTTAAAGTTTTTTCTCTTCTTTCTCGAAGACTAGAACTGTCTGGTATCTCCGTTCTTGGTTCGGCTTCAGCTTAATGCATGCCTAAAAAAAGTTCAGGCTTCAACAATCGGAACCGCTCCTCGAGAATAGGCCCTTCCGATACTCTTCTTCTCCAGTGGTCAGTCACTGGGAGGAGAAAAACCCTAACCCTAGGGACGGACTAGTTATTTTTCTTTTTTTTAAAGGGGCAATAACCTCGTTTGTGAGCCAGACCTTGGGCGACAATGGATGCCATGAGAAAGCAGCTGGACGTTCTCATGGGAGCGAACAGAAATGGAGACGTTAGGGAGGTCAATCGAAAGTATTACGACCGAGACGTCTGCCGTCTCTTCTTGGTCGGCCTGTGCCCTCATGAGCTTTTTCAGTTGACGGTAACAACCCCCATTAATATCTATTTTCTATTACGATATTTTTTTTTTTTAGAAAAAAATTGGTTTTAACGTCCTGCTCTTGCATGGTTTCAAATTGACTGCAGCTTTTTTAGCTGTTGGGGTATTTCGTACGAAATCATAATAAACGTTTCAGGACTTCTTCATGATACTACTTCGAGCCGAAAAAGTCCTTTTTTTTTCTGTTCTTTTTATTATGTATATTGTGTAGCTAATTGGCCTTTGCGGTTTACTACTTCCTTTATTCTTATTCGTAATCTTTACGTTTTCCTCTCGTGGTTGAGTTCGTTATCCTGAGTTTAATTGCCATTTATTTTCCCTTATCGCTAATTGCTGATGAAACGTGATTTTCTATTATGGGGCAAGCTTGCAGTTCGTTTTATTATTTTTTCGTATTGTATTTATCTCGTGCACATTTGATACTGGGCCTGCTAAAAATAAACTTGCTCTGGCGGAGAAATTAGATAAGTACCTGGCTTAGGGTTTTGTTTTGTTTATTTCATTTTTCTAGAAGAGGTGAGTTGAGCATAAGGAAGGGAATGTTTCTAGTTTGATTTCAAATCATACCTAAGATATTTACAGTTTAGGATTTTCAGATAGTAGAAGTTAGGTGAATGATCTGGAATCAGGCAACTTTTTAACCATTTATAGTGATATATGAGATGTAAGTATTCTATTCTGTTGTGATGACACAGTTTTGTAAATGCTTACCGCATAACCCACTTAAGTAAGCCATATTATGTATCAAAAGCATTTGGGCAAGTGGTAACTTGGGCAGTAGCTCAGTGATCTCATGGGAGTTATTGCTGTGGGAGATCTTGGGTTGGTCTCCATGCCAGTATTGGAGTTTATTGGAAGTTTGTATATGGGAGTTTGTATTCACCTTTTTTTATAAAAAAACATTTGGTCAAGCTGTTCTTGGTTTCACTTTTTTTCTTTTGTTGGCCTGATTTGCTTAATAACTTACATTTCTTGGGCCATTTGACCAATAACAATCCTAAGAATTGTTATGGAGCTGTGGCCAGATGGAATAGGTACACACAATTGTAGTATACCATCAAATTTAGACTAAAAAAATTTATATGAAATGTTCTAACTTCATTTGAAGATTATGGCATCGTTATTGATTTAATTTAGTCAATGGAATTATAAGTCGGCTTGACTTGATTCCCACCTTTTCCTTGTTGGAAATTTTGGTTGTGTTCATCTATCAAATTTGTAGTTTCTATTTTCTACTCTATATTTTTAGCCGTAGATATCATCAATAATCTGTGTGCACTAATTACTCTGATAGCATTTGTTGTTTAAACTGGTCCAATAATTCTGTTTTATTTGTCTCCAGAAAATGGATATGGGTCCATGTCCAAAAGTGCATTCGTTACAGCTAAGGAAGGAGTATCCTTTTTCAGGAATGTTTTAATTCAGTTATGTTGTTTCTTGTTCACCTAATGAGAAAAACAGGGGAGGGAGTCGTAAAAATAGATTTGTGTGTTTAGCTGGATTTTTTCCTGGTTTTGTTCAGGAGAGCCCCTGAAAAATTTACAGCATTGAGCCTCTGGAGTCAATAGAAATATGCTATAGGCCCAACCAGTTGAAATAAATATTTTGATTCACGAGTCTCGCAACTGGTTGCTCTAGTAGCAAGTGGACATGAAGCCAAACAATGACATCAATGGTTTCTGTTTTTCTCCCCAATTGTTTCTTCCTTAATTATCTGCAGATATGAAGAAGCCAAAGCAAAAGGAGTTCATAATTATGATAGGGAGCTTGAGGATGTCATTGATAAGCTGATAATTGAGTGTGATCGCAAAATTCAGAGAGCTCTCAAACGTCTGGAAGATGAGGATGCTAAAGCAGCTATTGCTATATCTGTTTCTGAGGTTACTCAGGTACACATTTTTGTATCTCATAAGCAGTTTTTTGTATCACATAAGCTTATCTGTTTGAATTTTTATTTATTTTTTAAATTTCTGGCAAATGCAGTCTCCTGAAGTGCTTGAGCTGTCAAAGCAAATTAAGGAAAAATTGAAAGAAGCTGATGCTTTTGGTAAGCTTTTTCTTGAGCAAGGTTGCTGGCATGTTGTGGAAAGAGATTCTTGTTGCATGTCAGTGTGTTTTTGCTACTCTACAGTTTACTTTTTGTACTTATTTTATTTTATTTTGAAGGGTTTACTTTTTGTGTATTACTTGGTGCAATTTTAAAAATTTTGATGTTAGAGCAATAAAAACCTTTAATATGCTTAAAAGAATGCTTTTAATAAATTATTTACTGGTGCATTGGTGGATATGTTTTTCCATTAACTTTTTGAGGCATGACAATGAGTTAGCTTCTTTTCAGATCTGGAAGGTAAGACTGATAATAAAATCCGTGCTCTGGAAGTTGTGGAAGAACTTAGAGCAAGAAGAGCAGACAAGCAGGTAAATGTTTCCCTTTCTTAGTCATCGTCTGTGAGACTTCTAATTTTCTTCATTGTGTTGACTATTATGAACTTCAAAGCAGTTTATATATAAGGTTCTTTATGTTCGTTGAAATGTTTGTTGATTAACATGGTTGAATGTTTTTTATGTAGTCCATGCTGCTTCTAGATGCCTTCAACAAAGACAGAGCTTCCTTACCTCAGCCACTGCCTAATCCTCCACCATTGGCTCCTTTGCCTGTTCTTGCTCCGCCTGATGCTCGCACCCAGGAGATGATAAAAGAAAAGCTAAAAAATGCAGAGGATCTTGGTCAGTCCGTTTCTAGTTTTTTATTGTTGCTATTGCAATTTTTGTTTGATGAAAATGGTGATAAGGAGAAGAGCAGCATAAAAGACTAACATTATGGTTGAATAGCTTACTTAGAGTTTCTTTGAGTAGTTCCAATGTCAAATTTGATTCAATTTTTTTTTGACATTGAATTTCATTAAATAAAAAGATTAACTAGGAAGATAACAAAAAGAGTTTAATGAATGAAGGAAAAAGTTGTTTTCTTGGTGTCTTCTTATCTCTAGGAAATTGTCTTGTAAAGACCACAGTTTTAGATTACTTCAGTAGAGTTGACAGGATGTAAAGAGAAAGACTTCATTTTTTTCTATAATACTACGGAATATTCATATATATGTGGTTGTGAAGGCACAGTCAATGCAATCATATGTTGAAGCTGTTGGTTATTGTTAAGGTCCACTGCATTATGACCCTGTTCTTCCTTTTTACTTTTTAAGGAATATTGTCTTGTACATCTAGCCTCTTCCTTAGGCTTCTCTGTAGAATTATATGCCGTTCTTCATTACTAATTTTTTTAGGAAAATGCTTATTTTATTGATTGGGGGGACTCTCACAATGGATGACGAGAGCTGAACCCCTTCTTTAGCTAATGCATCTCCCAAAGAGTTGGCAGACCTACAATGCCACTCATGAACATATGTGGAAGCCAAGTGAAGAATTTCTCTAAAAATGTAAAGGAACCTGCATGGGGGTGCAGAAGTTTGGTTGCACCATCCAATTACATTACTTGAGTCGCTTTCAACTTCTAAGGTTCCAGTGTCTGCAAATTGTTGGGTGACTTCTTGAGTTAGATTGAACCCATATATTTCTGCCTTGGACCAATTGACTTTCTGAACTGAGGCGAGTTCGAAGAGGCTAATGGTAGTCTTCAAACTCTTCATCTGCTCCAGGGACCCCTCCCCAAACACTATAGTATTGTATGCAAACTGAGACAATGGCATTAGATCTTCCGGGAGAACATTCTTTATCCATCCAATCTCTAAAGAAGCTTTGACCAAGCTCGGGAAACCTTCTCCCATGATACTGAAGAGGAGAGGGGATAATGGATCCCCTTGCCTTAACCCTCTTGTGCTTCCTAACTGTCCAAAAACTCCCCTGTTCACCAATAGTGAAAAAGTAGCATTAGAGACACATGACCGTATCCATCCTATCCACCTCTCCCCAAAACCCATCCGAACCATCATAGACTCCAACCGATCAGCAACTTCAAGTGCAAACATGGCAGCATCCAAAATTTGTCTTCATTATTATTAGTTTGCTATTTGGCAAAATAGAAAGCTGTGATCTCTGTATCTTGAGTTCTTAGACAAATTTAGATACTATTTCTTTCAAATTAAGGTAATTGTTTTACCTAAATGTGTCAGTCTTTAATACAACGAACAACCAAACCTTGTTCAGTATTTGAGTCATTTCAATAGTTAAGACAAAAAGCATTTGATATAGTTTCGGTTAGCTTATGTGATGATCGCTTCACATATGAAGGTGAGCAAGGATTAGTTGATGAGGCACAGAAAGCACTTGAAGAGGCAGAAGCTCTGAAAAAGGTCAGTATGTGACTGTATAATCGCATATCCATTCCTCTGCTTGCAGTTTTGGAGATTGAGCTCCTCATATCTTTTTTTTTTTTTTTGTTTTCTCTGGAAGTCCTTGATGATTTATTTCTCACTCTGTACTCACTTTGTCAGCTGGCTCAAAGACAGGAACCTGTACTTGATGGTTCCAAGTATACTCCAGTCGATGTGCGCATTGTGAGTTTTTTCACACTCATTCTTTTTATTCTCCTTTGCTTTATATATATAATATATATATGTGTGTGCATGTATGTGTGTGTGTATATATATATAGATATATATATATATATATTTGAGAGAAAAAAGATTTCCTACACATAAGTGTAGGAAATCTTTCTCTACATTCACTTTTAATGAAGAAAAGTGATGTCATTGTCATAAATGTGAGGGACATTTTTGTAAAAGTGATTAAAGTTGCAAATCACTTTTAGAAAAATGCCCTTCATGCCTTCTTTAAAATATGTGTAGGAAAAACTTCCCTACGCATACTTGTAGGGTATCCGCCTTCTATATATATATGTATGTATTTATAATTATCTTTCTTCCATTCTCTTAGAAATGATCTAGTTTTTGTAGGTTAGGATCTTTATGCCTCTAAAAGATTAATTTTCATTTGGTAAACTTTCACCATCTTGCAGACAGATCAGAAACTGCGTGTTTGTGATATTTGTGGAGCATTCTTGAGTGTATATGACAGGTAAAGTCCTCTTTTCAGTGTATAATCCTGGTCTGTTTCCGCTATTTTTAAGGGTCAAAGGAAATAGTGTATGGGGTTTCAAGTCCTACAGTTTTTGACCAGGCGCATTATTGCCTCCTTGTTACCAGCAGGGGTTTGGGCCCGATTTTACGAGGATAACTTTTGCAGCTAAAGCATGTGCGTGTTTTTCTGTTTTGGTTCATGGATTATAGTTGTTAGAAGTATATGGGTGGCTTATTCATATGTGGTGGTTATTTATTCTAATTATTCATTTTACAATCTTTGTTGATCTTCTATTTGGTTCTCAGTGACCGACGTTTAGCTGATCATTTTGGAGGGAAACTTCATCTGGGATATATGCAAATTCGCGAAAAATTAGCTGAACTTCAGGTGAGTGTGGTGACGATTTCTTGCAATGTCCTTTTTCTATTTTGTGTCACCTGTTATTACTGTTTAATCTTTTGACCCTGAAACCTTTAAATACTTGCGTATCTTGTTGCACACTTCACTTTCTCAAGGAGTTTGCATTCTGTAGTTGGTAGGAGCAATTTATTGGAATTACTTTTATACTGGTGACACTTGTTAACTTCTTTAAAAGTTGGACCTCTGAACATTCTTGACTCAGGTGCTGGTTTATTGTTTCCCACTCTTCTCGTAGAGTTTCAGTTAAGTCTGGTACCCAGTGAGTTTTCTAATCCTAGAAAATAGTGACTTTATTTGTGGCATTAGTTGGTTTTCTTATTTTGATAATGAATCATCAAACCCCTCTTTTTGAGGGTTTTAGCGGCTGAAGAAATCATTAGAAGGTGATTGAGGGTTGAATGCTATTTTTGTTCAACACCCCAACTCTTATTTCATCCTCATGATGGTGTTCTGTTAGTACTATTATGGTGTGGATGCATCAGTAAGTACTCTAATGGGATTTCGCCTGATCAGTGATCAGGAT
The DNA here is from genome assembly GCA_019845555.1 of Aristolochia fimbriata. NCBI lineage: Eukaryota > Viridiplantae > Streptophyta > Magnoliopsida > Piperales > Aristolochiaceae > Aristolochia > Aristolochia fimbriata. Next base: position 16,408,809 of record CM034082.1, on the reverse strand, counting down.
ATGCCGATGTTCACACAGGTATGCTATATGATGGGTGAGTGCCTCATAGATGAGGAATTTTCCATTGCCATTTGTACAACTTGGAAATTCTGGTTCTGTGCTTTAGTTTTCACCTATTGGGCTTCTATGCAAATTTGTGAGTAGCTTATGGTTCAGATCAATGTAGGAGCTTTGGTTTACATGCTTTACAGTAATTGATTGCAGGATAGCACTTTTTATTTTTATTTTTTTGGTTTCTGTTGTAACATGCTTTTTCTATATTATGTTTCTTTTTCTATGGGCTACATTTTATGGGTTTGAACTGGTGCTATGGGTCATATTTTCTTTCTAACTTAATATTGCCAGGAGGAAAGGAATAAGAGTCGGAAACAAGCTGAAGAGGAAAGGAGGTACTCATTCCTGCCTTTGTCAGTCTATCATTGTTGAGTTTCTTTATGTGCCTCTCATTTTGATACATCATATGTCATTAATTGTTAGGTCAAAAGAGCGTAGTCGGGAACGTGAAAGGGGTGCTAGCAGGGACAGAGAGCGAGATAGAGAAGATCATGGTACACGAGAGAAACCCCGTGATTATAACCGTCGAAGCAGAGACTATGATCGCTCTTATGATCGCGATCGTGGATATGATCGAGATAGAGAGAAAGATCGATCTCGAAGTTATGATTCAAGAAGCCACAGAAGATCTCGCTCCCGATCAAGGGAATGTTCAAGGGATTATGATCGCAATAGGTATTGATTCTTTCTTGTTTGTTGTTTTAGTGGAAGTGATTTTGGTCTTTGCCTAAGTGTTCACTTTTTTTTTCTTGTATTATTTATTATGGTGCAGGCGTCATGATCGATATGATCGACACTAGAGCAATGGCATCTGGATGAGGTGGATTAGAATTTAGGATCGGTACTCTTAAATATTTCCCTGAGTGTTTTTAATTGTTTTGTTGCAGCTGGGTGTTGTGTTGACAAAGCCCATGCTTGGAAACAGTTGGTGGGACATCAATCCTTTTTTCACTGGATGTAGGTTACAGTGATATTTTGCTGCGTATGTATGATAGCAGAAGCAAATGGCATTATGTCAAACGCAACATTGAGTACCCTTGTACTGTTGTGCAAGATTTGAATGAGTTATTTTGATTGCAAATAGTTAAGGGTGAAATGGTGAATAGCTAGAAGGACATTCGTAGGTAAGAAAGGAGATACCTGTAAAATCAAACCTCCTTAACGTTTTACTCTTTGTCCAGGCACATCGTTGTTCCTTTCAACTTGTGGTTAAGAATTCAGGATAATTGAAGTGATTTTCTTTGTCTGGATTAGTGGGTTTTAGGGGTTTTATCTGAGCCTAAGCGGGACTACAAGGGCATGGTACATTGGTACTCTCATGGTCTACTCGGCCTTGACTAATTGACCCCGACGGATTAATCAAACATTATTTTGCGTTCATTTGCTTGTATATATAGTGGTTAACTGTCTCTTGCATTTTTCAGAATTATCACGTATGAATTATGATATCCGAGCTCTAGAATTATGACCACGAATCACATTACTGTAGATGGTTGGGCTCTTAGCAATATGCAAAAATATACACGATGGTGGCCACAATCTCCCTGCAAAACGGAAGCCCTGTTTATGCAAGATGTGCAAAACATTTGTAGGAAAAGGGTCTAATACTTCATCTTGCGAGAATATTTAGAAAGAAGAATACATCTGACATCAGAAAATTGTTACCAATTATTGAACCATTCATTCCAACAATAATGCGGTGAAAATTATAATTGACATCCGACATCTCCCATACGCTTTCCCCCGTTTACAAGATACAACGGGAAAAAAAAGACAAGGTTCTGGCACCAGCCTAAAAAAGTTAACGAATAGAAGGTACAAGTTGTTTCACCGAAAATCCGCCGGTGGTCCGCGAAGAGGCGCGACCGAGAGAAGTTTTCAATTACTTTAGAATAAATTTGTTACAGGGTGTGTTGTAAATATCAAAGAATGCGAGTTCACTCTCCTAGGCTTCCTCTGATTCGATCTCCGTGTGAATTTGGTGAAGTTTTGGCTCCTGCGAGGTCGTCGTCGAGACTTCGAGTTACAGAAACGGGTGTACACGATCTGGTGTGGCTTTTGTCGGTCGGACGGAAGTATTTGTGTTCCGTGTGTTTCGACTTGTGACGATGCCGGCGACGGTGTAGAATTGCTTCTGGTCGAGCTATAGAACGACGAACTGCAGATGTTGAACTTCTTTGCGATGAAAGAACCTCTGTGCGTGAGGAACTCTTCTCGGTGAAGGGAGTTTTGGACCTTCGATTTGGGAACGAGAGAGTTTCTACACTGATGTTAAGAGAGTCTTTCCACTGTGATTTCTCCAACCGTAGGGATGAAAGTTTTTCCCAACCTCTTGAACAGAATGCTTCTGGCCTTTTGTAGCCTGTCTGTGAGAGACGTTGCCTGTGAAAGGGGATCACGATCCCCTTTCTGCTCGTGAAGTTGAGGGAGAAGAGGGGAGGAGGGAGACTGGGAGTTCCCCGTTGAGATCCCTTAAATGAGGATCGCAACATCTTTCCAGAGATTTTATCTTTTCGTTTGAATTGACTGACTGTATGCTGACTCATGCTGACGTGGTGATGACTCACCGAGTTGTTGCTGACTAGACGATGATTCACTGAGTCTATGTTGCGGCGAGATGACTCATCGTGTTAACAACGCGACGAAACGGGATCCTGGCGGTGGGCTGCCTCGAATTACTTCGAGAATTGTCGCGGCCTGTCCACGAACTTTGTTTACTGGGTCGTTGGACTCCTGGATCTGTCGAATGTGGCCCATGCACATTTTGGTGCATACAGATTGCCCCCTTCGAGACTTGTTCGTTCGGGAGGAACGAACAAGTTTCGAATGTGAAGATGAATGAACGCAACGCACACACACCTTTTTTTTTTTTTTTTTTTTGTTGATCCTCTTACTCTTTTAGGATCGTTTATCTTTTGTGTACGTATGCTTTTCTGTCCTCTTGCTTTTTTAGGACAGTGTATATTTTCTGTACACCTTGTACGTTTTTTTTTTTCATTCTTTTCTTTTCTTTCTCTTTTTTTGGCTCTTTTGCTGTTTTAGAGCTGTTTGCTTTTTTCGATTTTCTTTTTTTTTGTATACACGTACATGTGGAGTATGTACGGTATAGAAAGATGATGAATACCTGAGCAGAGATGTTGCCCGGGTTTGAATAACAGCGACGCGCCGAGAAAAGGGAGACTGCGCAGTGAATTCCAAACCGTATGGCGCTGGAGGAGGGGAGACTGTGTGGCGCTGACTCAGCAGCGAGCTCCTGCGGCGACGGAGTTGCTCCGGCTTCAGCAGAACGCGCCCCGCTGGGGGAGGAAGGGAGGCGGCGACGGGCCCCGCCTTGTGTGGCGCCGACTCAGTGGCGAAGCCCTCGCGACGGCGCGGAGTTGTTCCGACTTCGGCAGAACCAAGCCCCGCAGGGAGGGAAGGGAGGCAAGGCCGTGGCCCCGCCTTGTGTGTCGCTGACTCAGCGGCGAGCTCCTGCGACGGCGGAGTTGCTCCAGCTTCGGCAGAACTGCTCCCGCGCAGGGAGGAAGGGAGGCAGCGCCGTAGGCCCCGCCTTGTGTGGCGCTGGCTCAGCGGCGAGCTCCTGCGGTGGCGGAGTTGCTCCGGCTTCGGCAGAACTGCCCCCGCGCAGGGGAGGAAGGGGAGGCAGCGCCGTGGGTCCCACCCACTGCTGACTTAGATTTTTTTTTATTATTTTTGTATGATGGATTCATTGTTCAGGAGCTCCTTCGGTGGTAGACGTTTCCTTCCTTCTCCCAAACTCGCCTTGGTTTGTAATCGAGCTTGAGTAGTTTGGGACGAATTCGAAGTGGTGGGGTCCACCCTTGGACTGTTAACAACTCGACGCTATTCCTTGATCAAACCTCCACGCCGAATTTCACTGGGACTCCGTGCAGAAACTTGTGACCGAATCCCTCTAGACCAGAGATTGTCGAGCTACTGCTGCCGAAGGGGAAAGAAAGAAGAGATCGAGGCGTAACGCCGACCGCAGTAATCCAAAACAGGCCGGGTGGGACGGAGCCGAGGCGGACAGGGAGGTCCGCTGAAAGGGGAGAAGGGGAGAGGAATTGAAGTGGAAGGGAGAGAGGGGGAACCGACGCCGCGGGTGGGAGAGGGAGGCGAGGCCGGGAGCAAGAAGAGCCGAGGCCGTGGGCGGGAAGGAGAAAGGGAATTGAAACGAGAGAGAGGATTTGAGGCGGAGGGGAAAGTGAGAGAGGAACGCAGCCGGAGAGCGGGGTCGCGGAAGCTGCAGAGAGGGGAGGGAAGCGGAAGGGAGAGCGGGGGAGCCGACTAGGGAGAAGGAAAAAAGGGGGAAGGATGGGCGAAGGAGGAAAGGAGAAAGGAAGAGGAAGGGGGGAGCCACCAGGGAGAAGGAAAAAAAGGAAGGAAGAGCGGAAGGAGGAAAGGAGAAAGGAAGAGGAAGGGGGGGGAGCCGCGGTCACGGGTTTAAAGAAGGTGGGCCCCGCTCTTCTATTTAGTGCCTTATTCGCGGATTTCCCAATCCGAGAGTTTGAATTTGAATTTGGGAGTCTCCTTGATAAGCTCCTCTAAAGAAGGCTAATCGAACCCTTAAGTTAAGGGAGGGTACTTAACTTCCTTTAAAACCACCAGCGTCAAACCTTATTGGGGAGACTGCGACTCTTGCGACTAAGTTGACTGAAACTGAATTTCTGCTAGTCTGCGAATTTGGAGAGATAGAGTCTGCGAATTTAGGTCTGAGAGACTGTTTGCAATTGTGACCTGAGAGATAGTCTGCCTGTTGCCCTCTGTGTTTTGACTTTGCAATCTTCCCGGCTTGCGTCAGAAATCTTCTGCGAATCACAATTTTGAGGTATTGCATTAATTTCTTCTCTCCCGGCAGTCTCGAATTGAATTCGAGTCAGCCCGAGGTCGACCCCACTATCTATTTTTTCTTCTCTTCTTCCCTCTTTCTTCTTCTTTTTCTCTCCTCTCATTTTCAACTCCTCCCTCAGTCTCTCTTTTCCTCTCTCTTTTTTTTTTTTTTTTTTTTGAGTTGTTCTCTCTTTCTATTTTTTTAGAAAAATCTTTTTTTTTTTTTTTTTTTTTGTTTTGCGATCTAAGTATTTGTCAATTTGTCTGTTGTGACAAATTGACAATTTTTGTACCAGCGTTGTGATTTTGTGTGGCGCCTGGCTCTGTCGTCGGGCGCAGCAGTTCATTCGGGTCGCGGCGGGCTTTGTCGCCAGGTGCTGGAATTTCTGTAGGTTGATCCGGCTTGGTCGCTAGGAGACAGTTTGTCTGCGCTAGCACACCTGTTTTGGTCGCCGGGTGCAATTAGCAGTCTGGTCGCAGTCGGCCAGAATTGATTGCTAATGCAAGGTCGCAGTCGGCAAGGGTCGCCGGGTGCGACTTGTGTTGAGGTCGTAGCCGACAAGCGTCGCCGAGTGCGAATTGTGCTGGGGCCGCAGCCGGCAAGGGTCGCCGGGTGCGAGTTGTGTTGCCCTTTTTGTCATAGCTCTTTTTTTTTTTATTACGACCACTTCTTTTTGTCGTAGTTCTTTTTTTTGAGCGACGGTTTCTTTTTGTCGAGACCTTTTTCTTGTTTAGCGACGGCTTCTTTTGTCGCTGCTTTTTTCTCCTTTTTTTTTTCGGGGCAGAGTTACGTGCGACTGACACCCTTTGATTCGCGGTCGGCTCGGTGGCCCGCCGGGGTTGGGCGCTTGTTGTAGTTACCCGAGTGCCGAGGTTTTGGTTGGCTGAACTTCGGCTAAGTCGCTTTCGGAGGCTGAATTCCAGCGTTGGTGCACACCTGGCTCGGTCGGCCGGGTCGCGAAAGCTGGCTTGAGTGGTCTGCAATGGGTTGGTCGACAACCACTTCTTTTCTTTTTGCATTTGTTTTTTTTTGTCGCCCGTATTTTTGTTGTTCTTTCGCGATTTGCTCCTTTTTGTCGCAGCTTTTGTTCGGTGACGGCTTCTTTTTTGTCGCTGACCTTTTTCTTTTTCTCTTTTTTTTTTTTTTTTTTTTGAGAAGATGAAGATAGATGGTTACCTTGTTACGTTGGTTGCGTCCGGCTCGGTCGCCGGCCGCAGGAGTGTGAGGTGCAGCATCCGACCGACTCGGTCGTCGGGTAGTGTCTCTGCACTCTTCTTCACGTCCATTTTGGTGTTGGGCGCCTGTTTTGATTGCGGCCAACTGTTTGACTTGGTCGCAATGAGTTGAGTTGCGCCTGGCCTAGTCGCCGGGCATTTTTGTTTCGCAATATCCCTTTCCTGTCCAACTCGGTCGTCCGGCACTAGGATCGGGTATGCGGCATCTAACTCTGTCGTTAGATGCTGAATTCTCTGTTTTGGTGTGCCTGACTTGATCGTCAAGCACTGGATAACTCTGTTCTGTTCGTCTCCGGTTTGGTGGCCGCGAGACTTTGGGACTGTTCTCGGTTTGGGCCGTCGAGAATGGTGTTGTTGTTTTGGTCGCACCCAACTCGGTCGTCGGGTGCTCCCTTTTTTTTGACTGAGGCCGGCTTTGCAGTTGGCTGCGAATTTGAAGATGTGCTCCACCCGATTTGGTCACTGGGTGAGATAACTCCATTTTGATCGTACTCGGCTCGGTCGCCGAGTACGAGACTTGTTTGTCGCACTGTCGAAAAGGATTGGTATACCTCTTCGGTTTGCCCACTCTCTTTTTTTTTTCTCCGTTTTTTTTTTGACTGACAACTTGTTCTTTTTGTCGTCCCTCTATTTTTTCTTTTCTTGCAACTTCGATTTTTTTTTTTGTGTCGCAGGTTCCCCTTCTTTTGTTTTTATTTGCGACTTGGCTTTTTTTTTTTTTTTGGTCGCTGGGGGATACATAAATTTTTTTTTTTGAAAGAGTGATTGGCGCATTACCTGTTTGTTTTGTCGCAGATGTTCACTGTCTCAGCTTCAGTTACTCTCCTCGGTCCGACCTTCTCGGATGTCTCGTGGTTGTCCGATGGTGTTGCGCTGACGCTGCCCTGCGGGTTAGAGATTCAAATGGACAAGAGAAGTCGATGTTATTACCTCACACGGCGAATCAGCATTCGGGGGGGGGTCGGTCCGTGTCTGCGCCCACGCTCATGAGTGTGCATGACTTGTGGAGTCGTCCAGTGGTTGAGGACTACCAGATTTGTTATCTTCTGCGACAAGCGGCCTTTCCTTCACATCAGGCTGGGGGGAACGTTCTGTTGAGCCCTCTGCATAAGTTAGCCACGTACACAGCACCCGAGCTATCGATTCACGACCCTCGGTTCGGCACTTGGGACGATTCACACCCTGCACCACCGGTTCCTTTTCCCGTTCATGTGCCCTTTTACTTCGAATGGACCTGCACCATCGTTCGTACTTGCCCGGAGATCTTGGCTAGACTGGGCATTTTGACCGCAATCCGTGCCTCGGCTTTTACTTATCAGTGCTCCACCTATGTGATTCATGCCTTCTTGGAGCTGTGGTGTCCGTCGACGAACACGATTTTCACTCGAGGTGGGGAATTCTAGATTTCTTTGTGGGAGGACTTCATCCAGACAGACCTTTTATCAGCCAGCGATCCGAGTTCACCCGAATTGGTGGAGGATGCCTTCGTCTGCCTTGAGAAGCTGATTGAGGTAGGTATCGACACCTCTATATTGGGACATTGGGTTGAGGAGTCGCATCCGGGGCGGCTCGACTGCTGCGCCTGCGCTGTTCGTTGGAGGGGAAGCTCAGTCTAGAAGAGCGCCAAGTTGAAGAGGCTGACCTTACTCAAGCTGAGCGACATGTGACCAGCAGTCGTGACCAACTGTCTGCTAATGTCGACCAGAATCGGGCGGCTCGGAACGCTGCCGAAGAGGAGCAGAGGCGACTTCACGAACAGCCCGTTGTGGTTTCAGCTCACCTTGACACTTTGGATGCACAACTTGCGACCGATCAGAGACAGCTCGATGCGAAGGATGAAGAGGCTGCCACTATTCGTCGACGTTTGGCTGAGGTTTGAGCTCGGCCTACCTTCACCGAACAGGAAGGACAAGAGCTAGCTGACGCCCAAGCTGAAGGGGCAACTAGCCGGTTTTGAGCTTCCGCGACTTTGATGCCATCGCACTCTCTCTTTTGTTTTGCATTTTTTTTTTTTTTGCCTCGTTTTTTTTTGTGAGGCTTCTTCTCTTTCTTTTTTTTTTTTTTTTGTAGCTCCGCCATTTGTTTCTGAGCTTGAAAGAAGACTTTTTTTTTTTGTGCCTCGCCTTTGTGTTGCAAGACCTGCACTGTTCCCATTACGAATTTTTTTTTGCAATGAGAAGTCCGTGCTCGTTTTTTTTTTTCGAAGTTCTCTTCTTCCTCTCTTTTTTTCTTTGCTGCCTTCTTCATGGGTAAAATCGTTTGAGGAATTTACCATTGGTTATTGGCAGCTCCGACCCGTTTGCAGTGACGAGCTTGTAGGCGCCATTGGTATAGGTCTCCTGCACCACGTACGGTCCTTTCCACTTTGGCGCGAATTTGCCCCCGATTTTGCTGGTGAAGAGCATCGGCCGTCTTACCGCGAGCACGAGATCGCCTTTCTGGAACGACCTGAGTCGTACCTTTTTGTTGAAGGCTCTGGTCATGCGGGATTGATAGCATTCGAGGCGTTGTTGTGCCTCGAAGTCGTTGTTCATCGAGAGACTCAAGTTCTCGCGAGCCTCAATTGGGCACATTCCTCCGTCGTCGGGTCCTTCTCTTCTACGCTATGCGTGGGGAAGGGAGTTGTACTTCAAGAGGGAGCACGCCACCGGAGCCATAAACTAGCGAGTATGGGGTCGATTTGGGTAGGTGTTCTGGTCGCCGCTGGATTAGTATGCCCATAAAGCTTCGGGAAGCTTTTCATCCCAGCTCCTTTTGTGGGTGCCGACCGTTTTCTTCAGAATTTTGCAGAGTGTCTTATTGAAAGCCTCTGCAAGTCCATTGGCTGCCGGGTTGTAAGCCGACGACATCCGCTGTTGTATGCGAAATTATTCGCAGAAACGGTCCATGACTCTGTTTCTGAAGGGTGTGCCGTTGTCCGTCACGATATACCGTGGAACTCCATATCTGTATATGATTTGAGTTCGGATGAAGTCGGCGACGGTGGTGGCTTTGACCTCTCGGTAGGCTGCAGCTTCAGCCCATTTGGAGAAGTAGTCGGTGGCAGCCAAGATGTACTGCCCGTCGGAGTCGGACTTAGGAGTGATAGGGCCGATGATATCCATACCCCAAGCTTCGAACGGCCAGGAGGCGACCGTTGGGTGAAGCGGCACCGGTGGTTGATGTATGTAATCGGCATGGAGTTGGCACGGTTTGCAGGTTCGAGCCATTTCGATGGCGTCCCTGAGCATAGTTGGCCAATAGTAGCCGAGTCGTTTGACTTGTAGGTGGAGCTTCGGGCCAGCTTGATGTGCACCGCAGATCCCACCGTGTGTTTCTTTCAACACTTGCAACCCCTCTTCTTTTGAAAGACAGCGTAGGAGCAGACCTTCATACGACCTTTGGTATAGTACGTCGTTGATGAAAGCGTACCGAGGAGCTGTCCGACGGATTTGGACTCGCTTTCGCAGGTCGACTGGGAGTGTGCTGTGACGAAGGAAGTTGATGATAGGCTTGCGCCAGTCCTCGGTCTGATTTTGGCTAGCCGAGATAGGGAGAGATTCTTCTATCTCCTCTGTTAGCTCTTCGTCTTTTTCTTCCTCGGGTGGTGGAGGAATGACCCATCGTTCGCAAATGGGAACTTGGTTTGGCCGTTCGTCGAAGTGTGCTAAGCTGGCAGCAATGCCGGCTAATGCGTCGGCTGGCCCATTCTCGGAGCGAGGGACGTAGTGGAGTGAAACTTCCGGGATTTGGGCCAGAAGTTCACCGGCATATCTCCAGAGAGGTTCGAGCTCGAGTTTCTTGACTTCGAACTCTCCTGTCAATTGCTTAATGACCAAAGTCGAGTCGCCGTAGATATTTAACTGCAGCAATTGCATCTCGACCGCTATACCAAGGCCCAGGATGATGGCTTGATACTCTGCTTCATTGTTCGAACAAATCTGGGTGAGCACGAACGAATACGGCAGTAGATCCTTCTTCGGAGAGACGAAAAGGACTCCGGCGCCAGCTCCATTTCTCCGTGCGGCGCCATCAAAATACATCTCCCAAGGGGGAAGCACTTCGACCAGGAATATTTTTTCGTCTGGGAATTCCTCGGTTAACTCCCATTCGGCCGACACCGGGTGGTCGGCCAAGAAATTAGCAAGAGCTTGACCTTTGATAGCTCTTTTCGGAACGAAGTTGATCTCGAATTCAGAGAGAAGCAGCGCCCATTTTGCCAATCGACCAGAGAGAATTGGTCGTGACATAATGTACTTCAACGGATCAGCTCGCGAAATGAGGTTTGTCGAATGCGCCAGGAGGTAGTGCCGAAGCTTTTGAACTGCGAATATGAGAGCCAGACAAGTCTTCTCAATCGGTGTATAGTTGAGCTCGGCACCCACCAATGTTCGGCTAAGGTAGTAGAGAGAACGTTCTTTGTTGTCCTCATCACATTGAGCCAAAAGAGCTCCCACCGACTTCTCTTGTGCTGCGATGTATAGCAGCAGTGGTTTGTCGACGATCGGAGCTACGAGCACTGGTGGCTTGGTGAGATACGCCTTTTTGTTGTTAAAGGCGTTCCGGCATGCATCGTCCCACTCGAACGGTGTACCCTTCTTCAGCAGACGGCTAAAAGGCTGGCATCTCCCGGCAAGGTTTGAGATGAAACGTCGGATGTACGCCAGGTGACCTTGGAAGCTTTTAAGCTCAGAGACGTTTCTGGGCTCCGGCATCTTTTGAATGGCATCGATTTTCGACTGGTCGATTTCAATTCCTCTGTGGTGGACGAGGAACCCCAAGAATTTGCCGGAGGTGACGCCGAAAGCACACTTCGACGGATTCATTTTGAGTTGAAACCGTCGCAGTCTCTCAAACACTGCCCGGAGGTCGAGAAGATGGTCGGCTCTCTGCTTTGTTTTCACCACCAAGTCGTCGACGTAGCATTCAACTCGCTTATGTAGGAAGTCGTCGAAGATATTTTGCATCGCTCTATGATATGTCGCGCCTGCATTTTCGAGTCCGAACGGCATAACTTTGTAGCAAAAGATGCCTTTGGGGGTGCGGAAAGTAGTGAGTTCTTCATCTTTTGGGTCCATCCGAATTTGGTTGTAGCCGGAGGACCCGTCCATAAAAGATAGAACCTCGTGACCTGTCGTCGCATCGACCATGAGCTCGGTAATTGGCAGAGGGAAGTCATCCTTCGGGCACGCTTTGTTCAGGTCGCGAAAGTCGACACAAACTCGAATTTGGCCAGTCTTCTTTTTGACTGGGACGATGTTTGCGATCCAGGACGGGTACTTCACCTCCCTGATAAAATTTGCCGCGATCAACTTGTCGACCTCCTTTTCGATTTCTGGCACCAGTTCTGGTCGGAACCGTCGTTGAGATTGCTTCACTGGTCGAAAAGAGGGATGAACCGCCAATTTGTGAACCGCTACTCGCGGGTCGAGGCCAGGCATCTCTGTGTAGTTCCATGCAAAGATGTCGCGATATTCGCAGAGCAGCGCCATGTATTCGGCCTCTTCATCGGCCGTCAGTGAAGCACTGAGGAATGTCGGCCTCGGGTCCTCTGCTGTGCCCAAGTCGACTTTCTTTAATTCGTCGACGGTTGACTGGACTCCTTCTTCGAATTCAGCCGGAGCCTCCTTCAAGATAAATTCCTCATCATCTTGTTCGTCGTCAGTGACGGAGATGTGATTCACCATTACCGAGTCGTACGCGCGCGCTCGTGCTAGGGCTGCTTTCAAAGTAGAGATGATGACTGGCCCACCGTTTTTCTTTGGTCGACGTCGATTGATGGCGGCTTTTGTGTAAATAATCACCGGTTTTGAAGTATTCTGTTCCTCTGTTGGGATTTGGCCAACAGAGACTTGATGCACGTCTGCCGATGATTTTCTGGTTATCGTTACCGGCTTCGTTTGGGCTGTATAGATCTTGATTGGTTTTGGCCTTTCATAGCCAAGGCCCAGGCGACCTTGACTGATGCGGTGTCCTCCGTTCTTCAATTTCTCCTGTTCTGGAGTGAAGATGGGTAAAGTCGCAGGAGGCTTGGCGTGAATCTCGTCTTTTGTAAGATTGCCCCTTGCTCTGGCCATCAACCGGTAGGCATTTGGGTCGAAGCCTTCATTTGAGCGTGTAACCGGTAGCTGTTGTTGGCTCGGCAACTGCTTCACGATGCTTCGTTCCTCCAATTTTGGCAGAGGAAGTGTGACTTTTTTTGGCAAAGGGGTCGACTGGATTTTGTTGTAGGCGACCAGGGGAGCTTCTCCTTTCTTCCTTTGCGACTGTGGAATGTACCGCAGGATGGGTACATTAGGGCGCTTCGGCGTTGGAATAGCCGTGGTCGATTTGTGGCCATGTGTCAGCTGCTGTATAGATACGACCTGCGTCATGGTCTGCTTGGGAGATGCAACTTGCGTCGAAGTCAGTGGTTTGGCTGGCTGCGACGACTGTTTGAGTGTTGCATCCTGCGCCGGTTGTTTGGACGATTCAGTCTGCGTCGGGGTGCTTTTGGCGTTCGCTGCTTGGTTCGACCAAGGTGACAATTTGACTGTCGGTCTGGTCGTCAGATAGAATTTAGCATCTGCGAACGATGCCTCTGCTTCAGTGAATGGGCTTTCGTCGGCATACACTGTCTTTTGCTCGCCGTTTTCCCAATACTTGAAGCATTGGTGCAGTGTGGATGGTACGACTCCATTCGAATGAAGCCATGGTCGACCCAGGAGCAAATTGTAGGACGTCCTAGAGTCGATGACTTGGAGAGGAGTGTCGACTACCATATCCCCGATGTGCAGCTTCAGGTTCGTCATGCCGAGCGTTCTTTGGCCCTCCTGGTTGAAACCTTGAATGAGGAGAGAACTTGGAGAGAGGTCGCCGGCAGAGAGACCAATGTTCTTCATCGTACGAATGGGCAGAATGTTGACTACGGATCCACAGTCGATGAGGATACGGTTGATTTTGTGGTCTCTGATGTAGCCGGAGACGAACAACGGTCTGTTGTGATCCGTCGTCCCCAGTTGTGCGTCTTCCTCTCTGAACGTAATGCACGGTGGGCATGTGACGGCCAGAACTTCTTCCGACTTCGCGAGGTGCGCTTTGGTATAAGCGTCTTTCTCTTCTTTTCGAAAAGGAGGGGTTAACCCGACTTTTGGCAGGTCGTGCTTTCTCATCAGCAGCGTCTCGAGCTCAGCTTTGAGTTCCTCTGGTTTGTCGAGGACTCGGATTAAGGCCTGTCTGGACCTGATGTCCAAATCGAGATCATCTTCTATTTTATTGAGATGTGAGATTTGTTTGAGCGACGTCTCGAGGTCATCGCATTCGACGGCGGGTCTTTTGCCCTTCTCTTTTGTTGCTGTTGTTTGCTCGGGAGGAGCTGTTGAGCAGGTCGCCACCATTGCAGGCGGCGAGAAGAACTCCCGGGAAGAACTCCGCCAATGTGACGGGTCTTCTTTTCTTTTTGTTTCCCCCCGGACGTCAGTCTTGGGAGCTTTTCTTTGGCGTTTTGCGGCTCTTTTGTTTGGCCGCTTTGCCTTTGTTTTGGTGGTCGCCGGTGCCGGTTCGATTTCTCGAATAGGCTTCTTTCTCCGGGTGACCAAAATCCACCCCTCTGCGTCAGCTGCGACTTCTTCGCGGGGTGCCGGTTTTGGTGCGACCTTAGCCGGTGGTAGTCTGTTGTTATGAGGTTGGCTGGTGGAACCGGGCTTTGGTCGGTACTCCTTCTTCGTGGCCTGCTTCTTGTTTGGCCGAGTTAGCTGGTTCGGCTCGGATCGGATGGAGATGGCATATGAGGAAGCTGTGTTTTGAGCTCCTTCGATTTCAATACGGCCTTGCGCCGCCAGCTCCATGATAGGTCCTTCAAGACGAAGCATTTCTCCGTCGAGTGCCCAACCAGCCGATGGTATTTGCAAAAATTGAGATCTTTGCTTTTGGATTGGTCGCCAGGTCTTTTGATTTCTGGCAGCCTCAGTAGTTGATTGTCCAGCAGCTGATCGAGCATGATGGGAACGTCGGCGTCGGCAAAGGGATATGTCTTTGCCTGTCGTTCTTCCAATGTCAGCTTCTTGAAACCTCCCGTCAATTGTCGTGGGAGGTAAGTCTGCTTGACCTTACTGCCGACCTTGATTGGCTCGACAGTATTTGTCGCGAAAGAGGATTTTGATTTCTCTTTCGTTTCTTTGGATGCAGTCGCAGCAGGTGCCTTCCCCTTTTTGCGAGGGTAGGCGGAAGAGGATCCTTCTTCTCCTCGTTCTTCTACCAAGTTTTCCATATTGTGAGCTTCTGTTGCGAGCTCCTGGAAATCTTTCGGCCTTCGGCTCTGTATGTAGTAGAGGAGGTTCCATCGCATTCCCCGTGAGCACATTTCTATTTCGGCTTCGAGCGATAGATTCGAGCTTTCTTTGCAATTGAGGCTCAGGTTCCTCCATCGGTTGATGTAGTCGACCACTTTTTCGCCCTTCTTCTGTTTTAGATTGGCGATCTCGACCAGTGTTACAGTACGCCGAGTATTGTAGAATCGACTGAGGAATTCGCTCTCCAGTTGCTCCCAACTGTCAATAGACTCTTGAGGCAGCTCGATGTACCAATCGAAGGCATTTCCTTTCAGCGATTGGCCGAACTACTTGACCAACAAGTCGCCGTCTGTGCCGGCGTTGTTGCAAGTTTAGATGAAATGTACGACATGCTGCTTTGGGTGGCCGTCGCCGTTAAATTGTTGAAACTTGGGAGGGTGATAGCCAATCGGCATTGGGATGTTCTGGATCCTTTGTGTGTACGGTCTTTTGTAGGCGACTGATTTGTGATCGCCGGCGCTGTTTCGTACTGCACGGTTGATGAGCTCTGTAATGGAATCAAGGGTAAGAGCAGACGGATCCACTTTGGGTCGGCCTCTGCGGATGGCCACTGGAGCGACAGGCGGTAGCTCGTCGTCGGAGGAAGAGTCTTCTCGCGGCAGTTCGGCTGAGGAGCTGGTAGTCGACCGATTTCGGTCGACTTCTTGAGAGACGCCACCGGTGTTATTGGTGGCTGTGCCCATTTCAAGCCGTTCAAACAACTTCGCAATTTGATCATTGCGAGCTGCTAGTTGAGCATCACGGGCTGCAAGCTGCGCATCTTTTATGCGCAGCTGTTCGCTTTGCTCCTTTATTGCAGCCTGCATCTCGGCAAGTTGTTCTTCAATGGTCTTGGCCGAAGTAGTCATTGCGGCCATCTTGACGGTTTGCGTCGGAGTAATTGCTCTCGACGCGGCTTGGAGATATGAGGCCTTCGTCGGTGACTTCATTGGAGAGGTGGTTGTTGTGGGGGACCGGTCAGAAGGACCAGTCGCAGGTTGATTGCGGAAGGTGGCTCTGGGCGACGACTGGCTCGTAGTGACAGCCGCCGGTGAGAATCGGCAAGATGGAATGGGCGATGTGGCAGCAGGAGAAATCGCTGGTGTTTGTCGGCGAGGTGAACGGACAGGTGGTGGACCAGCTGCTGCGTTGAGTGCGGCCAGGAGGTCATGTGAGACCAGCATAACCGGCGAGTTGTCGGTCGCCGATGTTCTCTGTACGGAGGAAGCCGGCACAGAGTGTGTTCTGGTCGCAGGGAGAGAGGAGATGCCCCCGCTTTGCTCGTATTGCTGTACCAAGGTGGGAACAATAGAGCTTCTCCGTGACGGCGGCGACTGCGTCGGGCTGGCGGTCGGGCTGCGAGGAGGTGAAGCGATGACAGCCAGATATGTTGGCTTGGCCATCGCCGGCATCAGTTTGGTGGAGGATGCGGCAGGTTTAGTTGAGGCCGCGGTAGCCGGAGGAACGAACACGACCGTTGGTCGACGGGTGTCGCGCATGAAAGGAGCTTGTCCAGTGGACAAACTTCTGGCCAGAGCCCTTGTAAACGGGCGTGTGGCATGTAGAGGAGACGTTGGAGCGCGGAGGTTGGCCGGAGATGCGGCTGCTGGTCCGCGAGCTCCGGTAGTCGAGCTTGCAGTCGCGGCGGGGCGCGGTTGAGCAGAACTCGAGGAGGCAGTCTGTTTGCCTCCGTTGTTGTTGCTGTTGTTGTTGCCGTTGTTGGCATTGCTGGCCATGGCTGAGGTTGGGGATTTTTTTTTTTTGGTTGGACGGAGAAGGAGATGAGAGGTAGGAAAGGTCCCACCGGGTATGCCAAATCTGTTTCACCGAAAATCCGCCGGTCCGCGAAGAGGCGCGACCGAGAGAAGTTTTCAATTACTTTAGAATAAATTTGTTACAGGGTGTGTTGTAAATATCAAAGAATGCGAGTTCACTCTCCTAGGCTTCCTCTAATTCGATCTCCATGTGAATTTGGTGAAGTTTTGGCTCCTGCGAGGTCGTCGTCGAGACTTCGAGTTACAGAAACGGGTGTACACGATCTGGTGTGGCTTTTGTCGGTCGGACGGAAGTATTTGTGTTCCATGTGTTTCGACTTGTGACGATGTCGGCGACGGTGTAGAATTGCTTCTGGTCGAGCTATAGAACGACGAACTGCAGATGTTGAACTTCTTTACGATGAAAGAACCTCTGTGCGTGAGGAACTCTTCTCGGTGAAGGGAGTTTTGGACCTTCGATTTGGGAACGAGAGAGTTTCTGGACTGATGTTAAGAGAGTCTGTCCAATGTGATTTCTCCAACCGTAGGGATGAAAGTTTTTCCCAACCTCTTGAACAGAATGCTTCTGGCCTTTTGTAGCCTGTCTGTGAGAGACGTTCCCTGTGAAAGGGGATCACGATCCTCTTTCTGCTCGTGAAGTTGAGGGAGAAGAGGGGAGGAGGGAGACCAGGAGTTCCCTGTTGAGATCCCTTAAATGAGGATCGCAACATCTTTCCGGAGATTTTATCTTTTCGTTTGAATTGGCTGACTGTATGCTGACTCATGCTGACGTGGTGATGACTCACCGAGTTGTTGCTGACTAGACGATGATTCACTGAGTCTATGTTGCGGCGAGATGACTCATCGTGTTAACAACGCGACGAAACGGGATCCTGGCGGTGGGCTGCGTCGAATTACTTCGAGAATTGTCGCGGCTTGTCCACGAACTTTGTTTACTGGGTCGTTGGACTCCTGGATCTGTCGAATGTGGGCCATGCACATTTTGGTGCATACACAAGTCAGGGATTTTTTTGCATCTCCTTTGTTTGCATGAGCAAATTCTTCATCTCGTCTTCCTAAAGTAGCCGGCCGGTCGGTTGCTTTCCTCACCTGCCTTGAACAAGTGACGATGCCTACTAGAATGTAAAATAACTATATCATCAGGCATTTTCAGGTTTCCTGCAAAAATTCCAACAATTCTCTATCAAATTTAAGTCAACATACCCAAGCATAATGAGTCCCATACCACTAGAATCATCACAAACAGAATTCTTGCTACACGTATGGCTTGTATACAACAGAGTGCAAACGGATGGCTAATCCATTTCAGAGTACAGTAAAATTCTCTGACTAGATTACGGTTAGAGAAAGCATTCTTACCTTTTAATAAACACGGACATAGGGGTGGTACATTGAGCTCTAGAACTTGCACCCTCTGCAGTTTCCAAAATGAATAACCACCCACTTACTCTGGCAGTGTACCTTGTTTGGGTAGCCACCTTGTTTGGGTATATTAATTATCTGGCAAAATATTTATATAACCTGCAAAGGGACAATCCCTTGAACTTTTAGTGAGTTTCCCCGACAAATGGGAAATTTGTTGTGGAATGAAAAACTCAGGACACTTTACTCTCAAATTTATCCCCATAATTATTCACTAAGTGATTGAGGTGGCCTCTTAAGCAGCAATTGGCGGTTTCTGGCTGATATGACTGCTCTACCCTCCTCAAGTACTGATGGATCTGTTCATAATAAGGCAGGAGTAATGTGAAGATGGGTGTTGGCAATGTCTTGAGGAGTTGATAGGGTTGCTCTTTCTTTATTTTGCAAGATCAAAAGCTTTATTCTGAGACTCTCCCCTGAGGTTGAGCTAACTAGAGTGACAGCCGTCATAAAGGGTGGAGAGAGCTAGATAAAAAAGGGGTGGAAAAGTGAAAGCCATCATATAGAGTGGGCATGGCCGTCGAGGTGGTGGATATTTTATACAACATTATATTATATAGGATTTAAGTTATAAATTAAATAATAAAAAAGATTAACAAGTGAAGCACTAAGCAGGCATTCACGACCACGATGAATTTGTTATTGATCTAGTCGCGGTTTGACTTTGCTAGCTTTTGAACGTTAAAGAAATTTATGGCACCTCATCGATCACATTGCTAAACATACATGAGTACTACTTTGGCTAAGTCCGAAATTCCACATAAGAACCGGTTTTATGACTCCAGACTCGGAGCCGACTCGGCCGCCCTGAAATTCCACATAAGAACCGGAGCTGCGTCACTCCGCTCTCGTCTTGTCAATTGTTATTGCCTGGGGGACTTGTAAGTTTTATCTCTCTCTCTCTCTCTTTTTCTCTTTTATTTTCTCTTTTATTTTCTCTTTCATTTTCTCTTTCATTTTCTCTTTCATTTTCTCTTTCATTTTCTCTTTCATTTTCTCTTTCATTTTCTCTCTCTCTCTCTCTCGTCTTCGTGGAAACCGTGGTATAATAATACCACTCACTGCTTACAGTGAAGAAGGGAGGGAGGATAAAAATGGAGGTCGAATCGATCGACCCGTTCTGGTCCGCATCTTCCTCCTCCGTCGTTGCTACAGAGACGACCATTGACTCACACCGACGACGACGACGACCGAACGAACAGATAATTTTTTTTTTTTCTTTTCTTTTTTTTTTTTCCAAGGGAAGGGAGGAATTACTAAGAAGCCTCTCACTCACCTTTCTTTCTTCCATGGAGGACCCGTCCGTTAATGGCGGCGCCTCTTCTTCTTACTCTCCCACGACCTACCCCACCACCCCAATCGCAGAATCATCCATAATTTTCCGACTCCATAATACCTCTCTGTTTCCTCGTCGTTTTCCCCAATTTTTGCAGCCATGGATCCGGCCTTCCAGGCCCTGGTGGCCGCCGTCGGGAGCTTCGTCGTCGTCACGGTGATCTTCGGCTTCATCTACTTCTTCTGCAGAACGGGGTCCCGGGAGAGGAAGAAGAACGGAGACCGAGCGGTGATCTCCCGTCGGAGCACAAACCCTAGCTCCTCCCTCTTCGACAGCGCCTCCTTCGACCCCTCCCTACGCCACATCTCCCTCCCGGACCTTGTCGCCGCCACTAGGAACTTCGCATCCGACGGGATCGTCGGCGACGGCAGCTTCGGGTTTGTGTACAAGGCCCAGCTCCCGGGGGGCCCCACCGTCGCCGTCAAGAGGCTCGACCATGACGCCTTCCAGGGATTCCGCGAGTTCCGCGCCGAGATGGAGACCCTGGGCAAGATCCGCCACCGCAACCTGGTCCGGATCCTCGGCTACTGCATCTCCGGCCCCGACCGCCTCCTCATCTACGAGTTCATCGAGCGCGGCAGCCTCGACCACTGGCTCCACGAGGCGGGGGAGGGGGCGGAGTCGCTGCCGTGGGCGACACGGGTGGGGATCGTGAGGGGGGTGGCGACGGGGTTGGAGTACCTGCACAACCGGTGCCAGCCCCGGATCATCCACCGGGACATCAAGGCCAGCAACGTCCTCCTCGACGGCGGATTCCGGGCACACATCGCGGACTTCGGCCTGGCGCGCAAGGTCAACCCGGCCCACTCCCACGTCTCGACCCAGGTCGCGGGGACCACCGGGTACATGCCGCCGGAGTACAAGGACGGGGTGACGGTGGCGACGACGAAGGCCGACGTGTTCAGCTTCGGGGTGCTCATGCTCGAGGTCGCCACCGGCCGCCGCCCCAACTGGCCCGTCTGCTTCGACGACGGCAAGGAGGCGGGCCTCACCACGTGGGCCCGGAAAATGACGGATGAGGGCCGGTGGTGGGAGATGGTGACGGCGGGCGACGATATTGAGAGTGACACTTGGGTGGAAGAGGAGGAAGAAGTGCGGGAGTATCTGAGAATCGCTTGCTTCTGCACTATGGACAACCCGAGGGAGAGACCCAACATGGAGGAGGTCGTGGAACTCTTGAATCGCCTCCCTTCTGCAACTACTACTTGTGATGATACTTCCGATCAGCAATAATGAATTGGGACGCTGTAAATTATTATTTAGATCACGCATGATCCTATCAAATATCTCAAATATCTCCATACTAGTCATCTTCTTCTTTAATTCCATCTGAGAGATGAATTGTTTTCTCAGTCCAGTTTTTAATAATTTGGAGTGAATTGAAAGTTATAGATCCCTGTAATGAGTTTAGGACATTGATGAAATATAATAGTTATTGAAGCATATGATATGACATCCTCCGGACTCCGGAAGCAGCCTCCCTTAAACCGTACATTAATTAGCGTGATACCCGACTGCATGTGTATCACGTCTTGCGTCAGAAGCAGCTGTCCGAGACTAGTCCGAGACTAGTCCGAGACGGGATGAAGTTGCTTGGTTGGCTGCTCTGCTGCTGCACACGGCTACGCGGCTTTTAGGCGTCACCAACACGGTTACAGTACACATTATCAACAAATTTGTTCTCTACGAAACTGACGGAATGGGACTAGAATTTCTATGTTGAATTTCCATCTCTCTTAATTTGGGACTACTTTTTCTACTACGAGCCTAAAAGTAACACCAACAGGCACAAACAATCAGTCAGGAACATTAATCTATATATATATATATATATATATATATATATATAATAAATACATCATTTTCAACTGACATTAACATAATATTAAGGAATATATAAATAATTAACTATTTAGTTTTTTAAGGAAGGGAATATCATAGTGTCTACCAGATTTTTTTTTTAATTTTTTTGGTCTCAAAGAACAAGTTGTTGAATGAGTACATATTCTTAGTCAAACCTACTAACTTGCTTCAAACTCAATCAATTATGGCTTAATTGTAATTAGAATAGTCATCTTTCACATAAGGCAAGTGTATATTTGGGGTTTTTTTTATTAATTACTAGTTTTGATTAACCAAAACCTATTAGTCTTATCATCAGCTTCACTCTAAACAAGTGCAGACTGTTTCCTTCCCATTTATATTTCATAAAAGTCCAAATATCCAATGCTAACACCATAATTAAAAAGCCTACAAAATAATATAACATATCAAATATATAGAAATGTTAATTAAGTATATTATTAGGTTTTATTTAATTAAAAATTCCACTAAATTAACTCATCCTCTACAAAAAGAAAAAATTCTTTCTTACACCTATAAAATAAATATTTGTCCTTATAATTCTTCCTTTAAATTCTTTAACTCTATAATTTCTTTAACCAATAGAAATCATCATAATATTATCAAAAGGTCCACTTACTAGCTTGTTTAAATTACTCAAAACTCTGAGATTTCCAAAACATAAAAATGATCAGCTTGACTCAAAGCCAAGTTGTCTAGTAAAATCGAGCTAAGTCAAATCACCCCCAACTCGTTTAGGAAACCATCTACTATGACTCTATCATTTATCATTTATTTACATAACTAACCACAAGCAAACATGTAACTAAAACGCTAAATGTAATGCATAAAATCATGAAAAAATATTTATTTAGTTTTATAATTAATTAAAAAATCAATGACTCAAGTCGTCCTCCTCTCTCTCTCTATATATATAGAGAGAGAAAAAAAATCTCCTACACTTACTTTTCTCTATACTTACTTTTTAATAAAGAAAAGTGATGTCATTGTCATAAATGTGAGACACATTTATATAGAAGTGAATAAAGTTACAAATCACTTTTATAAAAATATCCTTCATGTCTTCTTTAAAAAATGCGTCCTACACATGTGTAGGGTATCTGTCCTCATATATATATATATATATATATATATATATATATATATATATAGGAACAAATTTTGCAAGGTCCGATAAGTACGATCCAAATCAGCACCACATGGTGCGGGTCAACAAGTCAAATATTGACTTGGTCAACCCTATGAAATCAAGCCGTCAATCAAGCCCCGATCAAGCAACGGCTGAGATCAAAATTGCTACGTCATCAGCTTACATGGACGACAAGTTGTACAATGAGGCCACATCAACAGCCCACAAGGACTACACGTGGATCTTGCCTTAGTCTAAAGCGGTTCCACACTTCAAGGGAGACGTTACGCAGAAGAAGTCAATGGGGGTTACAACCGCTCCGATAAACCTGATCCATATAGTTGGAGCCCGATAAGCCTATAAAACAATAGGCTCAAGACATTAAGGGGGATCCAGAATCTGAAATCAAGAAACAGAGACACAAAAATACAAAGACGTACATCCCAAATCTAAAAAAATCCCAAATCACCACACCCAAATCAGTGAGAGAGAAACAAGCATTCCTGCCGCTGTTTCACAACCAATTGTCGTGAGCCAATCGGAATTCCAAACTTTTCGTCAAGCTTAGGCGAAATTCAAATTCGTCTCGTTCGTTCGTGAAGAAGGCGTATGTTGATCATTCGTGTCTATTCGGAGATCGTTGGTTCTTATTTGGAGATCGAATCAAAGGAGTTCTAGAGGTCGCACCCACACAATCACCTTGAAATTACCAAATTACCCTTCAAATTATTTTGTACATTGTACATCGAAATCGTATTTTTTGGTCCACATATTGTACTCGTTTACAAATTGGCATGCCCGGTGGGACCCTTCTACCTTTCATCTCTTTCTCCAATCTACCAATTCAAATGGCCAGTTCCAACACAAACAACAACAACAAGGCCGCAGCCAAAACCCCCACTGCCAGAGCCAGCTCGTCACCGGCACCAAGAATGGTCGACCCTTTGGTCACCTTCCCACGCCGTCCGCGTACACCAACCGCTGCTGCTGCCGGCCAAGCCAGAGGGATTCGTCCATCCCAGATTCCTGTGGTCATCCGTTCAAGGCCAACCACCAGATCTGTCACGGGATCCCTACCTGCCCAACGCGCTGTTCAAATTCAGACGTAGGCAGGTCAAGCTCCGGTCAGTCCCATAGTTTCTCCAATAAGGGTCCATCCCTCGAGGAGCTATTCGGCTATTCTGACATCTCCACCGCCGAACAGCCCAGTGGCCAGCCTGGTCGCAAGTCCACCGAGGAGATCTCCTCCAACAGCAAGTCGGGTCCCTGCGCTGATCACTCATTTCGAAGGAAGGTGTATCATTCATTCCCCAGTGCGATTGGCCACATCATCTGGGGCACCTCTTGCTCCAAGTCCTTCTTCCCCCACATCTCCAGTCATCAAGGTTTCTACGATGATGACACAAGCAAAGACAGTGGAAGAACAACTGGCAGAACTCCAAGCTGCCATGAATGAAAGGAACGAGCAGCTGAGGGAAAGAGAACTGCAGAGGGATCTCTAGATCGCCACGATTCTGCAGAGGTTCGAGCAAATTGCAGATCGTTTGGGAGCTTCCTCCCAACCCAGAAATGATGGCTAGGTTGGACCCAGCACTGCTGCCAATCCTGTTACGATCCCTCCTTCACCCATCACCCGTCCATCCCCGGCTCCCGAAATCCCACCGATGAGCTGGGAACCATTGTTCGAAGAACCAGGGGCGCTATCCTACGGCACCCTGCAAGAAATGATCTCCAATGCAGTGGAGTAGAAGGTACAAGCCGAAGGAGTCAGATCTCAAGCCTATACTAGGCCCTACTCCCGACGGATCCAGGCAACCAGTATGGCTGCCTCCTACCACCCACCTAAATTCCAGCAATTCAGTGGGGACGGCAACCCGAAGCAGCATATTGCCCACTTTATTGAAACCTGCAACAATGCAGGAACGGACGATGACCTCCTGGTCAAACAATTCGGTCGATCCCTCAAAGGGAACGCATTCGACTGGTTTATTGAACTCCCAGCCGAATCGATCGACAGTTGGGAACAACTGGAGAGTGAATTCCTCAGTCGCTTTTATAGCACGAAGCGAACGGTGACGCTGGTGGAACTCACGAATTTAAAACAACGCTAGGGAGAGAAAGTGATTGAATACATCAATCGCTGGCGCAACCTCAGTCTCAACTGCAAGGAGAGCACCTCCTTGTCCACACAAACATCCATCGACATGTGCATTCGAGGGATGAATTGGACTCTGGTATATTTCTTACAGAGTCGGAAGTAGGGGTGTAAACGGGTAATAAACTAAACTCGTAAGGGTTATTCCGTTACCCGTTTCGTTTACCCTACCCGGTATTCTGTTACCCGTTTCGCCCGAATAAAAACTAGCTATTTCGTCACCCGATTTTCTTACCTGATTACCCGCGGGTAACCGGGTAATCGGGTAAATAAATGGATAATAATATTTTATTAATATCTTACCTTTATAAATTTATAAAAAACATTAAAATTAAAATCATATAAAAACTACATCCAAATTCTTAAATTTATCTAAAAATAACTCAAATAAATGTACACCACACATATTATATAAAAATAACATCAATTACATTAAGTTTGCCTAAATATAATCTCTCACATAAACATATCACACACAATTAGGTTAATGTATCAAAGAAATAAGGGCATAAAGTTTTAAATATTTACCAAATTACCATCCAGGTAATCGGGTAATCGGGTAAGGAATACCCATTATCCATATCTGTTTCGATTAAGAGGCGGGTAGTCGGGTAATTTTTTAATTGGGTAATCGGGTAGTCGAAATACAATAAGTTTATTCCTTATCCATCCGATTACCATTCGGGTAAGCGGGTAATCGGGTAATCGGGTAAAACTGCCACCCTTAGTCAGAAGCCGAGGGACTTCCAAGAATTGGCGATTGAAGCGCATAACATGGAGATCCTTATCCAAGAAAAGGGAGAAGGAAAAGCTCCAATGTCCGAAGCCGACAAGAAATCGAAGTTCGTAAAGAAGGAGTACAAAGCTCCTGCAAAAGAAGCGCTCGCCACCAACGTCGTCGAACCGCAAAAGATTGCGGCGACCCAAAATCAAAGTACGGGGAACGACTGGAAGCCAAATGTCAGTCGACTCACCGGCGGTGCACCCCGTCAAAAATTCACATTAAAGGATAGGCAGGCTAAAACCTATCCTTTCCCCGATTCTGATGTTCTAGGTATGCTCGAACAGTTCCTGGAGAAAAACATGATGCAGCTTCCAGAAGCCAAAAGGCCGAAAGATGTTGGGAAAAGCTCAGATCCCAACTATTGCAAGTATCACAGACTGGTAGGCCATCCTACCGAAAAGTGTTTTGTCCTGAAGGACAGAATACTTGAATTAGCGACGCAAGGTCGCATCATCTTGGAGAATGACGACAATACCGCGACTTACCACACTATCTTCGTCCAATCAAATTCCTGCACCAAAACAGGAAATCCAAGGACGAACAGAAAAATCCTCATCCCGTGCACTGCAGTATCCAGACCGCGACCCGCCACAAAAGACAAGGAAGGGTGGGAAGTGGTAACCCGCAAAAAGAAGCCACTTCCTGAAACCCCTATAAAAATATTCATCAAGGGGTATGCGGCTGAAGAATAAAAAAGGAAAGTCCAGAAGAAAATAAGAGGCAGAAGGTACAGACATAAATCTACCCCTGCCAAAGTCGGAGAAAAGACTTATCAAAGGAAGCCAAAGCCGATCACTTTGGCTGATTTCTTTCCATCCGAATTCCTGACGACAACCCCTGCACTGGTGGCCACTTGTTCACCCCAGATGGTCGAGCAAAGGCGTGAAGGGAAGGCTTCGATGGGGTCCACCGATGACATCCACACGTGCCTACAGGACGTGTCCATCACCAATGCCGTACATGATGACCTAGATTTGCCAATCAAATCTAGACAAGCTCTCATCAAATTCGTAGCAGCTAAAGATGACTGGCATGCCGAAGTCGAGCAACTGAGAATGCAAAGACACGATGAGCCAAAAGTCGGTTTATCTCCTAGCACGATGAAGGAAGAGCAACCGGTGGAGCCACCACAAATCAAGGAGACTCTCTCAATTTCCATTTCCTTCAAAGAAGCGGACATGCGGCTTGGAGAAAGGTCTCATAATCGACCTTTGTTCGTTTATGGAGCTATCAAAGACAAGTGGATCAACCGCATACTTCTCGACAGCGGGTCAGCCGTAAACATTCTCCCAATCCAAACTTTGAAAAATGTCGGGTTGGTCGCTAACGATCTCCAGGCCAGTACATTAATGATTCAAGGCTTCAATCAAGAAGGACAACTAGCATTGGGAACGATCAGGCTGGAACTGCAAATCGGAGACATGATTTCTCACGTGCTATTCCACGTAATTGACGCTTGCACATCTTATAATGTGATGCTCGGGTCGTTCCTTCAACCCTTCATCAATGCTTCAAATATTACCAAGATGGAGAGGAAAAGACGGTGTTTGCAGACGAATGTCCTTTCACAAAAGCAGAGGCTTCCTTCGCAGATGCCAAGTTTTACTCAGAAGAAAAAGCTACCACTTCGAGTAAAACTAGTTCTCCCAAAACTGTCAAAGATGAACGGGCCAATCCTAAGGGGCAGACAGAGGAACCAATTCTCAGGTACATTCCTCAATCAAGAAGGAAAAAGGGTGAATCTCCGTTCACTATTTGTGACCGAGAAGAACCAGCAGAGAAATTGAAGCCCTTAAAAGGCACTGCTACTATTCCTCTGCCCAAACTCAATAACCGGGGTATCCTCGAAAAGAAGCGGAGTCTACCCGAGCTTCCTAAATCTCGGACGCAAGGGTTTGATCCCAACACTTACCGAATGATGGCAAAGACAGGGTCTGGGTTCTCTCTCAGACAATTGCAAGAGAAATTGGTGATGGCTGTACATAACCTATCACCAACCCAGAAAAATCTCCAGTCTCAAGGTTATTCAATTCCCTCTAACCGTCATGGGCTTGGCTATCAAGAATACGAGCCTGTTGTGATCTCTGGCAAGGCCAATGTCAATCAAGTAACAACCAAAAGAAAGGCAGCCGTCTCGGAAGAAACCCGAACATCAGCTTTTGACCGAATCGGCATCCCAGAACCACGAGTCTCAGCCTTCGTCCGATTGGGTCAAGAAGAAAACAGATGTCCGAACATTCCCTCGAGACCAAGTAACGAGCCTAAATCCAAAGGTACGAAAATCTGGCGAAAAAAGGGGCAAGAAGAAAACCCTAAACCACAAGTCACTCCGACGGAGCAACCCAAAAAGACTGTCTTCCAAAGACTTGGGACACCTACACGAATTCCCGTGAGCCAAAGATTGGGGAAAGTGGGGGAAAGCTCTTCAAAAAGAAAAAAGATAGAGAGCGATGAAGTCATCTCGTTAAATACTCCGGTGGTGATCTATATGTCGTCAAAGAAAAGAGAAGTGGAAGAAGAAGTAGCTACTGTCCACCACATTTCGGTCGACGAGGGCGACAATCCAACCCCTGAGGAAGAGCTGGAAGAAGCACCTGCAATCTTCGAGGAAGGCGGCCAAGCAACGATCGACCAATTGAAGAAGATAAATTTGGGTAGAGAGGATGATCCAAGGCCCACCTTTTTGAGTGTTTCACTAACTGTAATAGAAGAAAAAGATTATGTTACTTTACTCAGTTAATATAAAGATGTTTTCGCTTGGTCGTATACTGAGATGCCTGGGCTTGACCCAACAATTGCAATCCACAAACTCGCTGTCAAGTCCGGAGTCAAACCAGTAAAACAGACCCAAAGACGGTTTCATCCTGAGCATGTCCCAGAAATTGAGAAGGAAGTCGACAAACTCCTCAAGGCCGACTTCATCCGTGAAGTAAGTATCCAAGCTGGATCGCCAATATTGTACTAGTGTAGAAAAAGAATGGGCAAATTCGAGTCTGCGTCGACTTCAAGGATTTGAATAAAGCATGTCCAAAAGATGACTTCCCGTTCCCCATCACCGAATTAATGGTAGATGCAACAACGGGACACGAGGCCTTGTCATTTATGGACGGATCTTTCGGCTACAACCAAATTCAGATGGATCCAAAAGATGAGGAAAAGACGGCTTTTCGCATGCCAAAAGGTATTTTCTGTTATAAAGTAATGCCGTTTATTTTGAAGAATGCAGGGGCCACCTATCAAAGGGCCATGCAAAGGATATTCGACAACTTCCTGCACAAATTCTTGGAATGTTACGTCGACGATTTGGTCGTCAAAACCAAATCAAGGAACGACCACTTGAAAGACCTGTGAGCTGTCTTCGACGGTATCAGTTGAAGATGAACCCGCTGAAGTGCGCCTTTGGGGTTTCATCCAAAAAATTCCTCGGATTCGTGGTCAGATACAGAGGCATCGAAATCGACCAGACCAAGATCGATGCCATCCAACGAATGCCAGAACCAAAAACTCTGTCAGAACTAAAAAGTCTTCAGGGGCATCTAGCTTACATACGGCGGTTCATCTCAAATTTGGCCGGAAGATGTCAACCCTTTAGTCGTCTCATGAAGAAGGACATACCCTTCGAATGGGATGAATCCTGCCGACGGGCATTTCAAAACATCAAAGATTACCTTATGAAGCCACCAGTGCTGATGGCTCCATCTCCGGGAAAACCACTTCTCCTATACATCGCGGCTCAAGAGAAGTCACTAGGTGTCCTTCTCACCCAAAACGATGACCAAGGAAAAGAACGTCCGTTGTATTACCTAAGCCGTACAATGGTCGGGGCTGAACTTAATTACTCTCTGATTGAAAAGACGTGCCTCACACTCATTTTCGCCATTCAGAAGCTGAGACACTACCTGCTCGAACATTCCACAAATCTGATCTCTCGGGCAGATCCTCTCAAATACATCATGTCCAGGCCTATGCTCTCCGGACGGCTGGCCAAATGGGCCTTGTTGCTCTCCGAGTTCGAGATCAATTTCATCCCACAGAAGGCCGTAAAAGGACAAGGATTAGCGAATTTTCTAGCCGATCACCCCATCCCAGCAGAATGGGAGGTAAGCGAGAATTTACCCGATGAAGAAGTTTTCTACATCGAAGTGCTACCCCCATGGAGGATGTATTTCGATGGCGCTGCACGAAAAAATGGAGCAGGGGCCGGCGTCCTTTTCATGTCTCCAAACAACGACCTTATGCCATACTCCTTCATCTTATCTCGCTGCTGTACAAACAATGAGTCCGAGTACCAAGCCATAATTCTTGACTTGGGGATGGCTATCGAAATGGGCCTTAACCGGCTAGAAATCTTCGGCGACTCAGCCTTGGTGATCAAGCAGCTAACCGGGGACTTCAAATTCAGGAAAGACAAACTCGTGCCTTATAAAAAAGAAGCCCTAAAGCTACTGCTGAAAATCCCAAATGTGACCCTGGGACATGTGCCGCGAAGCAACAATAGCCAAGCAGACGCATTGGCAGGAGTCGCTGCAAGTCTAGCACAATTCGATGCAAGGCCTGAGCGGATCCCTGTATGCGAAAGATGGGTGGTACCGATCTTGAAAAAATCATCTGAGGATGAAGAAACCAATCTAGTGTCGGTCTATGCAATCGAGGAAGAAGATTGGCGTCGGCAATTCGTCGACTACTTAGAACACAAGAAACTACCCGAGAAATTAAAAGCTCGGTCTTATGTACGAAGAGTGGCGCCCAAGTTCTGCTTGTTCAACACACTGTACCGACGATCCTACGACGGTATCCTACTCAGATGTGTCTCTAAAGAAGAAGGACAAGCCATCTTAGCCGAAGCACATGGAGGAATCTGCGGTGCTCATCAAGCGGGCCCCAAACTACATCTTCAAGTCAAACAGTTAGGCTACTATTGGCCTATAATGCTACGAGACGCGATGGAATTAGGATGACATTGCACGGCATGTCAACTCCACGCTAATTACATTCATCAACCCCCCAGCCATTTACATCCGATAATGGCCTCCTAGCCATTCGAAGCTTGGGGAATGGACATCATAGGTCCAATCACCCCGAAATCGTCAGCAAATCACCAGTATATACTGGCCGCCACCGATTATTTCTCTAAATGGGCAGAAGCGGCAACTTACAAAGAAGTCAAAGCTGTCACCGTGGTCGACTTCATCCGGACGCAAATCGTATATCGGTATGATGTTCCGAGGTACATCATGACTGACAACGGTACCCCATTTCGTAACAAGACCATGGACAATTTCTGTAAGAAATTCTGCATCCAACAAAGGATGTCCACTGTGTACAACCCCACTACTAACGGCTTGGCAGAAGCCTTCAACAAAACCTTGTGCAAAATATTAAAGAAGACAGTCGCAGGGAACAAGAAATACTGGCATGACAGGCTCAGAGAACCACTGTGGGCATACAAGATCACATTTCGAACTCCCATAGAGTCAACCCCGTATTCGCTAGTCTACGGTGTTGAAGCCGTGCTGCCACTTGAGATTCAAATTCCGTCGTTACGAGTTGCTCTACGAGAAGGGTTGACAAAAGAAGAGAACATACGACTTTGCCTACAAGAGTTAGAATCCCTCGACAAAAAGCGCCTGGAAGCACAACAAAGGCTGGAATGTTATCAAGCTCGCCTTACTCGCGCTTTCAATAAAAAAGTTAAGTTCCGTTCTTTTCAAAAGGGGGATCTTGTCTTAGCCGTGCGCAGACCAATTAAGGCCACAAGCAAAGATGGGGGAAAATTCGCACCTAAATGGGAAGGACCGTTCGTCGTCCAAGAAGTCTACACTAACGACGCTTACAAATTGGTCACTCCCGAGGGAAGAAGACTCGCAGCCATAAATGGTAAATTTCTTAAAAAATTTTACCCATGATAAATATTTCTATACCAAAGTGCAAAACCAAGTTACATTCAACGTTCAACTACATGAAGAAAAGAAAGCGGCTACAAGTCAAATTGAAAGGAAAACAATAAAAAGCAAAGTAAATCAATGATCTCTCGCCATCTCCTGCTGTAACTCCGCAAAATCAGCCCTCAACGACAGGAGAGTTGCCTCCTCAGCTGCACTGAGAGTAGGTCTGGCAATGACCTCCACTACCTTCTGTTCAGCTTCAACGACAACCTTCTTCAACTCCTGCACGCTCTCTCGAATCTGCTCGACTTAAGCTGTAAGGTATACAACTTTAGTCTCGGTCGATTGAAGTTGTTCTTTAGCTAGCTTCAGGCGTTCACAGGCATCCTCTTCATCAACCTTAGCCTCTGAAAGATCTTCAGTAGCCTCGTCCAAAGTGATTTCGGCATTTTCTAGCTTAGAGGACAATGCATCCAAAGCTTCCCGAGCATCACTCTCTGCCCAATCCCTTGAAGTGCGACTTGCCTTCTCTCCATCCAAACTTTTTATATCCTTAAGAGCCTGTAGCTTCTGAGTGTAGACCTGTAGGCGAGTCACATTGTGACTCACCTCCTGTAATTTACTGATGATAAAATCCGCATCAGCAGCAAAAGATGTGTCGCGCATTGCATCTGGTGATAACATACGCGGGGTTATTTGGTCCCTCCAGACCTGTAGCATCACACCCTCAACATGAGACAACAACTGCTGCGACGGAGTCGCTAGAGAAGTTGAGGCAGGCGGGGTAGGCAGCGTCAGAGAATTGGCCGTGTTCTATACGATTGAAGCCCCCTCAACGGCTGGAATGACCTCAGCTATTTCCTCAATGGCTGGAATGACCTCAGCTATTTCCTCAACGGCGACTGGAATTTCCTCTTGGACGACCTCGACAACGTCTTCAATGGCTGGAACTGGAGCTTCAACTGCTGGAGTTGGAGCTTCCACTTGAACGACTGGGGCTTCCTCTTGAACAGTCAAAGCTTCTACTTCGACTACTTCCTCAATGGATGGAGTTGGAGCTGTTTCTTGAAGGACTGGAGCTGGAGCTTCTTCCTCGATGGTAGCTTCCTCAGTCGCCTCATGAACAACTGGAGGAGCAACCTCTTGAATAGGCAAAGTCTCGAGCTGAGTCGAGGATTGGGCAACCTCCACAAAATCCTCCATCACCTCTGTACCCTCAAAGGCAGCAACAACGCACGAACCTATCTGGACGGATGATGCAAGACGAGACACCTCCTCCTGAGGTGCTTCAGGTGCCTCTGGGGAAGAGGATATGTGAACAGTCTCGGGAGGATTTAACTCTGGCGGTGGACAAGAAGGCTGAGGCTCTACAGGAGCCTCCACTTCCGAAATCGGAGGAAGAAACGTCGGTGGCGAAGGGAGAGAAGTGGGATTAACTTCCACATGCTCCTTCTTCTTCCTTGACGCGAAACCAGAAGCCTCTGTCAAAGTAGTGAGAGGGGCCCTCTTCTTATTTGCCAGAAATTTAAGAGAGGAATAAGAAAGAGCAGCAAAACAAAAAGAATCACAAGTATAATGTCGCTTACCGAAGATGCGCTAATTGGCTTCTTGCCTTTCGGCCTCCGTTTGCGAGGATGAGACCGATCGCTGTCATAATCCTCGTTCTCTTGACTCCCTGCAGCAGCAGAAACAGTTGGCTCCGGCTCTAGTCGATTTTGCTGAAAAGACACAGAACAATGAGAACAAAAGTACAAAGGGGAAGGAAAGAAAAGAAAACAAAAACAGGAGATCAAGCTTACCTGATTTCAGGGGATATGTGCTCTCTCCAGCAGGTATAATAGGCAAAAGTGGTCCCCGGATCCCTAGTCGGTCCTCCCGGTAGAGGCAAATCGAGCCGACCACACGGACGGATAAAGCCTTCCAATGAGTCACCAATTCCGACAAAGATGTGGCTTCCTTGGCCCTGGCCGCCAAGTCGCCGGGTAAATCTTGACAATACCCAAATTGTCGCGCAAATCTAATGGGATAATACGGCTCGACGAAGAAGCGAATAGAGCGACGGACCGTCAGAGAACAGCAGCGGACGCTGAGGATACTCTCGAAATGCTGCCTGGAAATTGATTTCTTCGGCTCGCCCACCAAGGAATAAAGATCGTTCGCTCCAAGAACATATCGGAGCCACACCGGAACCGGAAGACGTCGAAACAGGTCGCAAGCCTGATCCTCGGTAAAAGTACGCTGAAGGGAAGGATTGCCAAATGAGATCATACCTGGACGACGGATCCCGTCGAGGTCCTCCCCGTGCGTATGAAAATATACGGTCAGCCAGGAATACAGGTAAGACCATTGAGCCATTGACGGTGTCCCAGCGGCCGTGTGTCCTAAACCTCTGTAAAGACAGGCCAAGGCGGGAACAGCCAAGGCAAAATGGACCCCAGTAGCCATAAAACTCGCCACCTTGAAGACCATAGGTCTCAAATCGTCGCCCCCGGTGGAACGAAACACGAACCAGGATAACCAAACCGACAGGAGGGCTGCCAAGTGGACTTCGTCTTCCTTACCCGATATGACGCAGAGGAAGTCAAAAACATCCGCTCTACGACGTTTTGTCCTCGGGAAGTGGCCGCATTTTTTCCATAAAGGGCATGCCAGGCCGTCCAGGGATCATGGACTGGAACAACATTGTCTTCTGTGCGAAACCAAAATTCAACCAAGCAGATGTGGACAAAGTATTAGACTCTAAACTCCGACAGAGATGGTGATAAGCCAGAAATAGACAGCGGCAGCTGTAGGGTAAACTCGAACTCCGCGCATCTGTGAAGTCAGCTACCATAGGCGAAACCTCGTCGTAGAAATGTCCAGAGATAGGCAAACCGAAGATCCGGTCCATATCCATTAATGTGATGGAGAGCTTGCCTTGACACGTGACCAGTGTGTTCGTCTCTATACTCCAGGCGTCAAGAAAAGCCCGGACCACCGACACATCACAGTTATACTGAAAAAGGGACGCCCAAAGGCCGTAGTAGACTCCCGCGCTACGAAGAATGTGGCTACAACGACCCAAAAGCATAGCGGTCTACTCAAAGAGGAAAGGTATCGGCGTGTCCAAGGTCGTGCCCGACGTATAAAGGGTCCGTTCAACTACCCCATCCTCAAAGATGCGTGGCAAAGGGGGCCGGTTCACCAGGGATGAAGCACTCTGGAGGGCAAAGGTCTCTGGTCCGGAAGCTTCATCTTCTTTCTCAGGAGAGTCAGGACAAGGCAGGAAGAAGACACGGTCACCGGTAGGTAAACGTCTATTCAAAGACCCGTACGGAAGGGAGCTATTCACAATGGCTGATGGAGGTTTCACAGCATGACCCCCGAAAACTGATTCCCCACTCGGGCAAGAGATTAGGCAAGAAGCATCGGCTTCAATGTACAATGCCAGAGTCAAAACTGTCTCATCGCCAACAATCACGGTGTGGTCGAACGCACGCAGTCCATTGATCAAAGTCACTGAAGGAGCAGCCATCTGAAACAAAAACTCGAAGGTCATAACAAATTCAAAACGCAAAATTCAAATTCAAATTCCAAATCCAAAATTCAGGTAAACAACGAAGAGCAGGACGTTCATTCAGAAGTGGTGCGACCGCGCTAATTCGGCGCGGTAAATTCAGAAATTCGGCTAAGGCATTCATTCAGAAGTGGCGCGACCGTGCCGGTAAACTCAGAAATTCAGTAAAGGCGTTCATTCAGAAGTGGCGCAACCGTGCCGGTAAACTCAGAAATTCGGCAAGGGCGTTCACTCAGAAGTGGCGCGACCGCGCTGGTAAATTCAGAAATTCGGTAAACTCAAAAACTCAGTAAATTCAGAAATTCGGCAAGTGCATTCATCCAAAAGTGGCGCGACCGTGCCAGTAAACTCAAGTGTTCATCCAGAAGGGGCGCGACCATGCCAATTCGGCGCCACCGCGTCGGCAAAATCGAAAATGTAGTAAACTCAGAAATTCGGAGCGGCGCGACCACGCCAATTCAAGACATAAAAATGGCGTGACCGCGCCAGGAAGTTTTGGAAATAAGCATATGTCTCGGGATTTAGTCTAAGTCTCTAAGTCTTGGGATTTCTAAGTCTTGGAATTTAGCCTAAGTCTCTAAGTCTTGGGATTTAGCCTAAGTCTCTAAGTCTTGGGATTTCTAAGTCTTGGAATTTAGCCTCAGTCTCTAAGTCTTGGAATTTAGCCTAAGTCTCTAAGTCTTGGGATTTAGCCTAAGTCTCGAAGTCTAGGGATTTTTAAGCCTTGGAATTTAGCCTAAGTCTCTAAGTCTTGGGGCTTAGCCTGAGTTAAATTGAGTTGAATTGGCTTAATTAAGGCGTTGAACGTCTTGATTTAGACAACTTAATTACTTAATTTGGCTGAGTCTTGATAGTAATGGGTGGCGAGGTCATGCCTAATCAAAGGCCCGTGGGTGGCGAAGTCATGCCTAATCAAAGGCCCGTGGGTTGCGAGGTCATGCCTAATCAAAGGCCCGTGGGTGACGAAGTCCATGCCTAATCAAAGGCCCGTGGGTGACAAAGTCCATGCCTAATCAAAGGCCCGTGGGTGACGAAGTCCATGCCTAATCAAAGGCCCGTGGGTGACGAAGTCCATGCCTAATCAAAGGCCCGTGGGTGACAAAGTCCATGCCTAATCAAAGGCCCGTGGGTGGCGAAGTCCATGCCTAATCAAAGGCCCGTGGGTGGCCGAAGTCCATGCCTAATCAAAGGCCCGTGGGTGACGAAGTCCATGCCTAATCAAAGGCCCGTGGGTGGCTAGGTCATGCCTAGTCAAAGGCCCGTGGGTTGCGAGGTCATGCCTAATCAAAGGCCCAATTTTGGAGAAGTTAAAGTTCAATTTACTCAATTCATCGGGAAAGTTACTTAATTGAAGTGATTTACTTTGATTAAGTTATGATAATATCGATTAAAAAAAAAAAAAACGAGTCAGGACCCGAGTCTTGACCCGAGTCACGACCCGAGTCACGACCCGACCCGATGAAAAGGGAGTTCTCAAACAAATTTTTTTCTAAGTCCCCGACCATGGAGATGAAGGGGCATTTTAAGCCCCTCCGCAGGAGGCAACGCCTCGCCACGCCACCGGAGCCGGAGGTGCCGCCAGTTACCCCGCAGACGACGGCTCGCCGCACCGCCAGCATCACGGAAGCGCCCCCAAGCTACCTTGCAAACGGCCTGCCGCACCACCGGAAGCCATGGGAACACCGCCGTCTCGCCGCGTGCCGCGGGAATCAAAATCAAAATCTGCCAAAAGTGAAGATGTTTTACTCTCCGGCAACAAATCCGACGGGAAACACCATCAAGAGCGGCGTTCCCGCGACACGATGAAGCCGCACAAAAAGAAAGGAAAAGCCAGGGTGAAATCATGAAATTAGGGTTTCGTGTCGAAGGAGACGAAGAGAGTGGTTCCGCTGATTGGACCCTAAAGATCCGACACGTGGAACCGCACTATTCGGATCCCCGCACAAGGCCAAATCGAAGCTTGAGTGGGCAAAACCGAAGTTAACAATAGACTAAAACTCCATTGAACTAGGCTTCGCCAAATCGAGCTTTTCAATCGCCTCACAAACGCAAAGAATCGCGAAGAATCAGTCAGCGGTGAAATCCGAAGTGAAACACAGGGCCGGAATCAAAGGTCCGAACAACAAAGCCTCAGTAACGATGGACTGAACCCCAACGAACTAGGCTCTGCCGAAGCAAACCTCCTCAACCTCCCAGGAGTACCATCGCGAAGAAGGAACCAGTCTCCTCCCGACGATGCTTCCGCAGTTAAAGAAGAAAAGAGAAAAGAAGATAAATAAAAGTGAAGAGGAAACAGTCTACAACAGCCGCGCGATGAAACCAGAAGTGAAACCAGGGCCCAAATCGAAGGTCCGGACAGTAAAACCTCAGTAACGATGGAAAGAACTCCAACGAACTAGGCTTCGCTACGGCGAACCTCCTCAATTTCCCAAGAGAAGCCAAGGAAAAAAAAAAATCATCATCAACCGAAGAAGAGCGAAAGGAAGGTTGCCTGAAAGCCAACTCTTGGTAACGACGGTCCTAACCCCATCGAACCAAGAAGATGGCTAGACAGACTCTGCCATCCCATCGTCACCCTCTCACCAAACAGCAGCAAAGTCATATGCAAAAGACAAAAGACACAAAAAGGAAAAAGCAGATTACCTCGGTGATGTCAATGTCAAAGGGAACAAGAAAACGTCAGAGCCAATTGAATAAGGGAACAAGAGCAATCACTTAGCAGTCAGTGCGCTGATCGAGGTTCACCTTTATAAGGGGAAATTTTCCTCCCTTATCCCTGTATGCACCAAAATGTGCACGGCCCAAATTCAACAGGTCCAGGAGTCCAACGATCCAGCAAACAAGGTTCGTGGACAGGCCTTGACGATTCTCAGATTTGCCCGATGCAGCCCATCGTCGGACTCATCCGTCTCGCCGCATCATCGACACAGTGAGTCATCTTACAGCCATCAACGACTCGGTGAGTCATCGCCACGTCAGCATGAGTCAGCATACAGTCACCTACCTCAAACGTGGAGATAAAAACCTAGAAAAAAGGCCTCGATCCTCATTCAAGGGATCTCAACAGGGAGTTCCTGGTCTCCCTCCTTCCCTCTCCTCATCTCAACTACAGCAGCAGAAAGGGGATCGTGATCCCCTTTCCCAGGCAAAATCCCTCAACCACCACACAGACAGGCTACAAAAGGCCAGAAGCTCCCTGTTCTAGGGGTTGGAAAAACTTTCATCCCTACGGTTGGAAAAATCAAGTTCAAGAGCATTCTAGTCAAGAAAATACTTCACGCACAAAAGTTCTTTCTTTCTCGAAACAAAGGTCTGAAAATCCCTTCACCGAGAAGAAACTCGACGCACAGAAGTTCTCTCCAACCACAGAAGTCAAGCAACTCGCAGTCCGTCGCAACTCAACAGTTCAATCGGAGCAGCTCTACACGTTCGCCGGCAATGTCACAAGTCGACACACGCGGAACACATATACTTCTGCCCGACCGACAAAAGCCACAAGCAGTTCGTGCACACTCGTTCCAGAACTCGTTTCGATGTTCGTTTGCAGAAGCCGAAACTTTGCCAAACTTGTAACGGAGATCGAATCAGAGGAAGCCTAGGAGAGTGAACTCGCATTCCTTGATACAAAAGACACCCTGTAACACAAAATTATTCTAAAGTAATTGACATATTCTCTCGGTCGCGCCTCTTCGCGGACCGGCGGATTTTCAGTGAAACAGATTTGGCATACCCGGTGGGACCTTTCCTACCTCTCATCTCCTTCTCCGTCCAACCAAAAAAAAAATCCCCAACCTCAGCCATGGCCAGCAATGCCAACAACGGCAACAACAACAACAACAACAACGGGGGCAAGCAAACTGCCTCCTCGAGCTCTGGTCACCCGCTCCCTGCAGCTACCACAAGCTCAACCGCAGGAGCTCGCGGACCATCCGCCGACCTCCGCGCTCCTACCTCTCCACCACCGGCCATTCGCCCAATTACAAGGGCCTTGGCCAGTAGTTTGTCCACTGGAGAGGCTCCTTTAATGCTAGATGTGCGCCATCCGAGTGCAGTCTACCAACCACAGGCTACCGCGGCCTCTACCAAAACGATCGTCGCACCGGCCAGAATGATCCCAGCAGCAAATAGGCCGACCTACCTGCCCGTCGACACCACACCACCGGCGCACAGTCCGGTGGTCAGTCCAACCCAGTCGCCACCATCGCAAAGGAGCTCTGTCGTCTCTGCTTTGGTGCAGCGATACGAACAACAGGGAGGCACAAACTCCTCCTCCGCGGCCAGAATGAATTAGCCATCGGCCTCCTCCCGTCTGAAGGCGGCGGCCGAAGACAAATCTCAATCGTGACCATCTCTCACGATCTCTTAGCAGCGCTTACTTCAGCAGCCGGCTCACCCCCCATTCGTTAAGCCTGCGTCGGCGGACACCAGCGACGACCCCGGCTGCGCTATCACCCATTCGCATAGCCGCATCTCATCGGGGCTGTCTCCGCCAAGCCCGGTCGCCCACAACTTCTCCACACCCGAAAACACCGGCGGCCGTCTCCCCAATGCAGTCACCGGCAAAATAATCTCCCGCCGATCTGCGTCGGGAACAGCTCCGTCGGCGCCCGACCGTCAAAATGGCCGCAATGACGACGTCGGTCAAAACAATCGAAGAGCAACTTGCCGAAAAGCAAGCTGCATTTAAAGAACAGAGCGAACAACTGCGCATCAAAGACGCGCAACTTGCAGCTTGGGATCTCCAGATCACAAAGATGATGGAGCGGCTCGAAATGGGCGCGGCCGCGAACAGCACCGGCGTTTGGCAAGAGGTCAACCGAAACCGGGCGACTACTA
Source organism: Aristolochia fimbriata (assembly GCA_019845555.1). NCBI lineage: Eukaryota > Viridiplantae > Streptophyta > Magnoliopsida > Piperales > Aristolochiaceae > Aristolochia > Aristolochia fimbriata. Next base: position 16,369,660 of record CM034082.1, on the reverse strand, counting down.
GTGACTCCGCCAAACCATCGCGAGAGGATCCTGCCTCTGACGACGAGATGCATCCCATCGTGCCGCGGCCATCCACAGAGGTCGAATTGAAGCAGTGCCGGCTGCCCTCACCTTAGGCAGCGGTGACTGAACTCATCAACAGCGCCATCATGCGAAAACAGCTCCGGCGAAAGCAAGTCGGTGGCCAATCGAAAGCCCATTACCGCAGAGGATACAAAACATCCCAATGCATTTCGGCTACCATCCTCGAAATTCCAACAGTTCAATGGCGGCGGGCACCCCAAACAACATGTCGCCCATTTCATTGAAACATGCAACAACGTCGGCCGCAGGACGGCGACTTGCTGGTCAAGCAGTTCGGCCCGGTCGTTAAAGGAAATGCCTTCGACCGGTACATCGAGCTGCCCCAAGAGTCAATTGACATTTGGGAACAACTGGGCGAGAATTCCTCAGCCGATTCTATAGCACTTGGCGACCGTCACTCTAGTCGAGATCGCCAATCTGGAAGCAAAAGAAAGGCGAAAAGGTCGTCGACTACATCAACCGGTGGAGGAACCTGAGCCTCAAGCGCAAAGAAAGCTCAAACTTGTCTCGAAGCCGAAATTGAAATGTGCTCGTGAGGGATGCAATGGGAGCTCCTGCGCTACATTCAAGTCGGAGGCCAACTGACTTTCAAAAGCTCGCGACAGAGGCTCACAACATGGAGAACCTCATGGAGGAGCGAGGGGAAGAAGTTACGTCGTTTGCCAATCCTCGCGAGAAAGGAGAGGCAGTCGTGACCGCGCCAAAAGAAACGAAGCAGAAAACAAAATCCTCCTTCACGACAAATACTTTCGAGCCTATTAAGGTCGGAAGTAAGGTCTAGGCAACCTACCTCCCACGACAACTGACTGGAACCCACCGAAAGTTATCTCTGGAGGAACGACAAGCAAAGACATATCCCTTTGCCGACGCAGACGTTCCTATCATGCTCGATCAACTCCTCGACAACCATCTACTCAAATTGCCAGAAGTCAAAAGACCCGGCGACTTGTCTAGGAGCAAAGATCCAAACTTCTGCAAGTACCATCGCTTGGTCGGGCATCCGACCGAGAAGTGCTTTTGATTTGAAGGATCGGATCATGGAGCTCGCGGCTCAAGGCCGCATTGAAATTGAAGGAGCCAAAAACACGGCCTCCTCATATATCATCTCCATTCAAGCCGAACCAAACCGGCGAACTTGGCCAAACAAACAACAGGTCGCAAGGAAGGAGTACCGTCCAAAATCCGGTCCCCCCAACCGACCGCACAATCACAGACGACCACCGGCTAAGGTCGCACCAAAACCGGCACCCAGCAAAGAAGCTGCAGCCGACGCAGAGGGGTGGAGCCTGGTCACCCGGAGAAGGAAGCCTATTCGAGAAATCAAACCGGCACCGGGGAACACCAGAACCAAGGAGAAGCGGCCAAACAAAAAAATCGCGAAGCGCCAAAAGAAAACTCCCAGGACCAACGTCCAGGGGGCAAACAAGAAGAAGAGGAGACCCGTCACTTTGGCGGAGTTCTTACCCAAGGAGTTTTTCGCGCCTCCAGCAATGGTGGCAACCTGTTCAATAGCTCCTCCCGAACCAGCAGCCAAAGACAAAGGCAAACGACCGGTCGTTGAATGCGACGACCTCGAGACGTCATCGAAGCAAATCTCGTCACTCAACGAGATAGAAGACAACCTCGACTTGGCCATTCGGTCAAGACAAGCCTTAATTCGAGTCCTCGACAAACTAGAGGAACTCAAAGCCGAAGTCGAGAGGCTCCTCATGAGAAAGCATGACTTGCCGAAGGTCGGGTTAACTCTACCCTACAGAAAGGAGGAAGAAGATGCACAATCCTCCCCGCAGCCGGTAAAAAGTCAGAAGAGACGCTCGTCGTCTCCTGCCCATCGCGCATTGTGTTCCGAGAGAAGGATGCACAACTGGGGGAAAGAAACCATAATCGGTCGTTGTTCGTCTCGAAAGAGGCCTCGGCTACACGCGAGAAAGACGACTTGGTGCTAGCAGTCAGACGACCAATGCTCTTTATGAGCAAAACCAAGGGCAAGGTCGCGTCGAAATGGGAAGGGCCGTACGTAGTGTAGGAAGCCTATACCAATGGCGCGTACAACTCGTAACATCAAACGGCTCAAAGCTGTTGAGGGGGCAGCGAAAAAAAAAAAAAAAAAAAAGAAAAAAGAAGAGTCGAATACAAGAAGCCAATGTTTCTCATTACAAAAATGGGAATAATGCAAGACTTGCAAAAAAAAGGGGAGAGATACAAGTCGAAAAAAAAAAAAATACAAAAAAAACGCTACATCAGAGTTGTGGGAGTTCAAGGTGTCCATCCATAGCTGCAGCCGAATCAACACGAGTCTCGGACAGCTCCCTCGTCCCCGCTTCATCGAGGATGGGGCGAAGCAAACTGAAACCAACCGAGCCTGGTCGCGGTTTCCTCTTAAAATGCCTCGGCCTCGCAGCTCTAGTCCTAGTCTCGCTGGTTTGAAGCCGGAAGCAGGGAGAAGTCGTCCATCTGCTCCAATAGATCCGTTGAGTGGAGTCGAAATTCCGCAGCCGTACCCATTTTTTGGCAGCGGCCGAAGAGGCAGAAATGCCGCGAACAACGCAGCCGACGCTGCTGGAAGTTGCGCAGAGGCGAAGGGTTCTCCATCGCGTTGCCATCACCCCAACACTGCCCGCGAAGCACCGTCGCCGGAAGAGAAAATTGGGACCCGCGCAGGCTCCATCGCGTCGTCGCCGAAGAAGTCGACCGGAAGCCGCGATGACAAAAAAATCGCGACTTCCCGCCTCTGTTGCCTTTAAAAAAAAAAAAAGCAAACAGAGAGAAAAAAAAAAAAAGGAAGAGCTTTCCCCGCGCCAATTGCCGCGGACGAGCTCACCGCTGAACAAAAGCCCCTCGGTTGCACCGTCGCGTTTAGAGGAATCACCGGAGCTCAAAGAGGCAAGGGAGTGTTGCCAGTGAAAAAGTGACAAAAATCGCGACTGAAGTCGCAACAATCGTCGCACCTGCAGCCAAAGACGACGCAGGACAACCAGCTTCTTCGCATACACCTGAGATGAAGAACAGAAAACAAAACGAAGAGAAGAAACGGAGAGACGAAAAAATAAAATAGAGAAAGAAACTGAGCTCGGAATAGAAAAAGTGGACCTGCGCAGGCTCCGTCGCGTCGTCGCCGGAGAAGACGAACGGAAGCCGCGATAACAAAATTGTGCGACTTCGCCTTACAAGGCGATCCACCATTGTGTTCAAAAAAAAAGAGAAGAGATAAGAAGAAGGGGAGAGCGTTTCTCTGCTTCTTGGATCTTTGTTCTCATGGTTTCTCTACTCATCGGAAAAGAAGCCCCTAACCCGATCACCCTTCGAAGCTTCGCGACCAGCCAAACTACTGGCCGCAACCAAAACAAGTGCCCGACAACCGAGCCGAGCACCCTTCGAAGCTCCGCGAACAGCCAACTGCTGGCCGTAATCAAAACCACTGCCCGGCAACCGAGCCGAGCACAATTCAAAGCTTCGCGACCAGCAACAAAGCCAGTCGCGACCAAAACAAGTGTCCGACGAGGGAGTCGAGCACAATTCAAAGCTTCGCGACCAACAGCAAAGCCAGCCGCGACCAAAACAAGTGCTCGGCGATCGAGCTGAGCACAATTCAAGGCTTCGCGACCTGCAACATAGCCGGCCGCGATCGAAACAAGTGCCCGGCGACCGAGCCGAACACAGATCAAAACAGGCGCCCAACACCAAAACGGACGTGAAGAAGAGTGCAGAGACACTACCCGACGGCCGAGTTGAGTGCTGTACTACATACTCCTGCGGCCGACGACCGAGCCGGACGCAGACAACGACCGAGCCGGACGCAGCCAACAGAACAAGGTATGCAATCCATCTTCTCAAAAAAAAAAAAGAGAAAGAAAAAGGCTGCGACAAAAAGAAGCCGTCGCCGAACAAAAAGCTGCGACAAAAATGAGTTGTCGCAAAAGAACAAAAAAATGCAGCAACAAAAAGAAGCAGTCGCAAAAGAAAAGAAGTGGTTGACAATCAAATCAGAGCTGACCACTCAGCAGCTCGCTGCACTTTGCACCCGGTGACCGAGCCAGGTGCACCAACGCAGGAATTCAGCCCCCTAGCGACCCAACCGAGCTCAGCCGAACCAAAGCCTCGACACTCGGTGGCCAAAACAGAAGTCAGCCTGCTGTCGGTCTCCTAGCAACTGGCCGAGCTCAGCCGAACCAAAGCCTCGGCACTCGGTGATCAAAACAGACGCCTAACCTCCCGGCGACCGAGCCCGCCAAGTTTAAAACGAAAAGCGCAACACCCAGCGACCGAGGCGGACAGCGATAAAACATACCAGGTAACGTGAACTCGTTTCGGACAAAGAAAAAGCAGCGACAAAAAAGAAGCGGTCGCCGCTAAAAAAAAGTCTGCGACAAAAAAGAAGCCGTCGCTAAAAAAAAAAGAGAAAAGGAGCTACGACAAAAAGAAGCAGTCGTAAGAAAAAAAAAAGAAAAGGTCAACACAACTCGCACCCAGCGACCCTTGCCGGCTGCGACCTCAACACAATTTGCAACCGGCGACCTTTGCCGGCTGCGACCTCAACACAATTTGCACCCGGCGACCTTTGCCGGCTGCGACCTCAACACAATTCGCACCCGGCGACCCTTGTCGGCTGCGACCTCAACAACAACTCGCACCCGGCGACCCTTGTCGGCTGCAACCTTGCATTAGCAATCAACTGTGGCCTACTACGACCAGACTGCTAATTGCACTCGGCATCCAAAACAGGTGTGCTAGCGCAAACAGACTGTCTCCTGGCGACCAAGCCGGATCAATCCACAGAAATTTCAGCACCTGGCGACAGAGCCCGGCGCGACCTGGATGAATTGCAGCACTTGGCAACAGAGCCAGGCACCACACAAACTCACAACGTTTGGCACAAAAAACTGTCAAGCCAGAGGGCTCAGAGAAGATAGCAGACAATCAATGTGCAGCCTCCCAAAATCGCAGCCAAGAACAATCAGTTCGAAGACTGTCTCCTAGAGCAAAGTCGCAGACACAGTATAGACTGACAGAAAACGTCAAACCACAGGCAGTGTCTCAAATCGTGGACTGACAGAGAAGGCTAGATCGCAGACAATTAGGAAGAAAAGAGGAATTTTTAAGAGCAAGTTCAGAGGGGAAGTCAAGGGAAGTTAATTAATTCCTATGTTCTGGGAATTAATTGATAGAAGTTAGCAAAGAAGGGAATTAGAGGCGGGACCCACCTGGCTGCCTCCCTTCTTCCTCTGTGGCCTGGAGCAATTCCCTTAAAGCCAGGGCTGGCTGCCCCTACGTCATCGCCCACACAGGCGGAGGGCCCTGTGCGCTGCCTCCCTTCTTCCTCCTCCCGCAAAAAATCAATTTTGCCCGAAGGCTGGAGCTTCATTTCTTTGAGTCCCGACACCACAGGGGGGGCCCACGGCGCTGCCTCCCTTCTTCCTCCTGTATTTGAGCAATTCTGCAGGCTGGGTTATTTGCTTGAGTCAGCCACCACACGGGGCCGGGGGCCTGCGGGCGCTGCCTCCCTTCTTCCTCCTGCTTATTTGGAGCAATTCTGCTTGGCCGGGGCTGAGCTGCTTGAGTCCGGCGCCACATAGGGCGGGGCCCACGGCGCTGCCTCCCTTCTTCTCCTGCGCTGCATCCTTCCCTCCCCAAAACTCGGTCTTTGAAGCGGGGACTATTGCTGAGTCGGCTCCATATGGCCGGGGCCCACGGCGCAGCCTCCCTTCTTCCTCCTGCGTTGGAGCAATTTTGCCGAAGCCGAAGTTCGTCAGCTGAGTCAGCGCCATGCGATGCGGAGTTAACTGCGCAGTCGCTCTCTTCTCCGGCGCTGAAGCAATGCTACTGAAACCGCACCTCTTCACCAGCGTGACATCCAAAGTCGTCGAAGTTTGCAGAATTTCGCAAAATCCATCGCGTCGGTCTTCTCTGAGGCTTCGAAACGACAACACTCAAAGCATACCGAAGCCAGCAGCTCAATCCCAATTCGCCGTTGTTGCTCATACCTGGGCGACATCTCTGCTCAGGTATTCATCATCTCTCTATACCGTACATACTCCACATGTACGCGCGTGTGAAAAAAAAAAAAAAAAAATCGAAAATCGAAAAAAAGTAAACAGCTCTAAAAAACAAAGAGCCAAAAAAAAAAGAAAGAAAAGAAAAAAAGAATGAAAAAAAAATACTTACAAGGTGTACAGAAAATATACACTGTCCTAAAAAAGCAAGAAGACGAGAAAAGCATCACATTACACAAAAGATAAACGATCCTAAAAGAGTAAGAGGAGCAACAAAAAAAAAAAGAAAAAAAAAAGGTGTGTGTGCGTCGTGTTCATTCATCTTCACATTCGAAACTTGTTCGTTCCTCCCGAACGAACAAGTCTCGAAGGGGGCAATCTGCATGCACCAAAATGTGCACGGCCCAAATTCAACAGGACCAGGAGTCCAACGATCCAGCAAACAAGGTTCGTGGACAGGCCTCGACGATTCTCAGATTTGCCCGACGCAGCCCATCGTCGGACTCATCCGTCTCGCCGCATCATCGACACAGTGAGTCATCTTACAGCCATCAACGACTCGGTGAGTCATCGCCATGTCAGCATGAGTCAGCATACAGTCACCTACCTCAAACGTGGAGATAAAAACCCAGAAAAGAGGCCTCGATCCTCATTCAAGGGATCTCAATAGGGAGTTCCTGGTCTCCCTCCTTCCCTCTCCTCATCTCAACTACAGCAGCAGAAAGGGGATCGTGATCCCTTTCGCAGGAAAAATCCCTCAACCACCACACAGACAGGCTACAAAAGGCCAGAAGCTCCCTGTTCTAGGGGTTGGAAAAACTTTCATCCCTACGGTTGGAAAAATCAAGTTCGAGAGCATTCTAGTCAAGAAAATACTTCACGCACAGAAGTTCTTTCTTTCTCGAAACGAAGGTCTGAAAATCCCTTCACCGAGAAGAAACTCGACGAACAGAAGTTCTCTCCAACCACAGAAGTCAAGCAACTCGCAGTCCGTCGCAACTCAACAGTTCAATTGGAGCAGCTCTACACGTTCGCCGGCAATGTCACAAGTCGACACACGCTGAACACATATACTTACGCCCGACCGACAAAAGCCTGGCGGTTCAGGCACACTCGTTCGAACTTCGTTTCGATGTTCGTTTGTAGAAGCCGAAACTTTGCCAAACTTGTAACGGAGATCGAATCAGAGGAAGCCTAGGAGAGTGAACTCGCATTCCTTGATACAAAACACACCCTGTAACACAAAATTATTCTAAAGTAATCGACATATTCTCTCGGTCGCGCCTCTTCGCGGACCGGCGGATTTTCGGTGAAACAATCCCTTACTTAAATTTCAAAAAAGGGGATATGGGAGGGGAAACCCTAATCTCAGTATTACCCTAACTGCCTCAATCCGACCCGGACCAGTCAACCAGACCCGACCCGGACCGGTTATCCAGACCCAACCCGGCCTGACTCGGACTGAACCAACTCAGCCCGACTCAGAGCAGTCATCCTGACTCAGACCGGTTAGCTCGACCCGGACCAGTCAGTTCAACTCAGCCCGGTTTATTAAGCCCATAAAGAACCAGGCCCAAACAACAAGCTCGAAGCAAGTCACGGCCTGAGACAGATTCAAACCCTTAGCGAGCCTAAGCCCACTTATGGGTGGGCCCCAACAAAAAAAAAATCGACTTCAAAATTCACACATCCTCATAGTACACTTTCAAAGTGTACACTTGATGTACACATTTTGAAGGGGGCATCTATAGGAACAAATTTTGCAAGGTCCGATAAGTACGGTCCAAATCAGCACTGCATGGTCCGGGTCAACAAGTCAAATATTGACTTTGGTCAACCTATGAAATCAAGCCATCAATCAAGCCCCGATCGAGCAACGGCTGAGATCAAAATTGCCACATCATCAGCTTACATGGACGACAAGTTGTACAATGAGGCCACATCAACAGCCCACAAGGACTACACGTGGATCTTGCCTTGGTCTAAAGCGGTTCCACACTTCAAGGGAGACGTTACGCAAAAGAAGTCGATGGGGGTTACAACCGCTCCGATAAACCTGGTCCATACAGTTGGAGCCCGATAAGCCTATAAAACAATAGGCTCAAGACATTAGGGGGGATCCAGAATCCGAAATCAAGAAACAGAGACACACAAGAATACAAAGGCGAACGTCCAAATCCTAAAAAATCCCAAATCACCACACCCAAATCAGTGAGAAAGCAACAAGCATTCCTGCCGTGTTTCACAACCAATTGCCGTGAGCCAATCGGAATTCCAAACTTTCCGTCAATCTTAGGCGAAATTCAAATTCGTCTCGTTCATTCGTGAAGAAGGTGTACGTTGATCGTTCAGGTCTATTCGGAGATCGTTGGTTCTTATTTGGAGATCAAATCAAAGGAGTTCCAGAAGTCGCACCCACACAATCACCTTGAAATTACCAAATTACCCCTCAAATTATTTAGTACACTGTACATCAGAATCATATTTTTCGGTCCACATATTGTACTCGTTTACAATATATATATATATAAGGAACTTTTACCTAAAATTACGTTATTCTTCATAAATTGTTCAAAAAATAGCATTATTGTAAATTACCAGGGCAATATGAGCTGATAAAAATGCCCTTATATGTGTCTTTCAATTTTTTTTGTTAAACTAGGAACCAACCCGAATACACTTTAAAACCAAACCACTACAATTCTGGGTTAACTTATCAGTCAATGGTCACTAACATATTATTTCGTATAAGAGTAACATACCATTCGGCTATTGTTAACATATCATCCAATATTGTAATTACATAACATTTGCGAAATTATAGAAGGACACTTCATTCTGGGTTAATATATTAGTTATTGGTTACTAACATTTATTATAATTTCACGTGAATACTAAAAATTATAGAAACATCTTTCATGCTAGACTAACATATCAGTCAATGGTCACCAAAATATTATTTTGTACAACTCTAACATGTTATTTGGCTACCAGTAACATATTATATGTTATTGTAATTACACAACATTTTTGAAAGTTATAGAAGATATTTTCATTTTAGGTTAACATATTTGTTGTTGGTCTCCAATTTATTATTTTGTATAAGACTAACACACTATTTGGCTATTGGTAACATATTATATGTTATTGTCATTACAAGTATTTGTGAAAGTTATAGAAACACTTTTCATTATGGGCAAACATATTAGTCGTTGGTCATTAACATATTATTTTGCATCACACTACATATTATTTGACTCTTGTTAACATATCATCCAATATTATTAGTACTCCCATTGGTGAAAATTATAGAAATATCTTTCATTCTAGGCTAACATATTAGTAGTTGGTCACTAACATATTATTTTGCGTAACCCTAACTTACTATTTGATTGAATGAAAACTACATACAAAAGATTACCATTATTATGTTATTATGCTAAAAGGTAATATGTTAACATTAAATAAAGTAATATGTTAATAACTAATACGTTATTGAGCTAAAAGGTAATAACTTACCATTAAGTGCGGTAATATGTTAACAAATTTTTACATTAAGCGAAAACTAAATGCAATAGCAACAATGAACCATCAACGAAACTCTCAAATTTGTTAATTTTGTGTTTCTAACGTGATTCTCAATCAATAATTCACATCAGAGTATTATTTTAAATTCCTAGCCCAAAACATAAATTGTAACTGTTTCACCGAAAATCTGCCGGTCCGCGAAGAGGCGCGACCGAGAGAATATGTCGATTACTTTAGAATAATTTTGTGTTACAGGGTGTGTTTTGTATCAAGGAATGCGAGTTCACTCTCCTAGGCTTCCTCTGATTCGATCTCCGTTACAAGTTTGGAGAAGTTTCGGCTTCTGCGAACGAACGTCGAAACGAGTTCTGGAACGAGTGTGCACGAACTGCTTGTGGCTTTTGTCGATCGGGCGCAAGTATTTGTGTTCCGCGTGTGTCGACTTGTGACGTTGCCGGCGAACGTGTAGAGCTGCTCCGATTGAACTGTTGAGTTGCGACGGACTGCGAGTTGCTTGACTTCTGTGGTTGGAGAGAACTTCTGTGCGTCGAGTTTCTTCTCGGGGAAGGGATTTTTAGACCTTCGTTTCGAGAAAGAAAGAACTTATGTGCGTGAAGTATTTTCTTGACTAGAATGCTCTCGAACTTGATTTTTCCAACCGTAGGGATGAAAGTTTTTCCAACCCCTGGAACAGGGAGCTTCTGGCCTTTTGTAGCCTGTCTGTGTGGTGGTTGAGGGATTTTGCCTGGGAAAGGGGATCACGATCCCCTTTCTGCTGCTGTAGTTGAGATGAGGAGAGGGAAGGAGGGAGACCAGGAACTCCCTGTTGAGATCCCTTGAATGAGGATCGTGGCCTTTTTTCTGGGTTTTTATCTCCACGTTTGAGGTAGGTGACTATATGCTGACTCATGCTGATGTGGCGATGACTCACCGAGTCGTTGATGGCTGTAAGATGACTCACTGTGTCGATGATGCGGCGAGACGGATGAGTCCGACGATGGGCTGCGTCGGGCAAATCTGAGAATCGTCGAGGCCTGTCCACGAACCTTGTTTGCTGGATCGTTGGACTCCTGGACCTGTTGAATTTGGGCCGTGCACATTTTGGTGCATACAGATTGCCCCCTTCGAGACTTGTTCGTTCGGGAGGAACGAACAAGTTTCGAATGTGAAGATGAATGAACACGACGCACACACACCTTTTTTTTTTTTTTTTTTTTTTTTGGTTGATCCTCTTACTCTTTTAGGATCGTTTATCATTTGTGTACGTATACTTTTCTGTCTTCTTTGTTTTTAGGACCGGTGTATATTTTCTGTACACCTAATGCATTTTTTTTCATTCATTTTCTTTTTTTTTTTTTTTTTTGGCTCTCTTCGCTTTGTTTTAGAGCTTTTTTTTTTTTCGATTTTCTTTTTTTTTTTTTGCATCTGGCATTACATGTGGAGTATGTACGGGTATAGAGATGATGAATACTGAAGCAGAGATGTCGCCCAAGTTTGAGCAACAACGGCGAATTGGGGTTGAGCTGCTGCTGGCCGGTATGCTTTGAGTGTTGTCGTTTGAAGCCTCGAGAGAAGACCGACGCTGATGGATTTTGGCGAAATTCTGCAAAACCGGCGACTTTGGAAGTCGCTACTGGTAAAAGGTCTGATTTCGTGCTTTGCTTTCCAGGGGAGGAGAAGAGAGAGAGGCGCAGTTGAACTCCGCGATTGCATGGCGCCGACTCACCGACGAACTTCGGCCGCAGAAAATTGCTCCCAAGAGGAGGAAGAAGGGAGGCAGCCCATTGGGGCCTCGGGTGGTGGCCGGGACTCAAAGAGCGAAGTCCCCTGCTTCGGCAAGACTGCGTTTTGCGCAAGAGGGAAGGATGCAGAGCGGGAGAAGAAGGGAGGCAGTGTCGTGGGCCCCGCCCTATGTGGCGCCTGACTCAAGAACGAAGCCTGGCTTCGCAGAATTGCTCCAAGACAGGAGGAAGAAGGGAGGCAGTGCCCGGGCCCCCCGCCAGGTGGCGGGTGACTCACCAATGAACCCGGCCGGCAGAATTGCTCCAACGCAGGAGGAAGAAGGGAGGAAAGAGGCCGCGGGCCTCGCCTCAGGTGGCGCCGACCAGAATGAGCTCCGGCCGCAGAATTGCTCCAGCGGGGAGGAAGAAGGGGAGGCAGCGGCCGTGGGGCCCCCCTCCTGGTGTTGACCAAAAGCGAGCTCCGGCCTGCAGAGAATTGCTCCAAGCAGGAGGAAGAAGGGAGGCAGGTGGGCCCCTCCCTAGCGTGGTCTTGACTTCGATGCTTGACTCCCGCCGGGCAGAATTGCTCAAAAAGCAGAGGAGGAAGAAGGGAGACAGCGTCGTGGGCCCCGCCCTGTTTGGTGCTGACTCAGCAGCGAGCTCCGGCTTCGGCAAAATTGATTTTTGTGCAGGAGGAAGAAGGGAGGCAGCGCCGTGGGCCCCGCCCTGTGTGGCACTAACTCAGCAGTGAGCTCCGGCTTCGGCAGAATACCTCCAGAGCGGGAGGAAGAAGGGAGCGCCGTGGGTCCCGCCCTAATTCCCTTCTTTGCTAACTTCTATCAATTAATTCGCAGAACATAGGAATTAACTAACTTCCCTTGACTTCCCCTGTGAACTTGCTCTTAAAAATTCCTCTTTTCTTCCTAATTGTCTGCGATCTAGCCTTCTCTGTCAGTCCATGATTTGAGACACTGTCCGTAGTTTGACGTTTTCTGTCAGTCTATACTCTGTCTGCGACTTTGCTCTGGGAGACAGTCTTCGAACTGACTGTTCTTGGCTGCGATTTTGGGAGGTTGCACATTGATCGTCTGCTATCTTCTCTGAGCCCTCCGGCTTGTGTTAGAGTTCTCTGCGAATCCAATACAAAGGTACTGTAAAAAAAGGTTTTTTTGTTTCTCCCGGTAGGCTCGGATTGAATTCGAGTCAGCCGGGTTTCCCACTCTCTTTTTTTTTTTTCTTCTCTCTTCCTTTTCCTTCCTCTTTTTCTCTCCTCTCATTTTCAACTCCTCCCTCAGTCTCTCATTCTCTATCTCCTTTTTTTTTTTTTTTTCACGAGTTGTTCTCTCTCTTCTTTTTTTTTTTCTTTCTTTTCTCTCTTTTTCGCGCTCTAAGTGTTTGTCAATTTGTCTGTTGTGACAAATTGACAGTTTTTTGTGCCAAACGTTGTGAGTTTGTGTGGTGCCTGGCTCTGTTGACAGGTGCTGCAATTCATCCGGGTCGCGCCGGGCTCTGTCGCCAGGTGCTGAAATTTCTGTTGATTGATCCGGCTTGGTCGCCAGGAGATAGTCTGTCTGCGCTAGCACACCTGTTTTGGATGCCGAGTGCAATTAGCAGTCTGGTCGCAGTAGGCCAGAGTTGGTTGCTAATGCAAGGTTGCAGCCGGCAAGGGTCGCCGGGTGCGAGTTGTTGTTGAGGTCGCAGCCGGCAAGGGTCGCCGGGTGCGAATTGTGTTGAGGTCGCAGCCGGCAAAGGTCGCCGGGTGCAAATTGTGTTGAGGTCGCAGCCGGCAAGGGTCGCCGGGTGCGAGTTGTGTTGAGGTCGCAGCCGGCAAAGGTCGCCGGGTGCGAATTGTGTTGAGGTCGCAGCCGGCAAGGGTCGTCGGGTGCGAGTTGTGTTGTGTTTTTTTTTTTTTTTTTTCTTACATTTGCTTCTTTTTTTGTCGTAGCTCCTTTTTCTTTTTTTTTTTTTTTTGCAACGGCTTCTTTTTGTCGCAGACTTTTTTTTGTTTAGCGACTGTTTCTTTTTGTCGCTGCTTTTTCTTTTGTCCAGACACGAGTTACGTACCTGGTATGTTTTGGCTGTGTCCGGCTCGGTCGCCGGGTGTTGCAGTTTTCGTTTTAAACTTGGCCGGCTCGGTCGCCGGGAGGTTAGGCGTCTGTTTTGATCACCGAGTGCCGAGGCTTTGGTTCGGCTGAGCTCGGCCAGTTGCTAGGAGACTGACAGGAGGCTGACTTCTGTTTTGGCCAACGAGTGCCGAGGCTTTGGTTCGGCTGAGCTCGGTTGGGTCGCTAGGGGGCTGAATTCCTGCGTTGGTGCACCCGGCTCGGTCGCCGGGTGCGAAGTGCTGCGAGCTGCTGAGTGGTCAGCTCTGATTTGATTGTCAACCACTTCTTTTCTTTTGCGACTGCTTCTTTTTGTTGCTGCATTTTTTTGTTCTTTTGCGACAACTCATTTTTGTCGCAGCTTTTTGTTCGGCGACGGCTTCTTTTTGTCGCAACCTTTTTTTTTTTTTTTTTTTTTTAGAAGATGGATTGCGTACCTTGTTCTGTTGGCTGCGTCCGGCTCGGTCGTCGGCCGCAGGAGTATGTAGTACAGCACTCGACTCGGCCGTCGGGTAGTGTCTCTGCACTCTTCTTCACGTCCGTTTTGGTGTTGGGCGCCTATTTTGATCTGTGTTCGGCTCGGCCGCCGGGCACTTGTTTCGATCGCCGGCCGGCTATGTTGCAGGTCGCGAAGCTTTGAATTGTTCTCAGCTCGATCGCCGAGCACTTGTTTTGGTCGCGGCTGGCTTTGCTGTTGGTCGCGAAGCTTTGAATTGTGCTCGGCTCGCTCGCCGGACACTTGTTTTGGTCGCGACTGGCTTTGTTGCTGGTCGCGAAGCTTTGAATTGTGCTCGGCTCGGTTGTCGGGCAGTGGTTTTGATTACGGCCAGCAGTTGGCTGGTCGCGGAGCTTCGAAGGGTGCTCGGCTCGGTCGTCGGGCACTTGTTTTGGTCGCGGTCAGTAGTTTGGCTGGTCGCGAAGCTTCGAAGGGTGATTGGGTTAGGGGCTTCTTTTCCGATGAGTAGAGAAACCATGAGAACAAAGATCCAAGAAGCAGAGAATCGCTCTCCCCTTCTTCTTATCTCTTCTCTTTTTTTTTTTTTTTGAACGCGATGGTGGACGCAACAGAAGGCGAGAAGTCGCAATTTTTGTTATCGCGGCTTCCGTTCGTCTTCTCCGGCGACGACGCGACGGAGCCTGCGCGGGTCCGCTTTTTCTATTTCGAGCTCAGTTTCTTTCTCTATTTTTTTTTTCGACTCTCCGTTTCTTCTCTTCGTTTTGTTTTCTGTTCTTCATCTCAGGTGTATCGCGGACGGCTGGCTGTCCCAGCGTCGTCTTTGGCTGCGAGTGCGGCGATTATTTGCGACTTCATCCGATTTTAAATCACTTTTTTCGCGGCAACACCCCCTTGCCTCTTTGAGCTCCGGTGATTCCTCTAAATGCGAGTTGCAACCGGGGCTTTTGTCCGCGGTGAGCTTGTCACGGCAATTGACGCAGGTAAGCTCTTCCTTTTTTTTTTTTCTTTGTTTGCTTTTTTTTCGCGGGGCATAGCGGGGAGGCGGAAGTAGCAATTTTTTTGTCATCGCGGCTTCCGGTCGTCTTCTCCGGCGACGACGCGACGGAGCCTGCACGGGTCCCAATTTTCTCTTCCGATGACGGTGCTTCGCGGGCAGTGTTGGGGTGATGGCGACACGACGGAGAACCCTTCGCCTCTGCGCAACTTCCAGCAGCGTCGGCTGCGTTGTTCGCAGCATTTCTGCCTCTTCGGCCGCTGCCAAAAAATGGGTACGGCTGCGGAATTTCGACTCCACTCAACGGATCGATTGGAGCAGATGGACGACTTCGCCCTGCTTCCGGCTTCGAACCAGCAAGACTAGGACTAGAGCTGCGAGGCCGAGGCATTTTAAGAGGAAGCCGCGACCAGGCTCGGTTGGTTTCAGTTTGCTTCGCCCCATCCTCGATGAAGCGGGGACGAGGGAGCTGTCCGAGACTCGTGCTGATCCGGCTGCAGCTATGGATGGCCACCTTGAACTCCCACAACTCTGATGTAGCGTTTTTTTTGTAGTTTTTTTTTTTTCCGACTTGTACCTCTCCCCTTTTTTTTGCAAGTCTTGCATTATTCCCATTTTTGTAATGAGAAACATTGGCTTCTTGTATTCGACTCTTCTTTTTTCTTTCTTTCTTTTTTTTTTCGCTGCCCCCTCAGCTGCTTCGAGCCGTTTGATGTTACGAGTTGTACGCGCCATTGGTATAGGCTTCCTGCACTACGTACGGCCCTTCCCATTTCGACGCGACCTTGCCCTCGGTTTTGCCCATAAAGAGCATTGGTCGTCTGACTGCTAGCACCAAGTCGTCTTTCTCGCGTGTAGCCGAGGCCTCTTTCGAGACGAACAACGACCGATTATGGTTTCTTGCCCCCAGTTGTGCATCCTTCTCTCGGAACACAATGCGCGATGGGCAGGAGACGACGAGCGCCTCTTCTGACTTTACCGGCTGCGGGGAGGATTGTGCATCTTCTTCCTACTTTCTGTAGGGTGGAGTTAACCCGACCTTCGGCAAGTCATGCTTTCTCATGAGGAGCCTCTCGACTTCGTCTTCGAGTTCCTCTAGTTTGTCGAGGACTCAAATTAAGGCTTGTCTTGACCGAATGGCCAAGTCGAGGTTGTCTTCTATCTCGTTGAGTGACAAGATTTGCTTCGATGACGTCTCGAGGTCGTCGCATTCAACGACCGGTCGTTTGCCTTTGTCTTTGGCTGCTGGTTCGGGAGGAGCTATTGAACAGGTTGCCACCATTGCTGGAGGCGCGAAAAACTCCTTGGGTAAGAACTCCGCCAAAGTGACGGGTCTCCTTTTCTTCTTGTTTGCCCCCTGGACGTTGGTCTAGGGAGTTTTCTTTTGGCAATTCGCGATTTTTTTGTTTGGCCGATTCGCCTTGGTTCTGGTGTTCCCCGGTGCCGGTTCGATTTCTCGAATAGGCTTCCTTCTCCGGGTGACTAGGATCCACCCCTCTGCATCGGCTGCAGCTTCTTTGCGGGGTGCCGGTTTTGGTGCGACCTTAGCCGGTGATCGTCTGTGATTGTGCGGTCGGTTGGGGGGACCAGATTTTGGACGGTACTCCTTCCTTGCGACCTGTTGTTTGTTTGGCCGAGTTCGCCGGTTTGGCTCGGCTTGAATGGAGATGATATATGAGGAGGCCGTGTTTTTGGCTCCTTCAATTTCAATGCGGCCTTGAACCGCGAGCTCCATGATCCGATCCTTCAAATCAAAGCACTTCTCGGTCGGATGCCCGACCAAGCAATGGTACTTGCAGAAGTTTGGATCTTTGCTCCTAGACAAGTCGCCGGGTCTTTTGACTTATGGCAATTTGAGTAGATGGTTGTCGAGGAGTTGGTCGAGCATGATAGGAACGTCTGCATCGGCAAAGGGATATGTCTTTGCTTGTCGTTCCTCCAGAGATAACTTTCGGTGGGTTCCGGTCAGTTGTCGTGGGAGGTAGGTTGCCTTGACCTTACTTCCGACCTTAATAGGCTCGAAAGTATTTGTCGTGAAGGAGGATTTTGTTTTCTCCTTCGTTTCTTTTGGCGCGGTCACGACTGCCTCTCCTTTCTCGCGAGGATTGGGAAACGACATAACTTCTTCCCCTCGCTCCTCCATGAGGTTCTCCATGTTGTGAGCCTCTGTCGCGAGCTCTTGAAAGTCAGTTGGCCTCCGACTTCGAATGTAGCGCAGGAGCTCCCATTGCATCCCTCGCGAGCACATTTCGATTTCGGCTTCGAGAAACAAGTTTGAGCTTTCTTTGCAGTTGAGGCTCAGGTTCCTCCACCGGTTGATGTAGTCGACGACCTTTTCGCCTTTCTTTTGCTTCAGATTGGCGATCTCGACTAGAGTGACGGTGCGTCGAGTGCTATAGAATCGGCTGAGGAATTCTCGCTCCAGTTGTTCCCAGCTGTCAATTGACTCTTGGGGCAGCTCGATGTACCAGTCGAAGGCATTTCCCTTCAACGACCGGCCGAACTGCTTGACCAGCAAGTCGTCGTGCATGTGCGGCGTTGTTGCATGTTTCAATGAAATGGGCGACATGTTGTTTGGGGTGCCCCGCCGCCATTGAACTGTTGGAATTTCGGAGGATGGTAGCCCGGCGGCATTGGGATGTTTTGTATCCCTCTGCGTTAATGCGGCTTTTCGATAGGCCACCGACTTGCTTTTTTGCCGGAGCTGTTTCGCGCATGGCGGTTGATGAGTTCAGTCACCGCGTCTAAGGTGAGGGCAGCCGGCACCGCTTCAATTCGACCTCTGTGGATGGTCGCCGCACGCGATGGGCTGCATCTCGTCGTCGAGGCAGGATCCTCGCGATGGTTTGGTGGAGTCACTAGTAGTCGCCCGGTTTGGTCGACCTCTTGCGAACGCCGGTGCTGTTTGGCAGCGCCCATTTCGAGCAGCTCCATCATCTTTGTGATCCGGAGATCGCGAGCTGCGAAGCTCTTGGCGTCTTTGATGCGCAGTTGTTCGCTCTGTTCTTTAAATGCAGCTTGCATTTTGGCAAGTTGCTCTTCGATTGTTTTGACCGACGTCGTCATTGCGGCCATTTTGACGGTCGGCGTCGACGGAGCTGTTCCTGACGCAGATCGAAGTGGAGAATATTTTGCCGGTGACCGCATTGGGGAGACGGTCGTCGGTGTTTTCGGGTGTGGAGAAGTTGTGGGCGACTGTCTTGCGGAGACAACCCCCGATGAGATGCGGCTATGCGGAATGGGTGATAGCGCAGCCGGGGAGGTCGCCGGTGTCTGTCGACGAGGCGAACGAATGGGTGGTGAGCCGGCTGCTGAAGTAAGCGCGGCTAAGAGATCGTGAGAGATGGTCACGATTGGAGATTTGTCTTCGGCCGTCGCTCTCTGTACAGAGGAGGCAGATGGCAAATTCATTCTGGCCGCGGAGGAGGAGTTTGTGCCTCCCTGTTGTTCGTACCGCTGCACCAAAGCAAAGACGACGAAGCTCCTTTGCGATGTTGGCGACTGGGTTGGACTGACCACCGGACTGTGCGCCGGTGGTGTGGTGTCGACGGGCAGGTAGGTCGGCCTATTTGCTGCCGGGATCATTCTAACCGGTGCGACGACCGTTTTGGTAGAGGCCGCGGTAGCCTGTGGTTGGTAGACTGCACTCGGACGGCGCACATCTAGCATTAAAGGAGCCTCTCCAGTGGACAAACTCCTGGCCAAGGCCCTTGTAATTGGGCGAATGGCCGGTGGTGGAGAGGTAGGAGCGCGGAGGTCGGCGGATGGTCCGCGAGCTCCTGCAGTTGAGCTTGCGGTAGCTGCAGGGAGCGGGTGACCAGAGCTCGAGGAGGCAGTTTGCTTGCCCCCGTTGTTGTTGTTGTTGTTGTTGCCGTTGTTGGCATTGCTGGCCATGGCTGAGGTTGGGGATTTTTTTTTTGGTTGGATGGAGAAGGAGATGAGAGGTAGGAAAGTTCCCACCGGGTATGCCAAATCTGTTTCACCGAAAATCTGCCGGTCCGCGAAGAGGCGCGAACGAGAGAATATGTCGATTACTTTAGAATAATTTTGTGTTACAGGGTGTGTTTTGTATCAAGGAATGCGAGTTCACTCTCCTAGGCTTCCTCTAATTCGATCTCCGTTACAAGTTTGGCGAAGTTTCGGCTTCTGCGAACGAACGTCGAAACAAGTTCTGGAACGAGTGTGCACGAACTGCTTGTGGCTTTTGTCGGTCGGGCGGAAGTATTTGTGTTCTGCGTGTGTCGACTTGTGGACGTTGCGGCGTAACGTGTAGAGCTGCTCCGATTGAACTGTTGAGTTGCGGACGGACCGCGAAGTTGCTTGACTTACGTGGTTGGAGAGAACTTACGTTCGTCGAAGTTTCTTCGGTGAAGGGATTTTCGGACCTTCGTTCGAGAAAGAAAGAACTTCGTATGCGTGAAGTATTTTCTTGACTAGAATGCTCTCGAACTTGATTTTTCCAACCGTAGGGATGAAAGTTTTTCTAACCCCGGACAGGGGAGCTTCGCCTTTTGTTGCCGGGTGCATTGTGGTGGTTGAGGGATTTTGCACGGGAAAGGGGATCACGATCCCCTTTTCTCGCCTGTAGTTGAGATGAGGAGAGGGAATGAGGGAGACCGGGGAACTCCCTGTTGAGATCCCTTGAATGAGGATCGTGGCCTTTTTTCCGGGTTTTATCTCCACGTTTGAGGTAGGTGATCAGTATGCTGACTCATGCCGACGTGGCGATGACTCACCGAGTCGTTGATGGCTGTAAGATGACTCACTGTGTCGATGATGCGGCGAGACGGATGAGTCCGACGATGGGCTGCGTCGGGGAAATCTGAGAATCGTCGAGGCCTGTCCACGAACCTTATTTGCTGGATCGTTGGACTCCTGGACCTGTTGAATTTGGGCCGTGCACATTTTGGTGCATACAGTAACATAAGCTTGTGACTTATTACGAAAGACAAATTATATAAAATACAAGGATTATAATAAACTTACAAGAAATAATATAGAACATTTGTAATCACTTGAGAAGGAGAAAATTTTGAAGGGAAATATTTGGTTTTTGGAGTTTAGAAAGAAAACAATGAAAAATTGTCACTGGCAACGGACACTCGATATATTATAATTTTGGTTCAGAATGGTTGGGTTAGATTGTTTATGGTCATTGGGATTGGTTCAAACTATTTGGACAAAAATTAATTTAAAATATTTTGGGTTGTTTCATAAAAGACAAATATAAAGGCATTTTTGTCAACTCATATTGCCCGCATAATTACAAGAATAATATATTTTTAGGATAATTTGTAAAGAATAACATATTTTTTGGGTAAAAATCCCTATATATAAACTGTTTGGTGTTCTGTGATTAAGCACATGATGCAGAGGATCCATGCCTCATACCAGAGAAAAATAAATTGGTAATACTTTAAATATAAAGTTTCTTTAGTATTAATTAATCTGATGAGCCACTACTGCAAGGAACAATCAAGAAATGAAGAAGAAAAACAACATAAATAATGCCACTAGCATTAATAAATATAACGTACATAAAATACATCAGCTAAAAAAAAAAAAAAAAAAAAAAAAAAAAAATAGAAAGAAAATGTCTCAGTCCTTCTTCCACATCCTGATTTCCAAAACAATGGAGACCAGGACCCAGATTGCAAGAACGATCCCGTATGCAGCATTCCAGGTTCCACTCCTATCATCGGCCAGCGAAATCCCATAGAAGACGTTTGCAATGGCAAAAGCTATGAGAACTCTTCCCACAATGTAATGGTACCAGTTCCAGTACTTCCTCACCTTTGATGCCTTGTCTGGCCTCATCAGAATAGCCAACACCTGCAAAACCAACCCCAGTTCAGCTTCTCGTTCCTATTTTCTTCCTCTGTGCGCTAAAATAAAATAAAATAAAAAATAAAAAAAATAAAAAATAAAATAAAAAAGAAAGAAAGAGAAGGTACCTGAAGGCATCCTAGGGCGAGAATGGAGATGCCAAGGGCTTTGTGAGTGTCAACAGAGGTAGAGATCTTGTCCTCTAAGCTGAATCCCAAGATGACAGCGGTGAGACCGAAGATGAATCCCAGTCCCTGAACAGAGGAGTGGGAGTAAAACCAAGCCGGATCCCAGTGTCTGAAGTAACGAGCAATGCTGGCCCCAATGGGCATGAGAATGCCCCAGCCCAGCATAGCCGTTACTCCATGGCCTCTTCTCAGGGTTGAATAGCCCCCATCGGCTGAACTCTGGCCTGTTCATACAAACAAATTCAACATTGCTTCACCATTAATTGAAAACCATTCAACATCTCCCAGATCACCAAATTTCTCAACCAAAGTTCACCAACAACAAAGGTGTTCAAAAAACAAGATTATTCTCTTTGAGACATTTTCTCAAACAAGCAATCGTTTCAACATCAGAGTACTTGCGAGCCGCCCAAAACACACAATAAGCAACCCACCCAATTAACCATTAAGTACATTACCCAATTTCTTTGTCACCCTCTGCAAGTCCAATAATATTCCCTGCACTGCTCTGATTTGACAGCACTCAACAATTTAATAAACAAAGAAAGGTAGCTTTTCCACCCAAAAAAAAAGGGAAAAAAATAGTCTTGCTTTTCGGACGAGAAAGCGAGTGCTGATCAAACCTAATCTAGCTTGCTTAAAAGACAAGACGAAGAGATTCTTCTGGCCATTGGTAGTTGAAGATTTAAAACTGCAAGCCTATCCCCCCTCCTTCTCAAGCGAGTCCAGCCTGCTCTTGCTGTTTCAGCCCTTCATCGTCAACTCATCATTCATCAACCCGTACATTGTCGAAGTTTTTTTAAGCGTTCCAGCCTGGTAGAACGACCAGGCCCATCTTTCATGAACGCCTTTGATTCTACCCTAGTTAGTTCTAGGCGTAAAAAAAATTGTATATAATTACGTGAAAAAATGCATGGGGTCATGGATTATCACCTGTGGAGTAGTCCAAGGTGGTGGATACCTTGTCCCTGTGCTCGAACAAGAGACTGTTGGAAAGTGGGACCAAGTTGCTGGGCCCGACCGAGTAGATGATCCTCGAAGACGGCTGGGCCGTGTTCAATTGGAAGGCCAGAAACAATCGAGAAGCCCGAGACACGATCATGGCCGTCGAATTAATCAACGGTAGGTTCCCCTGGTCGGGCCGGACCAGCGACTCCTTGGTCCCACCCAAATGGTACTGTTTAATCACCGGAGTCCCGTCTCGACCGATCCACCCCACCATCGCACTGGACCCCACCATGCTTCCATCCGACGAGAATCCAATCGCCACGTATGACTTCGGGTCCGGCGCCGATAGGACAAAATCCCACAGATTGGGCCCACTCCGTGCATACTGCAGGACACCCATATATCCATCCCCACAAGTTCCATAATCAGGATTAATACAAGAGTAGTTATATCAGTACTTAACTAGTAACTTTGTTACAGGAAGAAAGTTATAACAAACAACAAATTCCATAATCAAGATTAATACAAGATTAATTATATCAGTACTTAGTAACTTTGTTACAGGAAGAAATTAAGTTATAACAAATAACAACAACTAGATTATGGAGAAATGAAGAATGATGAAGAACTCATGAACAGAGGAAGAATTGAGGACTTACTCTGAGGATGTAATCTTCGGAAGTCCAGACAAGAGAGCAGCGGAGAGTAGATGTGTTGAAGGAAACGAGGGAGCCCAGATCAAAATTGGAATTGCAGGAATCAGTTTGGGAGCTGACAAGGGAAGTCAGACCCAAGAAGAAGAAGAAGAAGAAGAAGAAGAAGAAGAAGAAGGAGGTGGAGGAGGAGACAAGAACGCAAGACTTCTTCATATCACTTCTTGAGATGTAACGATTCTTCTGAAATCAATGGAGTTGAAGATATTTCTGTGAATTAATAAGGGGGTATGATCCGCTTCACGGAGAGTTGTTGGAGGTCTTCCCACCATAATATGTTAAGAAAAACCAGTTTGTTAGGTTTGTTGGAAGCGTGTAAAGATGGTAAAGACTGTATTATATTCCACAGATTTATTGAAAAATGGTTGAACGGGTTTATTAATTCAGCCCAACGATTACATCTAACAGGGCAGTTAGCACGACTTTTTTTTTTTTTTTTTTTTAGCGATTGCTAATCACATAATTAGTTGTTGACTAAGAAATTAAACCAACTTTTCTGCTCCATTTTTCTGCAAATCATGTGTCACTACTCGCTAGTCAATTTAACAATGGAGAGGGGTTTTGATTTGACTCAGCTCCAAACTGGGATAAGATGGGATTTTTTTCCTTCCTTTTATTTTAATGGATTGGTGTTTAAAGAAAGGGGATGTGGGTAATGCGAGGAGTAGAATAATAAGAAACATCCCTGTGAGAGAGGAAACCTTTGGCTGCAGCCATTGGATTTCCCTCAGACACCATGCATTTGACTAGTACATATTGCTACACTACTGCCGCTGTTTTGAGTAGCATTTTCCTGCTTCAGAAATCAGATTCAGGGTTTTATACAGCCTGTTTGGAATAACAAAGAAGGATCAACCATGCATGGCGATTTGTGATGAATGAATAATGATGATGGCAGTGGTGGGGTGATCATTCTGTCCAAGACTGTTCATAATACCTCCATTATTGCTGCTTGAAATGGAAATGATAAGAAAAAATGAAAGATTGACAAGGTTAGTTAGTTAGTTAACAGGGTGTGTGGCTTGTTCTCTATCAGAGGATCAATCCACTCAGTGAGCCCCCCTGAACAGCTTTAATTTTTAACCTCATTTTAGTATGTTGCTCAGATAAGAAATCTTGATAAATATGTTCCAGGTCACCTTGTTTTGAGTAAATCTTACTCGGACCCTGACCTGTGTAAAAGGCTTTCATAGGAAAATCTTGCATGCATTGTATGACAGACTACCCTCTTTAATTCCTTTATGTAGCTTATGTGACATTTTCAAGGTTTTATGGCTTATTTACTACGTATTCTTCATTGGGAATTCTTATATAATATTTGGATGCAACAAATAGAGAAGACTACCTCAGAAAGAGTACAAAATATCTGTTTTCAAGTACAACATGTAGTTTTCGTAAGTGGAAGATGTGGGTCCTCGGGTCATGGGTGCAACCAATAATATAGTTATACTTCCATACAATAAACTATATGATTCAAAGAAATATGATTTTGCAGGTTTCTGTCACTTATAGAATGGTAGGCATATGCATGAGAAATTTGACTGACAAGAGGTAGAGGGCGACCGTTAGTTGGAAAAGAGCATGAATAGATTCCAAAAGGCAGATACAGATCTACTGTCTGACCCAAGAAGCTGAAATTATTTTGAGATCACTGTGGGAGCAATGAAGTACGGTTACTTCACCTCTCCATCATCTTCTCCTCCAACTCCTCCATCTCCTCTTCCCATCAGTTTCGGCCCAGGCAATGTGAAATACTGTTTCTCTGCATCTCCATCACCGTCACCTCCTTTTTCTCCGGCATCATCTTCGTCACCAGAGAGTGCCAGCAGTCCTCTGTTATCGTATAGGGATGAAGTTGTGAGCAGGCCAAATACGATGTCTTCCTTGTGGCTTGATGGACTTGCAACCGACGAAGTAGAAAAGCAAGGCTCTTGCTTTCATAAAATGTAAGTGAAAATCCATTCTTTTAGGATTAAACTTAGAGACGCCCTTTGATTCTTAATGGCTTGTTTTCACAAAGATCAATTAGTGAGCTCAGCACATGTCAGATCTGTAGTAACTGGTCTTAAGCAGAACACAATTTGTTGAAGCCAAAATTAGAGAACCCTGATACAATGACAGATGGTTGGCTCTCACATAGGGTCAATGACGCTGCCGAACCAACCATTTCTTGTCTTCTAGTCCTCGGATATATGTCTTTCTCTCTCTCTCTCTCTCTCTCTCTCTCTCTCTCTCTCTCTCTCTCTCTCTCTCTCTCTCTCTCTCTCTCTCTCTCCTCTCTCTCTCTCTCTCTCTCTCTCTCTCTCTCTCTCTCTCTCCCTCTCCCTCTCTTTCTCTCTCTCTCTCTCTCTCTCTCTCTCTCTCTCTCTCTCTCTCTCTCTCTCTCTCTCTCTCTCTCTCTCTCTCTCTCTCTCTCTCTCTCTCTCTCTCTCTCTCTCTCTCTCTCTCTCTCTCTCTCTCTCTCTCTCTCTCTCTCTCTCTCTCTCTCTCTCTCTCTCTCTCTCTCTCTCTCTCTCTCTCTCTCTCTCTCTCTCTCTCTCTCTCTCATCACAAATCACGACAGAACCGAAGTGGTTTTTTACATAAGCAAAGGAAGTAGGCTTGAAGGGACCCTGCTTTGGTTCCCACTCTTTAATCGCTCCAGACCTTCATTGATGTTGCAAAGACTAACGTTCTTATGTTGCAGTTTGGACTGGCTGTTTCTCAAATGCTGCTGCCACAGTTAAACCTTCCATCTACTGCCACCGAAGCACTTATCTGACGACGATAGATTAAAACCATCACCAAACCTATTCAAGGGCTCCTCTAACTTGTCCATGTCAGGAACAGCAACGGCGAACCCAACACTGTAAAGGTGTAATCTAGATCAATAGACAAGAATTCGTATCAAAATATGTAATGAGCCTCTTCACATTGAAGAAGCGCCAGAAAAAGGCCCCAGCCACCTTAGCATTTAAATAATTTCAATACTTCAAAAGATTTTCTCAGGATTTCCGTAACGTAAATCTATCATCTAATATAATGGCAACAACCCACGAACGCTTTTCTGCCTGCTTGTGCAGAGAATCGGATTCGAAACTACATACCGTTCTCTTCTCAATAAGTTCAATTATGGCAAACGAATCATAAATAAAACAAAAATAGTTGCTATACATGAATTTAGGGCTCAATTTACACGTAAACATGGCCAGGGAAAACACCTATCCCCTAGCCTCTGTAATTTTTTCACCAACTGAACTCTCAAACTGTCAGCGGTGAGCTCTTCATGACAGAATGCTAAAAATCAAAGCTGAAAAAATGGGGATGAGGCTTCTAATTCCGCTGCCAAGATCACCTGCATAGTGTCACATGATGATCAGTCCTACAATAAAACAGAGGACATTCGGTTCAACAAGATCAGGAGAGCAAAAAAGAAAATCTTCAGAACCAAAAGGAAAAACATATTAGACAAGAAAAGGCTACAATAACAACAAATCTGAACTACCACCACTGGCATAGACCAGCAACCGAAGCACATGGCAAATTCAGCTATAGCATGGTGAATTTATTTTCATTTGTTATTTGGTTGAGTAGGTTATCTGATCCCATAACTCCCAAAGATTGCGTTTACTCATGCACTCAATGAAAATGTTAAGTTGACATTCAAGGCCCTGGTGACCATTCCCAAAGCTGTTACTAGTTTTCTTTTTGTCAGAAACAGTTGCCGTTTGAAGTAACATCATGAAAACTCACAAAAACTTTCGTGTATTTCAGAAAGAAATATGAATGAGAACCTACAATATTTGGCAACACAGATGGTCGCCCATGGAGTTCTTTTAGACCCTATATAAGGACAATTACATGAAAAGATTATAGCAACAGGGTTTTACACAAGGAAAACTCTTGGCAGAATTCATTTTAACGAATACAAAACATAAAGAAAGGTTAAAAATATTTTTTCACTTAACAACTGAAAAACAACTTAATAATTCTTTTACAATCAGAAACTATTTGTACAAGTCATGACAATAGTGCAAACCTGGGTGTCCAGACTTCTGAGAAGTTGGTAATGCAGGCAATGACATCTCTGGGAAATTTCATAAACCACATCAGAATTTGAAAATTCAAATGAAGTGGAAGAATACACTTTCCACCATAAGCAAATAAACCTTTATCTACCACAACAAACAAGCTCCTGGACTACTTACCAGGGGCACAGAGAGACAAGGATGAAACTGAAGAAGAAGAAGGCCATGGAGCATCAATGTTGTCACTCAAATCACATGTAAAGCTTAGGCCCGCTTGATCAATTACAATGTCTGTGAGTGAACTTCGAAGCAAACAACCTGAAACCATAATGACACTCAATACCAATGATAAAGCTTTGAAATAGAGTTACAGAATATGACATTGTTAACACGAAAAACATACCTTGTTGTCCATAAGCTGCTCCCGTCGCAAAAATTGGTCAACCAAATGGGAAGAGTAAAACACTCAATCAGATACATTATACATTATCCCAAAGAAAAATGTATAATCACAAAAAAGTAGAACCCTGCAAAGTATACCTTGAAGGCTGAAATCCTTCAAATCAACATCACAAAGTTCATAAACATTGGTCATGACACCACCCTTCTGTAACATGGACCCAAATGTCATTGCACAGTTTATGGCTTGTCTGTTAGTAATTAGCATCTGCTTCTGTATTCCCGCGATATAAGTATTTAATGAGCTGCAGCAGGAAGGATTGGGTGAAACCATATCACTGCATGCTTTAATCACTGCTGACGGCTCCTCGAACTCCAAAGGACAGACTACAAAATATCATGCATATAGTTGGGATCAATAAAACAAAATAACAAGCTAGAAGCTTGTAACAACCAAAAAGGTAAAATACCTTTGTTAACCTTGCAATTTGATAGTGTCCGGAAAGCTGTGTTTGCAGTATCTGATGAGAGGTTCCTTGCAAGCCATGCATAGACCACCCCTTTACAATCAGTTAGAACATCCACTGCAGTAGAATTTCCACCTAAAATTGGACTTGCCATAAGACTTGACTGTCCTGATGAGATGCGAAATGCTGCTTCTGCAATTGCAGGCTGACAAACAGGTTGACAACATTCTCTAAGGGAGTCAACAGAACTACAGGCTTCAACTAATTTGCTAGTGTTCACCATCTTTTCAAACATTGTTACATCCTTCACAGGACAAGATCCACCAGTCAGATTTGATGAACGCACAGAGCAAAGGGTGGGGACTGTATTATTTGCACCTCGGCTGGCCAATATGCTCATTATATCTGAAAAACAATCATTGGCAGCAGCTTTGTGCAAAATAAGGGAATCTACACTACGGCTATAGCTACCTTGGAAGATGTGCAATAGACTGCTAACTTGGGGACAGCATATAACATTCCCAACAAGTGCAGCTAAAGGTGCAGAACAGTCAGAGGCTGTTTTCTCCAAAATATTTGTTATAGAGGAAAAATTAACTGGGCATTTTCCAGTCAATACAGGTTCATAAGTAGTAGGAAATGAAGGATACATTGGAGATGATGGCTCCCCAGGGTATGGATAATGGGGAATGACAGCAGGTGAAATTTCAATAGGATCAAATGAAGCAATCGGAGATTCAGCAAGCAGAACCGGGTTTTGTGAATGAGAGCTGGGGATAGAAACTGTCTCCATTGATATTACGTATTGCACACCATACAACCAAAATGTAAATATCAACAACTGATGATACAAGAAACCTGCAACAAGACATGCTACATGTGAAACTTTAAGATTAATGGTACAAAGAAAAAAACAGGATTAAAAGTAATGAACATATTTTAGCCAAGCATTTCAGTTATTGTAATACAATTTATTCATGAAAAACATGCAAGACCAATAGGTCATCCACCAAGAACTCACATTTAAGATGAGTAAGAGCCTTAAAGCACTCCATAATCCCCTAACCTTTTGCCGTCATTGACATTACCAGATAAGAAGCTCAGTGGCACTCAAGGGAGCAAATGTGAAAGCCTTTCATAGCTTTTACCTGAGTAAACAATGAAAAAAGAAATGGTAAGAAATAGAACTCAGATTAAGAACATGCCGCGTGTGACTATACTAGCTCATAAGTTACTTTTAAATTTATTGTACTTGTTGCATTATATTGACATTTACAAACTACCACCAGTCTCTATTCCTTGTACAGTACTTCCAGGCAACAGGCACTGAACCATCTAAAAGGTTCAGATCAAGAGGAGGTTGGCTATCAAACTCTTTATTATGAATCTCAAAGGATGATTTTTCATGGTATCAGTTTCATCCAAGATATCATCACGAGCCACTAGGCTGTCTGGTGTACAGATCAACCAGGAAAGCATGACTCTTTGAATAGAACATCCTATCTCGTGACACGTGGAGTGTGGAATTTCCTATTTTCTTTTTTCATGTCAAGCAAGCTGCGGGCACCTTGCAAGCAACCTCTTACCCCGAACAGATCAGATTTGTGTTAGGTTTTTTTTATCAATTTACTCTCAAATCAAGGATTCAATATTTTAAATTCCCTCAGTCATTATTTCCTTAATCGGAACAGCTGAAAAAGAAACCGAAGCCAGTGCTTGTACCCAAATATTCACACAATGAAAACAAGAAAATAACCTAAAACCCAGCATTTATGAAACAAGGCATCCAATAATCCAGCTAAAATTTCAATAAGCCCCGACATATGGCTTTCAAGTTATCAAGTTTCATGGTGAGACAGAAAATAGAAACTTGATAATCTCAGAGTAGCACAATAAATATAGCTATATATTGCGTCAGGGAAAAACTTATAGCCTCATTAAACAAATATATAGAGCAGAAACATGATTTATAGCTTTTTCATCAGTTTTCTCAGCTACAGTTTTGGTCAATGTCAGAGACATAGCGCAAACCCCCGTGAATCAGGACACAACTATTCTGCAGGTTTAATCTTTTAATTCTCTCTAAAAAAGGTAACTGTCACCATTATAATTTTGCATTTTGCCTATTTACGCTAACCTTAGTATTCTCAACTTGGTCTGGAAGAGGACGATAACTAATACAGAGAAAGTCACTGACATGAAAACATATAAAATTAGAAAAAAATTATAGGTGAGAAACTGAAAAGGGAGGAGATAAAGGAAACGTCTGGCTTGAGGGTCTACATCCAGTAAAAATCTTGAGAATGTCGCGAGAGTAAATAATAGCTATAATGGAAGCAAAGAACGGTATAGCACTCAACTTAGCAGACACCTCCCTAAACCGTGAGGATCCAAGAAAATGAGCTTATAAACTCTAAAAGAACCAGTGAGTTTTAAGAGCAACATTATTACAGAAAACGCAAGGTAAACCGTCAGTAACAGTGGCAAAAATGACGAGCCAGTGAGATGAAAACAAAATCTCCAGAAATTATCAAAGATGCGGACTTGAAAAAGACGAGCGACGAAGAGGGGAGAAAAGAACACAAAACTGTAAAATAGAAAAAAAAAAAACTTTAACCACCATACTCGCAGCGAGAGAAACACGAAATATTTCTGTAAGAAGTACCTCCAAGATCAGCTCCAATTAGCTCAACATTCTCCAGTACCCTTTCTCTTCCTTCTTTCCCCTCCACCTTTCCCCCTTTTCCTTGCACCGCATTTCTCCTCCTCCTCCTGCTCCTTCTCTACCTCTCTCTATCTCTCTTTCTCTTTCCTTCCTGTCTCTGTTTCCTCTTCCTTGCCTTTCCAGTGCCAACTTTTATACTGTCGGATTCCAAACGGGAATTTATTTGGGTTCTTTGAATGATTGTCTGAACCATATTCCCGATCTATCCCTATTCCTTCCCAACAAACCCCAACGTATCCCTTACTTGTCGGAACTCCGAATGTTCCCACTGGGAGTAGAACCGCTGGCGCCAGAGTCGCGATCCTCCGTCGATCCCATACACGTGGGTCCGCCTACCTCGAAAAAGTGGATCCCGCGTTATTTCCGTTGCCACGTGGGTCCCCGAGATGTGAACCCAATCAGTAAAAAATATTCATATTATAGAATTTGTTTGGGACCAAGAAATTTAATTCACGATAATTTACTCGGTCTTCCGACTCGGCGAGTTAACCAGCGGGAGGCAGCTATAGCTATACGTACGTAACTCGCCAAGTTTGACGTGGGAAATTAAGCGCAACTAGGCGAAGACTACACTACTGAGGCCTGAGGCCGACTGAGGGGTGGTGCAAACGGCAAAACTGCTCAACTGCATGCAAAAACTGCAAATTAATGCAGTGCAGTGCATTGGATTCTTTGCTGCATGCATATAAATATATGCTTCCTCTGAATGCTTTATTGAGAAGCTTAATTTGGTCGTCGGAATCCATTTAATGGTAGGACCCCCGAGCTAGCCTTTTGTTCTCTGAAACGGGGGGCGCCCGGTTCATTTGGGGAGAGAGAGAGAGAGAGAGAGAGAGAGAGAGAGAGAGAGAGAGAGAGAGAGAGAGAGAGAGAGAGAGAGAGAGAGAGAGAGAGAGAGAGAGAGAGAGAGAGAGAGAGAGAGAGAGAGAGAGAGAGAGAGAGAGAGAGAGAGAGAGAGAGAGAGAGAGAGAGAGAGAGAGAGAGAGAGAGAGAGAGAGAGAGAGAGAGAGAGAGAGAGAGAGAGAGAGAGAGAGAAGGAGGAAGGAGGGATGAGGATGGGTGAATTGCACATGGCAGAGTTTGAAAACGAGGGTGTGAAGGATCCAAGGTAGGTGATGATAATATATATATATATATATATATATATATATACTATGGTAAATAAAACTTAAGAAATCATTTTGTCTCTTTCTTATTATACCGGGCTACATAATTGGGAATGGGTCATCTTTACTTGATCGAAAGATTCTTGTATTCATATTTTCCACTAGTATACATATTATTGTTATCGCGCGCGTTTATATTATGACCATTACTACTATTATTACTATCATTACTATTATTGCTATTAATTAATTAACATCATTGCCAACTACATCTTGTTGTTTCATGTACGATAAGATAATATCTGTATTTGCATGGAGAAACACACTAGTGACAATATTGGTATCATCAATTGTGGTTAAGGTGGAGCTTAATAATGGAATATCAATGGTTATTAATTCCAGTTACATTTTATAAGGTAGAAAAGGCTAAAAATAAATAAAAAAGGGGGTTTATACTAGAGTTTTAAAAACCGAACCGAACCGGCTGGTCTGACCCAGTTGAACCAGAATCGGAGGCCAATCCGGTTCTTATTGACTCAGCCCGGTTCACTATAATCAGGATTATTTTTGTCTTTGTTTCTATAGAAAAATTAAGAAAATATAAAGTATAGGGCTATAGACGTTAAAATCTGGCGCGACCCAAATTCAACATCTCCACACAATGACCCACCCAATAAACCATTTGAAATCTATTTCGTGGACATTATGGACTCTTCAACAGTCCATCCACCAATTCCATCAAGACAGCCCACCGCGGGTCCAAAGCCCAGAGAAATCAATTCCTCAAAGTCAATCGACTAGAAGCCAAAATCAAGGCCAAGCCGACTACTCAAGCCACTCAACAACCAGCTCGAGAAACCAAGCCAAGCCAAGGTCGACTAAGTCCGATCGATCCCCTAGAGAAGGGGAAAAGGAAACAATCCTCCCCTCCTCTTACGGATCGAGGGAGGAAAAGCAAGAACATTTCCCCACCTTCCTCTCTCTCCAACTGAAGAAGAAAAGCTCAAAGGAGATCCTCCTTCGGGGGGATCGAGCTTCAACTATCGAGCTCACATAGTAGTTATAAAAAGTCCAAGAGCAGAACACCCAAGGGGGGAGACAAAAGAGTTGGCAAAGGATCGTACTTTGGAGAAACTCTAGTTCAAGGAGATCAAGCACCCAAGGATTCAGAAATCCTCCTGATCCAGAAGTTCATAAATCCTCAAGTTCGTCGATACTCACAGTCCATCGAAGAAGCTCTACACGTTCACCGGTGACGTCAACACGCCGAATACACGAAACACAAACAATTTCGTCCGGCCGACTACATCCTTCGTCGTTCGTGCACGCTCACTCGGAGACTCTAAGTTCGTCGTTGAACCAAGGGAAATCGTAACTTCGTCGCCAACCCCATCGGAAGTCGAATCAGAGGAAATCAAGGAGATCGCACCCACAAAATTTCCCAAATTCAAAGACCCAATTGTAAATTTCTCTGTACTTTAGTCAAATTAATCAATGGGTCGGGCCTTTCTACGGACCGGAGGATTTTTGCCGAAACAAGGGCATAATAAGCAATGGTTGAACCATTGGTCCAGCCTGGTTCAACCAGGTTCGACCAAAACCAGACATACTGCCGGTTTGATGGTCGGTTCGGTTTTTAAAACACTGGTTTATACTTTATAGTTTATAGGTGTTTCACTGAAAATCCACCGGTCCGCGAAGGGGCGTGATCGAGAGAGTAATTCGATTAATTCAGAATAATTTTGTTACAATTTGGGTGTGAGTGTCAGAAATTGCGAGTACAATCTCCTAGTATTCCTCTGATTCGATCTCCGTTACAATTTTGTCGAAGTTGAAGCTTCTGGCGAAGAAACGTCGAAATGAGTGTGCACGAACTGTTGTGGCTTTCGTCGGTCGGACGGAGGTATTTGTGCTCTGCGTGTATTGACTTGTGACATTGCCAGCGAACGTGTAGAGCTGCTCCGGTTGAACTGTTGAGTTGCGACGGACTAGAGTTGCTTGGCTTCTATGTCTCGAAAGCTTTTGCGCGTGGATTTTCTTCTCGGTTGAAGGAGTTTTCAGACCTTCATTTTTTGAGAGAAGCTCTGTGCGTGGAGTGATTTCTTGGCTAGAATGCTCTCGAATTCAATTTTTTCCAACCCCTACGATAGGGACTTTTTGGGTTTTTTATAGCCTGTCTTGTGCAATTGTTGAGATCGATCCTAGGAAAGGGGATCACAATCCCCTTTTTGCTGATGAAGTTGAGAGAGGAGGAAGACCAGGCTTGGTCGTTAGTTGGTTGAGTCATGTCATAGTGTGACATGGCTGCTGACTAACGATGACACGACAACTTTTTGCTGACAGGGGCGCCGACTGTACCGGTGACGCGGCGGCATGACTGGGCTGCGTTGAGAGGCTTTTGAGGATCGACTGAGCCTACCCATGACGATCGTTTACTGGATCGGTGGGCGTTTGGGATTGTCGAATTTGGGCTGGTCACATTTTGCTGCATACAATAGGTTTGAAGTTGTTTTTGGTTTATTGTTTATAAACTTGAGGCCCTCAACAAAGAATAGCATTGTTTTTTCTCGAAAAATTAAAAAAGTATCTTCATTTGACTAAAATGAAATGTTGTATAATTATAATTAATATTTACCTTTAAGCGGTACGTACGTACTATTTTTCTCATGGTGTTTAAGGTGTTTTAGCTAAATTTGCTAAAATGGCATTCTCATTTTCAATGCTTACAAGTGATAAATGACCCGTTTAATTGGAATGAGTATGTATACATATATGGAGTAACACCTAGACCTAGATAGAGAGAGAACAAAAAAGAAAAAAAAGGGTTACTAGAGTGACTTGGAAGCTTCCAATGCATACCAGTAGTGTTCATAATTTTCCAAACCCTTTTCAAGTAACTTAAAAGGGAAGTGTCTTAAAAAATATATGTATTTATCTAAAACTTAAAATTTGTCGTGGACGGTATTTTTTGTTAATGATTCTCTTGTTCATATATATTTTAAAATAATTGATCTAATTAATTAGAAAACCTTTCGTGAGGAGGGGAAAGTTCCTACGTAATTAATTAATGGAAACCCATTATATATAGATATAGGCTGCTCATACCTGGATGAATTGATTGAAGGTCTTAGGTTTACAAAAAACAATTTAGATGATACGTACGTAAAAGAAATACTAATCTACATATAATGTTTATATGTAATTGATTTTTCAAATAAGAATAACGGAGATTTATCAGCGTTTTAACTAACAAATACGTCATACAATTCTTTTTAGTTTATTATTGTTACAATGGTAGTTTTATTCATACACATTCTTTGGAGTTATCTATTTCTATAAAACTCTAAATAAGAAACTTTATATCAATTTTCCTTATATATTTATTAACTCATATCTTAATGGTTCTATCACATAGTGCAAACTCTGATTCTCTTCATGCCTCTCTTATTTTCCTTTGTTTTCTTCTGGTCATCTCACTTTCTCTCTCTCTCTCTCTCTCCATTCTCTCTCTCTCTATCTCTCTCTCTCTCTCTCTCTCTCTCTCTCTCTCTCTCTCTCTCTCTCTCTCTCTCTCTATAATAATCTCTCTCTCTCTCTCTCTCTCTCTTTCTATAATAATAATAATAAAAATCTCTCGTTTTCTCTATTTAATATATATCATTTTTAATAATATCTAATTAATAATATATATATAATAATAATATATAATTGTTATAATAATATAATAATATTTATAATAATATTATATAATTTAATAATATATAAAATAATATATTAATAATATAAAATAATATATGTATATAATAATAATAGATAATAATTAATATTTTAAATAATAATTTAACTTATATAATATAATATAACGTTAATAATAATAATAATAATAATAATGTATCTTAGTTAATAATATATATATTTTTTTGTTTTCTTATAATATATGGGTTTAACTTATATATCTTTATATGTATATGACATAAAATAATATTTAATTTCATTTGTTCTTATAAAAAAATATAAATAATAAAATTCTTATTAGTTTATTATAATATTATCTTTATTTATCAATAATAATAGTTAATCTGATTTCTTCTTCTCTAAATCTTGCTCTTTATATAATTCTCGAAAATATATTTCTCTATCTATATAATCTTTCTCTCTCATCTCTCTCTCTTTCTCTTCTCTCTCTCTCTCTCTTTGAAAATCTCATTCTCTCTGTTTCTCTCTCTTTTCTCTCTCTCTCTCTCTATCTTTCTCTCTCATCTGCTCTCTCTTTCTCTCTCATCTCTCTCTTTCTCTCTCATCTGCTCTCTCTTTCTCAATCATTTGTTCTCCTCACCCTCCCTCTCTCTCATTTGCTCTCTCCTTCTCCCTCATTTGCTCTCTCTTTCTCTCTCATCTGCTCTCTCTTTCTCTCTCATCTGCTCTCTCTTTCTCTCATTTGTTCTCCTCTCTTTCTCTCTCTAATCTACATATAATGTTTATATGTAATTGATTTTTCAAATAAGACTAACGGAGATTTATCAGCGTTTTAACTAAAAAAATACGTCATACAATTCTTTTTAGTTTATTATTGTTACAATGGTAGTTTTATTCATACACATTCTTTGGAGTTATCTATTTCTATAAAACTCTAAATAAGTAACTTTATATCAATTTTCCTTATATATTTATTAACTCATATCTTAATGGT
>CM034082.1:16311215-16323715 GCA_019845555.1 Aristolochia fimbriata | reverse complement strand
AATATATTAATAATATAATAATAATAATATAATAATAATAATAATAATATATATAATAATAATAAATAATATAATAATAATAATAATATTTATATAATTTATATATTATAATAATAATAATAATAATAATAATAATAATAATAATAATAATAATATAAATAATAATATCTTAATAATAATAATAATATAATAATAATAATAATAATATAATAATAAAATTAATAATAATATCTTAATATAATATATATATATATATAATAATAATAATAATTTAATAATAATAATTTAATAATAATAATAATTATAATATATTTTAATAATAAATATATCTCTCTTAATAATAATATAATGTTTTCTCTCATTTGTAATAATCTCTCTTTTCTCTATCTAATCTATAATAATGTTTATATGTAATTGATTTTTCAAATAAGAATAAGGAGATTTATCAGCGTTTTAACTAAAAAAAAATAATCATACAATTAATTTTTTAGTTTATTATTGTTACAATAATAGTTTTATTCATACACATTCTTTGGGGTTATCTTTTTTTATAAAACTCTAAATAAGTAACTTTATATCAATTTTCCTTATATATTTATTAACTCATATCTTAATGGTTCTATCACATAGTGCAAACTCTGATTCTCTTCTTGCCTCTCTTATTTTCCTTTAATTTTCTTATTATCTCTTAATAATCTCTCTATATCTCTCTAATTTATCTCTAATGGTTTTAATCTCTATATAATTATTCTCTCTCTCTATCTATATATATATATATATATTCTCTATAATAATATATATAATATAAATAAATATTTATATATATATAATAATAATATATATATAATATATAAATATATATAATATATATATATATATAATAATATATTATATATATGTATATAATAATATAATTTTATAATAATATATAATATAATATATATATATATATATAATATATAATATATATATATATATATAATATATTAATTATATAATAATATAATAATATATAATATAATAATATTAATATATTTATATCTTAATAATAAAATATATTATATTAAATAATAATCTTTATATATTAAAATATTTAATAATATAATAATATATATTTTATATCTCTAAATCTCTATATATAATAATATATCTCATAATAATCTTTATCTCTAATCTCTTATATCATTTTGTTCTTCTAATAATTCTCTATATAATCTACATATAATGTTTATATGTAATTGATTTTTCAAATAAGAATATGATTTATCAGCGTTTTAACTAAAAAATACGTCATACAATTTTTTTAGTTTATTATTGTTACAATGGTAGTTTTATTCATACACATTCTTTGGGTTATCTATTTTTTTATAAAACTCTAAATAAGTAACTTTATATCAATTTTCCTTATATATTTATTAACTCATATCTTAATGGTTCTATCACATAGTATTAAACTCTGATTCTCTTCTTGCCTCTCTTATTTTCCTTTGTTTTTTCTTCTCTCTTTCCTCTCTAATTCTCTCTCTCTCTCTCTCTATATAATAATATATCTCTCTCTCTCTCTATATATTTCTCTCTCTCTCTTAATAATCTCTCTCTATATCTATGGTTTTTAATAATATAATATATATAATATATATAATAATAATAATCTTAATAATATAATAATAATATATATATATTAATATATATATATGTAATAATAATAATATATATAATATAATATAATATATAATAATAATAATAATAATTAATAATAATAATAATAATAATAAATAATAATAATAATATAATAATAATAATAATAATAATATAATAATAATAATAATATAATAATAAATAATAATAATAATAATAATAATAATATAATAATAATAATAATAATAATAATAATAATAATAATATAATATATGGTTAATAATAATATATAATAATAATATGTAATAATAATAATAATAATATAATAATAATAATAATAATAATAATAATAATATAATAATAATATATAATAATTATAATAATAATATATATAATAATAATAATAATAATAATAATAATAATAATAATAATAATAATATAATTCTATAATAATAATAATATCTCTTAATAATATCTAATCTAATCTCTCTTTCTCTAATAATATGCAATCTCTCTTTAAATATCATTTTGCTAATAATATCTCTCATCTCTATTCTCTCTCTTTCTCTCTCATCATCTCTCTCTCTTTCTCTCTCATCTGCTCTCTCATCTCTCTCTCATTTCTTCATTTGTTCTCTCTCTTTCTCTCTCTAATCTACATATAATGTTTATATGTAATTGATTTTTTTCAAATAAGAATAACGGAGATTTATCAGCGTTTTAACTAAAAAAAAATCATACAATTTTTTTTAGTTTATT
Organism: Aristolochia fimbriata; assembly: GCA_019845555.1. Lineage (NCBI taxonomy): Eukaryota > Viridiplantae > Streptophyta > Magnoliopsida > Piperales > Aristolochiaceae > Aristolochia > Aristolochia fimbriata. The sequence goes on along the minus strand of CM034082.1, from coordinate 16,321,318 downwards.
ATTATTTACAATGGTTTTTTTATTCATACACATTCTTTGGGTTATCTATTTTTATAAAACTCTAAATAAGTAACTTTATATCAATTTTCCTTATATATTTATTAACTCATATCTTAATGGTTCTATCACATAATAAAAACTCTGATTCTCTTCTTGCCTTCTTTTTTTCCTTTTTTTTTCTTAATGGTCTTTTTATCTCTCTCTATATCTCTCTCTATCTCTCTCTCTTAAATAATAATCTCTCTCTCTCTTTTAATCTCTCTATATATCTCTCTAAATAATATTAATATATCTCTCTATCTAATATTAATAATAATAATAATAATAATAATATAAATAATAATAATAATATTATATATATATATATATATAATATAATATATAATATATATAATATATATAATATATATATATATATAATAATAATGTCTTAATATATATAATAATATTAATATATATATATAAATAATATATATCTAAATATATATAATATAATCTCTTTATCTTATTAATATATATAATAATATCTCTTTAATAATCTCTATATAATAATATCTAATAATAATATTCTAAATTTATTTAATAATCTCTTTCTATCTCATAATTCTCTCTCTTTCTCTCTCATCTGCTCTCTCTTTCTCTCATTTGTTCTCTCTCTTTTTCTCTCTAATCTACATATAATATTTTTATATAATAATTGATTTTTTCAAATAAGAATAATAGTAATTTATCAGCGTTTTTTAAAAAAAAAATACGTCATACAATTCTTTTTTTTAGTTTATTATTGTTACAATGGTAGTTTTATTCATACACATTCTTTGGGTTATCTATTTTTATAAAACTCTAAATAAGTAACTTTATATCAATTTTCCTTATATATTTTTAACTCATATCTTAATGGTTCTATCACATAGTGCAAACTCTGATTCTCTTCTTGCCTCTCTTATTTTCCTTTTTTTTTTCTTCTTCTCTCTCTCTCTCTCTCTCTCCCATTTCTCTCTCTCTCTCTCTCTCTCTCCCTATTCTCTCTCTAATATTTCTCTCTCTCTCTCTATAATTCTCTCTCTAATCTCTCTCTTTTATCTCTCTCTCTCTCTCTCTCTCTCTGTCTCTCTCTCTCTCTCTCTCTCTCTATATCTAATAATAATATCTCTATATATATATATAATAATAATATTTATAATATATAATAATAATTTCTTATCTCTTTCTATAATTTTTAATATAATAATAATCTTAAAATAATAATAATAATAATATATTTATAATAAAAATAATATAATAATTTAATAATAATAATAATAATAATAATTTCTCTCATAATTTTCTCTCTAATATCTCTATTTATCTAATAATATAATTTCTAATATATAAATTCTATATAATATCTCTCTCTCTTCTCTCTCTAATTTAATCTCTCTCTAATCTCTCTCATCTTCTCTCTTATCTCAATCTCTCTCTTTTTCTTAATCATAATGCTAATCTCTTTCTCTCTCATTTCTTATTCTCTCTCTCTCTCTCTCTAATTTCTCTCTCTCTCTCTCTCTCTCTCATTTTCTCTCTAATTTTCTCTCTAATCTCTCTCTCTTTCTCTCTCTCTAATAATCTCTCTCTCTCTCTCTCTCTCTCATTTATTTCTCCTCTCTATCTCTCTCTAATAATACATATAATGTTTATATATAAATTGATTTCAAAAATAAGAATAGCGGAATTTATCAGCGTTTTTAACTAAAAAAATAATCATACAATTCTTTTTTTAGTTTATTATTGTTACAATGGTAGTTTTATTCATACACATTCTTTGGGTTATCTATTTTTATAAAACTCTAAATAAGTAACTTTATATCAATTTTCCTTATATATTTATTAACTCATATCTTAATGGTTCTAATCATATTAATCAAACTCTGATTCTCTTCTTGCCTCTCTTTATTTTCCTTTTTTTTCTTCTGGTCCTCTCTCTTTTCTCTCTCTCTCTCTCTCTCTCCCATTTTTCTCTCTCTCTCTCTTTTCTCCCTATTTTTTCTAATATCTCTCTCTCTAATAATATATCTCTCTCTCTCTATCTCTATATCTAATATATAATAATAATAATAATAATAATAATAATATATATAAATAATATAATAATATATAATAATAATAATAATAATATATATAAATATATTTATATATATATTAATAATATATATTTATAATAATAATATATATTAATAATAATATATAATAATAATATATAATATATATTAATAATATAATATTAATATATATATAATAATATAATAATATTAATATAATATCAATATAATAAATATAATAATAATATATAATAATAATAATAATAATATATATATATATTCTCTAATATCTATATCTCTCTCTAATAATAATATAATCTCTCTTTCTCTATATCTGCTCTCTATTTTCTCTCATCATCTCTCTCTTTCTCTCTCATCTGCTCTCTCTTTCTCTCTCATCTGCTCTCTCTTTCTCTCTCATCTGCTCTCTCTTTTTCTCTCTCATTCTCTCTCTCTTTCTCTCTCATCTACTCTCTCTTTCTCTCTCATCTGCTCTCTCTTTCTCTCATTTGTTCTCCTCTCTTTCTCTCTCTAATCTACATATAATGTTTATATGTAATTGATTTTTCAAATAAGAATAGAGATTTATCAATTTTTAACTAAAAAAAAATATATCATACAATTCTTTTTAGTTTATTATTGTTACAATGGTAGTTTTATTCATACACATTCTTTGGAGTTATCTATTTTTATAAAACTCTAAATAAGTAACTTTATATCAATTTTCCTTATATATTTATTAACTCATATCTTAATGGTTCTATCACATAGTGCAAACTCTGATTCTCTTCTTGCCTCTCTTATTTTCCTTTGTTTTCTTCTGGTCCTCTCTCTTTCTCTCTCTCTCTCTCTCTCCCATTTCTCTCTCTCTCTCTCTCTCTAATAATATTTATCTCTCTCCCATTCTCTCTCTCTAATAATAATAATCTCTCTCTATAATAATATATATATATATATTAATATATTAATAATAATAATAATATATATAATAATAATAATATATATAATAATAATATATAATATATATATTAATAATAATATATATATAATATATAATAATAATAATATTAATAATAATATAATTTAATAATATAATAAAATAATATATATATATAATAATAATAATAATAATAATAATAATAATAATATATATAATAATTATATAATAATATAAATAATAATAATAATATTAATAATAATAATAATAATAAATAATAATAATAATAATATAATAATAATATTAATAATATATAATATAATAATAATAATAATATTAATAATAATAATATAATAATAATAATATATAATAATAATAAATAATATAATAATTCTAATAATAATAATATATAATAATAATATAATAATAATAATAATAATCTTAATATAATAATAATAATTCTATTATAAATCTTTTAATAATATTTAAATAATTCTCTCTCTATCTCTTTCTCTCTCTCTAATAATATCTTATCTCTTTTCTATATCTCATCTCTCTCTCTCTTTCTCTCTATATTCTCTCTAATCTTAATAATTTCTCTCTCTAATAATAATATAATGTTTATAATGTAATTAATTTTTCAAATAAATAATATGGAGATTTATCAGCGTTTTTAACTAAAAAAAATATCATACAATTCTTTTTTAGTTTATTATTGTTACAATGGTAGTTTTATTCATACACATTCTTTGGGTTATCTATTTTATAAAACTCTAAATAAGTAACTTTATATCAATTTTCCTTATATATTTATTAACTCATATCTTAATGGTTCTATCACATATAATTATGCAAACTCTGATTCTCTTCTTGCCTCTCTTATTTTCCTTTTTTTTCTTCTGGTCTCTCTAATTTCTCTAATCTCTCTCTCTCCCATTTATAATAATATAAATTTTCTAATAATAATAATCTCTCTCTCTAATATATCTCTCTCTTTAATAATATATAATAATAATATAATATAATTTCTCTAATATATATATATTAATAAATAATAATATATAATAATATATATATATAATATATTATCTAATATATATAATATCTATTAAATAATAATAATATATATATAATAATATATATAATAATATATTTCTTAATATATAATATAATCTATAATATTTAATCTCATATTTATATATATCTTAATATATATATAATAATATATTAATATATAAATAATCTTTATATAATAATATATATCTCTTTATCTTATTAAAAATATATATCTAATAATTTCTCTATTTAATATATCTCTCTAATCTATCTCATTCTCTCTCTATCTCAATATTTCTCTCTATATATATCTATCTCTCTTTTTCTCTCATCTCTCTCTCTTTTTCTCTCATTTGTTCTCTCTCTTTCTCTCTCTAATCTACATATAATAATTTTTTTATATAAATGATTTTTTTCAAATAAGAATAGCGGTAAGATTTATCAGCGTTTTTAACTAAAAAAAAATCGTCATACAATTCTTTTTTAGTTTATTATTGTTACAATGGTAGTTTTATTCATACACATTCTTTGGGTTATCTATTTTTATAAAACTCTAAATAAGTAACTTTATATCAATTTTCCTTATATATTTATTAACTCATATCTTAATGGTTCTATCACATAGTGCAAACTCTGATTCTCTTCTTGCCTCTCTTATTTTCCTTTGTTTTCTTCTTTTCCTCTCTTTTTCTCTCTCTCTCTCTCTCTCCCATTTCTCTCTCTCTCTCTCTCTCCCATTCTCTCTCTCTCCCATTTTCTCTCTCTTTCTTAATTTCTCTCTCTCTCTCTCTCTCTCTCTCTCTCTAATCTTAATAATCTCTCTCTATATATATATTCTCTCTCTCTTTTTAATCTCTCTTTCTAATAATCTCTCTATCTTAATAATAATAATCTTTTCTTTATATATATCTAAAATATAATAATCTTAATCTATATCTAATAATTTCTAATAATAATATAAATGTAATAATAATATGTATTATATAATCTTTAATAATAATATATTTTATATCTAATAATAATAATAATAATAATAATAATAATTTATAATAATGCTCTATAGTTTCTTTAATAATATATATATAATATCTAATAATAATAATAATATATATAATAATAATAATAATATCTCTTTCTATCTAATCTCTCTAATATAATAATCTAATATATATTAATAATATATAATAATAATAATAATAATAATATATAATAATAATAATAATAATCTTTCTAATAATAATAATAATAATAATTTTATAAAATATATATACAATTCTATTTATATTATATATATTAATATATAATAATAATAATATATTTATTCTTTATTTATAATATTAATATAAAAATAAATAATATAATTTATATCAATTTAATAATAATAATATTAATATAATATAATATTATATAATATATAATAATAATAATAATAATATCTTTTTAAATCTCTTTTTTTTAATAATTTATATTATTCTTTGGTTTAATATATAATTTAATAATAATAATAATAATAATATTTAATAATAATTTAAATAAAATATAATTATATATTTCTAATATTAATATTAATAATATAATTTCTTTAATAAAAATCGTTAATAATTTAATAATCTAATAATATAATTTAATAATAATAATAAATCTCTCTATCTATATAATAATTTTCTATTATCTTATAATAATCTTTATATATAATAATATATATATATAATAATAATTATATTATTAATAATAAATATATATAATAATAATAATAAATAATAATAATAAATAATCTATATCTTATCTATAATTTTAATATATATATATATCTATAATAATCTCTAATCTCTAATCTTTCTCTCTATATAATATAATAATATATATATATATATTCTCTATATCTATTCTCTCTTAATTTCTCTCTCTCTATATATCATTTATTCTCTCTCTCATCTCATCTCTCTCTCATTTGCTCTCTCTCTCTCCCTCATTTATCTCTCTCTTTCTCTCTCATCTCTCATCTCTCTCTCTCTCTTTCTCTCTCATCTGCTCTCTCTTTCTCTCTTTTGTTCTCTCTCTTTCTCTCTCTAATCTACATATAATGTTTATATGTAATTGATTTTTCAAATAAGAATAGCAGGAGATTTATCAGCGTTTTTTTATAAAAAAAAATACGTCATACAATTTTTTTTAGTTTATTATTGTTACAATGGTAGTTTTATTCATACACATTCTTTGGGTTATCTATTTTTATAAAACTCTAAATAAGTAACTTTATATCAATTTTCCTTATATATTTATTAACTCATATCTTAATGGTTCTATCACATGATTGCAAACTCTGATTCTCTTCTTGCCTCTCTTATTTTCCTTTGTTTTCTTCTGGTCCTCTCTCTTTCTCTCTCTCTCTCTCTCTCATTTTTCTCTCTCTCTATTTGCTCTCTCTCCCATCCCTCTCTCTAATATATCTTCTCTCTCTCTCTCTCTAATATCTAATAATCTCTCTCTAATAATAATAATATCTATAATATATATATATATATATATCTCTATATCTCTCTATCTAATTCTCTCTAATATCTATATAATATATATATAATATATAATATATATAATATATAATCTATATTAATATATAATATATAATAATAATATATATAATATATATAATAATAATATATATATATAATCTATAATAATATATAATAATATATATAATCTTTAATAATAATAATATATAATAATAATAATAATAATAATAATATAATAATAATAATATATATTAATAATCTCTCTATATATAATAATAATAATATATATAATAATAATATAATAATATTAATATAATATTTAATAATAATATATATATATAATAATAATAATCTATATATATTTTAATAAAATATGTCAATCTATCTAATAATAATAATAATAATAAATATATAATAATAATATCTCTTTCTCTCTAATCTAATATTTCTCTTTTCTCTCTCTTAATCTTTCTTCTCTCTCTTTCTCTCTCATAATTTTCTCTCTCTTCTCTCTCTCATTCTGTTCTTTCTCTCTTTCTCTAATAATCTACATATAATTTTTTATATGTAATAATTTTTTTCAAATAAGAATAATAATAATATTTATCAGCGTTTTAACTAAAAAAAAATAATCATACAATTCTTTTTAGTTTATTATTGTTACAATGGTAGTTTTATTCATACACATTCTTTGGGTTATCTATTTTTATAAAACTCTAAATAAGTAACTTTATATCAATTTTCCTTATATATTTATTAACTCATATCTTAATGGTTCTATCACATGGTTATGCAAACTCTGATTCTCTTCTTGCCTCTCTTATTTTCCTTTGTTTTCTTCTGGTAATCTCTCTTTCTCTCTCTCTCTCTCCCAATTTCTCTCTCTCTATCTCTCTCTATAATTTTCTATCCCATTTATCTCTCTCTCTTAAAATCAAATATAATATCTCTATATATAATATATCTCTAATCTCTAATTTTTTTTCTAAATATATATATATATCTCTCTTATCTTATAATATAATATATAATAATCTCTAATATCTATAATTTTCTAATCATATAAAATCTCTATATATCTAATATATATAATTTTAATATATAATATATATATCTTAATAATTTCTATCATAATGCTCTCTCTTTCTCTATCTCTAATCTCTCTCATCTTTCTCTAATCTATCTCTCTCTCTTTCTCTCTCATCTGCTCTCTCTTTCTCTCTCATCTGCTCTCTCTCTCTCTCTCATCTCTCTCTCTTTCTCTCTCATCTACTCTCTCTTTCTCTCTCATTATCTCTCTCTCTTCTCTCATTCTCTCTTTCTTCTCTCTCTCATTTGCTCTCTCTTTCTCTCTCATCTACTCTCTCTTTCTCTCTCATCTGCTCTCTCTTTCTCTCATTTGTTCTCCTCTCTTTCTCTCTCTAATCTACATATAATGTTTTATATGTAATTGATTTTTCAAATAAGAATAGGAGATTTATCAGCGTTTTAACTAAAAAAAATCGTCATACAATTCTTTTTTTAGTTTATTATTATTTACAATGGTAGTTTTATTCATACACATTCTTTGGGTTATCTATTTTTATAAAACTCTAAATAAGTAACTTTATATCAATTTTCCTTATATATTTATTAACTCATATCTTAATGGTTCTATCACATAGTGCAAACTCTGATTCTCTTCTTGCCTCTCTTATTTTCCTTTGTTTTTTTTTGGGTCCTCTCTCTTTTTCTCTCTCTCTCTCTATATTTCTCTCTATAATATTTCTCTCTCTCTCTCCCATATCCTCTCTTTCTCTAATAATAATTTCTCTCTCTATATATCTCTAATAATAATAATAATAATATCTCTATATAATATAATATCTCTATATTATATATCTAATAATAATTTATCTAATATTAATAATATTATATCTATATAATAATATATAATAATAATATATATATATATAATAATTTTCAAATATATATATAATATATATTAATAATATCTAATAATAATAATCTCTCTTAATAATAATATATAATAATGTTATAATATATAATCTCTATATCTTTAATAATATATAATAATAATTTCTAATATCTCTAATAATCTATCATATATATTATATCTTTTTTCTCTAATCTATATAATAATAATATATAATCTTTTTCTAATAATAATCTCTCTCTCTCTCTCCTCTCTCTAATCTAATTTAATTAATAATCTTTAAATCTCTATAATTTTCTCTATATTAATAATAATATAATAATAATCTTTATAATTTCTAATGTATATATAAAATAATAATATCTAATAATATATAATAATCATTATATATAATATATTTTATAATCTTAATAATAATAATAATTTTAAAATAATTTTATATAAAAAATAATAATATAATAATATTCTAATAGTTTATAATTATATAATGGTATATTAATATATGTTTTTTATTATAAATATTCTTTAATAATATATCTATTTAATATTTCTCTATAAATCTCTCTAAATAAATCTTATTTATAATATAATAATAATATATAATTTTAATAATATATATATATATCTCTTTCTCTAATATCTCTCTAATCTCTAATCTTAATAATAATATATAACTTTATATAATATAATCTTAATCTCTATAATCTTCTCTTTTTTTATATAATAATATAATATTCTCATTATAATCTCTTTTTATCTCAAAATCTATCTCTTTCTCTCTCATATTAATCTCTCTTTTTATCTCTTAATAATCTCTTTAATAATTTCTCTCTTTTAATAAATGTGCTAATAATTTATTTCTCTAATCTCTCATCTATCTCTCTCTCTCTAATCTCTCTTCTCTTTCTCTAATTTTGTTCTCTCTCTTTCTCTCTCTAATCTACATATAATTTTTATATGAAATTGATTTTTCAAATAAGAATAATGGAGATTTATCAGCGTTTTAACTAAAAAAAATCGTCATACAATTCTTTTTTAGTTTATTATTATTTACAATGGTAGTTTTATTCATACACATTCTTTGGGTTATCTATTTTTATAAAACTCTAAATAAGTAACTTTATATCAATTTTCCTTATATATTTATTAACTATATCTTAATGGTTCTATCACATAGTTCTAAACTCTGATTAATTCTTGCCTCTCTTATTTTCTTTTTTTTTCTGGTTTCTCTCTTTCTTTTTCTTTTCTAATTTTAATATCTCTCTCTCTATTCTCTCTTAATAATCTCTCTCTTAATAATCTCTCTCTAATAATAAATAATCTCTCTCTCTCTCTCTTTTTTTAATAATCTCTCTCTCTTTTCTAATCTCTCTATATATAATAATATATCTTAATATATATCTCATAATAATAATAATATATATATATATATTATATAATAATAATTTCTAATATCTATAATAATATTAATAATATCTCTCTCTTATTAATCTCTCTTTCTCTCTCTCTCTTTAATCTCTTATCTCTAATCTCTCTATATCTATTTTTCTCTCTCTAATATCTCATAATCTCTCTCTTTC